>OY101440.1:60560993-61160993 GCA_956483585.1 Gymnocheta viridis | reverse complement strand
GAGCTACCAATAAGAAGGTAGTAAACCCAGTGCCACTTGTGAGAAAGGGTACTGCGACCATGACGTCGGGTCACTCGGACTTACACCCCTCTGCCAGCAAGGAAACCGCGACCTCGAAGTCGGGTTCCGACGCTCGGCATCAAGCCACTCAAGGCAAACCCCACAGGCACATAACACCTGCAAGAAGGGCCTTTACGCAACGGCGGTCCGCCGAAAGACTTTCGACGCAGCTAGGCAAACGGCCAGCTGAGTCCCTCACCCCGGAAGAACGGGCAAAGTTTAAATGGGCTCAAAATTTTTTGGCCAACCTGCAAAAGACTCCTCCGTCGTCTGCGGACGCGCCTAAACGGCAACGTTCAGAGGAGGAGGCCCAGACGCAGAGCCAACAGCCCGCTATGAAACGTCATATGCCGATGAACAAATCGTTCAGCGAGATGGCTAAAGGCTATCTCATGCAAGCTGTCATCGACCGAAGTGACGCAGACGGTGGCATGTCCTACGCTCAGTGGGACATTGTCCGTGAAAAACTGATGGGGGAGTTCTGGAAAGTCTTCAAAAGCAATCCAGGACCAACCCCCAAATGTGATGATGCTGGATGGCTTCGCCGGAGGGTAAAGCTTATAGCCTTTTCGGATGAGCGATCAATCTCTTTGTATAAGAAGGCGATCGTTAATCTGGAAGGGCTGTGGGAGGGTGCTAGGCTCGACGTGGTACCTATTAATGAGGTGCCTCGGCGACCTAGAGCCTCTGCTCGAGTCCCGGACGAGCCATCAAAACCCGAGGAAATTCTGGAACTCCTACAGGTCTGCAACAGTGACGTTCCAACCAATGGTTGGTTGGTCGCCAAGGTTTCGGAACCTGTAGGAGTCTACAGAAGGATCATCGTGGTCCTGAACCATGAATCCTTGCCATCGCTGAAGGAGAGACAAGGGGAGATGTATTACGGCTTCGAATCCATCTTCCTAAGTATCTACAAAGGCGATGACAGGGAGGCTAGGGATTAGGAGGGCGATGATCCAGCCTCAGACGCTATGTCTATGTCGGTAGACGAAACTGCCAGTTTATCCTCTCAAGGGGATACCGTATCCAACTCCGGCTGGGTAGGGGAATTCTTTGAGGGGATGGACGAGGTAGTTGACGAGGACGTTCTCCTGGACTCGGACCTGGAGGACGCCAACGTCACAGTTATGCCGTACCATGACCAAAATTACACAGGTGAACCTTCACCACTGTAAAGCAGCATCCGCTGCCATGCTCCTCCGCCTAGTAGAGAAAGGGGAGGACCTCGTCCTAGTCCAAGAACCCTGGCTTCACCAAGGTAGGGTTTGCGGACTTAATGCTAAAGGCTTCAGGCTTCTTCATGCCAATGGTCAAGGTAACATAAGAGCGTGTATTCTGGCCAAAGGCAATCTAAACATCTTCATTTTATCTGATTACAGTGATGAAGACACACTAACTGCAGCGCTGGAGACGGACGAGGGCACCATTATGGTCATCTCCAGCTACATGGCATATGAACGCGAATCTCCGCCCGAAAATATTCGCAGCGCAGTCAGTATGGCAAACACAAAAAACTGGCCAGTCATAATTGGAGCAGACGCAAACGCGCATCACGTCGTTTGGGGAAGCTCGAACATAAATGGAAGGGGTGAGTCTTTATTTGATTTCATTCTTTGCCACAATCTTGATATTTCAAATCACGGGTCAGAACCCACTTTTATAACTGTAAATAGAAGGGAGGTTCTAGACATCACACTAGTAAGCGCTATGCACTCGAACATGATCAGAGAATGGAGGGTCTCTAACGACTGTACTTTTTCTGATCACAGATATATTGAATTTAAGATAGAAATTCCACTAAACAGGCCAATGCCCATAATAAACAGGAAAAAGACAAATTGGGAGGAGCAAAAACAGCTCCTCTCTGAACTAATTCCACAACCACCTGTCATAAACGACAGGCATGATATTGATACTGCGGTTGAAAATCTAAATAATGCCTTCAACCTAGCAACATCAGAAGCTTGCAGACCTAGTGTCTGCCGGGGTGGGAGTAAACCACCATGGTGGAACTCCGAGATAACAAATGCTCGCAAAGAGAGCCGTAGACTTTTCAATGAGGCCAAAAGACTAGGAAACTGGTCCGATTATAAGTCCTCCGTAAACAATTTCAAAAACCTGGTAAGAAACGCAAAACGCAAATCCTGGAGGTCCTTCTGTAGCAATATAGAAGGCACTTCGGAGACCAGCAGACTGCGTAAAATCTTAACCACGATTCCTTCAACTCCCAGCTTCATTAAAAAATCTGATGGGAGTTGGACTACTAGTGGACATGAGACCCTCATGGTTCTGATGGACACGCACTTTCCCGGTTGTGCTCCGTTTACAGGAGAACTCACGACAACCACACACAATCACACGTTAGCCCCATTTCCCATAAACAGGGAAAACATTACATGGGCCATAAACAGCTTTCATCCGTATAAATCAGCGGGTCCCGACAACATTATACCTGCTGACCTCCAGCGGAATGCAGACCTAATAGTCCCATGGCTTATTCGGATATTCTCGGCATGCCTTGCATGGTCATATATTCCGAAAGCATGGACCAAATGCACCGTGGTTTTTATACCTAAATGTGGAAAAACTACGCATACAAACGCAAAGGATTTTAGACCAATCAGTCTATCATCCTTTCTACTAAAAACACTAGAACGATTGATTGATCTGCATCTCAGATCGGTAATCAACTCGAACTTACTATCCACCGCTCAACATGCCTATACGAAGGGCAAATCGGTTGAAACGGCACTACACTCGCTTGTTGGTTACATTGAAAAATCCATAAAGCATAACGAATTTGCTCTGGCGGCCTTTCTAGACATAGAAGGTGCCTTCAACAACATCAACCCAGAAACCATCATCATGGCTCTGGCAAGACTGAACGTAAACCAGTCAATAACCAATCTCATCAAAGAATTATTGACTAATAGGGTCATCACATCTACGATGGGATCCTCAACAATCTATAAAGTTGCAAAGCGAGGAACGCCGCAAGGAGGGGTTTTATCTCCAATCCTGTGGAACCTTGCCATAAACACGGTACTGTTGGAGCTAGACTCAAACAGATTTAAAACAGTAGCCTACGCAGATGACGTTGCAGTAGTAGTGTCGGGTAAGTACCCAGACACAATCTCGCATCGTCTACAGTCAGCCTTGAATCACATTACTGGATGGTGCATCAGTAATGGACTCAACGTTAACCCAATAAAGACGGAGCTCGTTCTCTTCACGAGAAAATACAAAATACCGTACTTCACCTTACCAACTCTTAACGGAGTCACGCTAAGGTTAACCGATAATGCTAGGTATCTAGGTATCATCCTAGACTCTAAGTTATCGTGGAACCTAAACGTACAAGCAAGAGCAGCGAAAGCTGCTATTGCCCTCTATACCTGCAAAAAGGCCATAGGCAACAGATGGGGTATTAACCCCAGAACGGCCAACTGGCTCTTTGAAATGGTCGTCAAGCCCATATTAATGTATGGTGCAATCGTCTGGTGGCCGGCCCTAGGCAAATCCACCTATTCTAAAATCATTGACAGAATTCTAAGAACATCGGCCTTGATGATTACAGGCGCACCTCGCACCACCCCATCAAAAGCCTTGTTCACAATGTTACACTGGCTTCCTGCCGATCTAATGGTCAAACAACTGGCTATGAACTCGGCAATTAGGCTCAGTGCCGCCGGAACATGGAAATCACTAGGTGATGGACATGCGAACATTATAGGACAGTTCGAAAACCTTCCCGAACTTATTGACTACCGTTCTCCCTACCTTATGCCCGAGAAAAGATTCGCAGTGTCAATCTCAGATACTCTCCCTCCATTCATTGATCCTAATTACCGAGGGGAAGTGCTTGAGGTTTACACTGACGGATCCAAATCAGGTGTAGGGGTGGGAGGGGGCATATACATTCCTCAATTTCAGCAGAGGATACGTTTCAAGCTCACAGATCTCTGTAGCATTACTCAAGCCGAAATATCGGCCATAAAAAGGGCAGCTAACTGGTTAAGGTACAATAGGGTATATAGGCAGGATATTCGTATATGTACCGATAGAAAGGCTGCATTGAACGCTCTATCGGGTGTTTACACAACATCCGAACTGGTAAAGGAATGCCGGACATCCCTAAACGAGATGGCGTCACATTCCAACCTCGAGCTAATCTGGGTACCAGGGCATGCGAATGTGCCTGGCAATATAATTGCGGACAAGCTAGCCAGGGAGGGATCTCGTTTACAAGAATGGGACACCGACCGGCTAGTGGGAGCCCCACTAAAAAGTTGCAAAATTCTTATTCAACAGAAACTTATAGGGTTAGCACAAGCTAGATGGTTCAACGAACCCACATGTGCTGTCTCCAGATTAACCTGGCCCCATTATGATCGAGCAAAATCAGCCATCATTCTGGGGATCCCTCGACATCAGCTACGTATACTTGTGGCTGTCCTAACAGGGCACTGTTTCATAGGTGCCCACGCAAATAGACTAAATCTCCCTTTCAACGACTTCTGTAGAAGTTGTCATAACGAGGAGGAGGAAGAAACCGTAAAGCACCTCCTCTGTCAATGTCCAGCTCTGTCCCATCACAGAGCCATGTATCTAGGTAACTCAACTTTACCCGAACTCGCAGACCTTACGGAATGCAATCTGAAGGGAATAAACAAGTTTATTCGGAAAACCGGTTGGTTCAATACTGACCAGAATATAGGATAGCCAATATTTTTTATTTTTTTCTCGCTATCCATAACGGGCATCACAAAGGGACCTATTCTCCTGGACACAAGTGGGCCGGTTGCTTGAAATCGGCAGCCTGTACAACCTAACCTAATGTAATAAATATTTGTCGCATTTCATTTTTTCAAAAAATAAAAATATATTTGAGGTTGGTAAGTATCTTATTTGTACTATAATACAGTTTTTTTTTAACAAGTGCCTGTTTTGCATGAAGAAAATCCGTTATTTTTATAAGTATCAATTTAGATACTTCAGGCATTCCAGGCTGTGTAAAATCAACTTTTTTGTTTTCGTTTTATATTAGTTGTTTCTCTACATAGTTTACCGTTAGAATTAATTTGTTGATAGACAGTACTTGTACATACAAGAATGAAGCCACATGAAATCGAAGAATTAAAAAAAATAACTGGAAATGGTAAAATTTCAGAGGATGAGAAGACTACCGATAATGAGGATGACATTGATTACTCCTCGAGCCAAAGAGCATGAAATTGAACTAGAAGATGATGATAATGCAGAAAATATTCCCTCTGACATTGACTTAGATACGGAACCGCTTTCAATTGAAACATTTTCAGAGAATCTACATTTAGAGTCAGCAACAAGCTCCAACTACAACCCCAGGAATATGATATGGAGAGTAACAAATATGAATATTGTAGAAAATGCTTTTAAGTTTGATGGAAATACTGGATATCCACCTGAAATTCTTGAATTGGACACGCCTTTTCATATTTAACGAAATATGGTATTTATTGTCTTGGCACTATACAGAGAAACCGACTTGGAAAGTCTTGCAAATTGCCAGATAAAAAAGAAATTTTAAAGTCTAACGTACCCAGAGGAACTTATCATGAAAATGTTGCCACTTTTGAAGATGTAGAATTCTCGGCAACAACTTTCCACTTACGTGGAATTGAAAATGAACCTTCAAGTATCATGTTCTCGAGTGATAAAAGAATACAATGCCCACATGGGAGGCGTAGATTTAATGGATAGCTTCATCGGCCGATATCATATTTGCTTAAAATCTAGAAAGTGGACAACGAGGCTGTTCTACCACTTGCTGGATATGACCGTGATAAACGCTTGGGTACTGTATAAGAGCATCAGTATAATAAAAGACAAATCTCAGAAGGAAGTAATGAAGTTAGCTGACTTCAGAACCGAGCTTGCTGACACCTTATGTCGGTATCAATGTCGATCATATAATAAAAGGGGAAGACCGAGTGCTAATAATAGACGAGAAGAGGTGCCAAAACCATCCAAAAGATCCCGGTCAGGAGTACAGGTGCTTCCCCCAACTGACGTGCGTTATGATCGTGTTGGACATGAAAAATCATTTATGGCGAAATAAATGTAAATATAAGAATTGTAGAAAGCTTACTTCTTGAGTGTGCAAAAAATGTAAGGTATCCTTATGCGATAACAAAAACAACCAATGTTTCGCATTATTTCATGCTTAACTACATTAAAAGTTACAACGGCATATTTACACCCCAAATTGCTAAAGTATCAAAATTGATACGTGCTTTATTTTTGCAAATAAATGTATAAAAAATTAATTCTATTTGTTTTATTATTTCTCCCTTCATCTGGTAAATAAAATGACCACATTGATATAATTTTAAATTTAATTTGGAAAATCAGGCTTTTAAGGGATAAAGGGTTTATTTTCAAAAATACCCAATATGTTATCAGATAGGATTTTGTACAGTGATAAAATAATTATATATAGTGAATTCAGTAAATTGTTGACGTTTTTATTTGATATAATATAATACCAAAAATTAAAATAACTTGACGGTGTAAGAAAAAATTTTAAATTATAAAATATAACATATTTTAATTTTATTTTTTCTTTGAAACTCGTGTGATGTATGTATGTAAACTAGTGGTACTCTGATAGTTGTGTTTTTAAAATTTTGTTAACTTTTTCATTTACTTATCTGTATTGCGGTTGGACCAGACGATAAAGGTTTTGGTTCAATATATCCTGTATATTTCTGATATAGAATCACATTCGAATTTCAAACACTGACTGTTTGAAAAATATTTGATGAATTGCGAAGGATTCTTATAATACATTTTAAGCCTACATTAAATTAATAACTGGAATAAAGCAATCTAGGCTAAATATAAATTTGTGGAAAATAGGTATTTGCAATATTTTTATTCAAAATGCAAATGCATTTTAATTTTTCTATTCCAAATACCAAGAGATGAATTGAAACGTAAGAAAAGGTTTAATAATGAAAAAATTCTCCCAAAATTGACAAAACTATCGCCAACTATTACATAAATCTGTTAGACTAATGATTAAAATGTCCAATATCATCATATTGAAAATAATTTACAGCTATCAAAAATTTTTAAAAAAGAACGAACTTTTTCAAATAAAACAAAAAAGCAATAAAAATAACAAATGTATCAAAAATTAAAAAAAATAGCATATTGTTGTTCAGGATTTGAAACCGTACCCTACCTGGTGGTACGGTTTCGAATCCTGTACTACAATTAATTTGTTTAAAAAATTTTTGATACATTTTAGTTTGTTTTTATTACTTTTACTTTTTATTTGAAAAAGTTTGTTCCACAATTTATTTTAAAAACAATCTGATTTATAATATATATTTTTTAAGTTTTGCGTTTTTTCCAATTTTATGAACTATAAACCTTAAATGCCTCAAGTTTCAAATTTGATATCGGACTTTAAATCGAATTGTACACTTGCAATTATTCGATTTTTTAATATTGGACTGCATATGTGACACCATTGCATAATATTATTACAATCTAAAGTTATAAAATAAATGTCAGTTGGCAACATTGCAGCAATTACATGAAATATAGTGTCTCCCCATACTGAACGAGTAAGGTGTTTTTAGAGAAATTGTAATGTAATAAATATTTGTCGCATTTCATTTTTTCAAAAAATAAAAATATATTTGAGGTTGGTAAGTATCTTATTTGTACTATAATACAGTTTTTTTTTTAACAAGTGCCTGTTTTGCATGAAGAAAATCCGTTATTTTTATAAGTATCAATTTAGATACTTCAGGCATTCCAGGCTGTGTAAAATCAACTTTTTTGTTTTCGTTTTATATTAGTTGTTTCTCTACATAGTTTACCGTTAGAATTAATTTGTTGATAGACAGTACTTGTACATACAAGAATGAAGCCACATGAAATCGAAGAATTAAAAAAAATAACTGGAAATGGTGAAATTTCAGAGGATGAGAAGACTACCGATAATGAGGATGACATTGATTACTCCTCGAGCCAAAGAGCATGAAATTGAACTAGAAGATGATGATAATGCAGAAAATATTCCCTCTGACCTTGACTTAGATACGGAACCGCTTTCAATTGAAACATTTTCAGAGAATCTACATTTAGAGTCAGCAACAAGCTCCAACTACAACCCCAGGAATATGATATGGAGAGTAACAAATATGAATATTGTAGAAAATGCTTTTAAGTTTGATGGAAATACTGGATATCCACCTGAAATACTTGAATTGGACACGCCTTTTCATATTTAACGAAATATGGTATTTATTGTCTTGGCACTATACAGAGAAACCGACTTGGAAAGTCTTGCAAATTGCCAGATAAAAAAGAAATTTTAAAGTCTAACGTACCCAGAGGAACTTATCATGAAAATGTTGCCACTTTTGAAGATGTAGAATTCTCGGCAACAACTTTCCACTTACGTGGAATTGAAAATGAACCTTCAAGTATCATGTTCTCGAGTGATAAAAGAATACAATGCCCACATGGGAGGCGTAGATTTAATGGATAGCTTCATCGGCCGATATCATATTTGCTTAAAATCTAGAAAGTGGACAACGAGGCTGTTCTACCACTTGCTGGATATGACCGTGATAAACGCTTGGGTACTGTATAAGAACATCAGTATAATAAAAGACAAATCTCAGAAGGACGTAATGAAGTTAGCTGACTTCAGAACCGAGCTTGCTGACACCTTATGTCGGTATCAATGTCGATCATATAATAAAAGGGGAAGACCGAGTGCTAATAATAGACGAGAAGAGGTGCCAAAACCATCCAAAAGATCCCGGTCAGGAGTACAGGTGCTTCCCCCAACTGACGTGCGTTATGATCGTGTTGGACATGAAAAATCATTTATGGCGAATTGTAGAAAGCTTACTTCTTGAGTGTGCAAAAAATGTAAGGTATCCTTATGCGATAACAAAAACAACCAATGTTTCGCATTATTTCATGCTTAACTACATTAAAAGTTACAACGGCATATTTACACCCCAAATTGCTAAAGTATCAAAATTGATACGTGCTTTATTTTTGCAAATAAATGTATAAAAAATTAATTCTATTTGTTTTATTATTTCTCCCTTCATCTGGTAAATAAAATGACCACATTGATATAATTTTAAATTTAATTTGGAAAATCAGGCTTTTAAGGGATAAAGGGTTTATTTTCAAAAATACCCAATATGTTATCAGATAGGATTTTGTACAGTGATAAAATAATTATATATAGTGAATTCAGTAAATTGTTGACGTTTTTATTTGATATAATATAATACCAAAAATTAAAATAACTTAACGGTGTAAGAAAAAATTTTAAATTATAAAATATAACATATTTTAATTTTATTTTTTCTTTGAAACTCGTGTGATGTATGTATGTAAACTAGTGGTACTCTGATAGTTGTGTTTTTGAAATTTTGTTAACTTTTTCATTTACTTATCTGTATTGGGTTGGACCAGACGATAAAGGTTTTGGTTCAATATATCCTGTATATTTCTGATATAGAATCACATTCGAATTTCAAACACTGACTGTTTGAAAAATATTTGATGAATTGCGAAGGATTCTTATAATACATTTTAAGCCCACATTAAATTAATAACTGGAATAAAGCAATCTAGGCTAAATATAAATTTGTGGAAAATAGGTATTTGCAATATTTTTATTCAAAATGCAAATGCATTTTAATTTTTCTATTCCAAATACCAAGAGATGATTTGAAACGTAAGAAAAGGTTTAATAATGAAGAAATTCTCCCAAAATTGACAAAAATATCGCCAACTATTACATAAATCTGTTAGACTAATGATTAAAATGTCCAATATCATCATATTGAAAATAATTTACAGCTATCAAAAATTTAAAAAAAAAAAAACAAACTTTTTCAAATAAAACAAAAAAGCAATAAAAATAACAAATGTATCAAAAATTAAAAAAAATAGCATATTGTTGTTCAGGATTTGAAACCGTACCCTACCCGGTGGTACGGTTTCGAATCCTGTACTACAATTAATTTGTTTAAAAAATTTTTGATACATTTTAGTTTGTTTTTATTACTTTTACTTTTTATTTGAAAAAGTTTGTTCCACAATTTATTTTAAAAACAATCTGATTTATAATATATATTTTTTAAGTTTTGCGTTTTTTCCAATTTTATGAACTATAAACCTTAAATGCCTTAAGTTTCAAATTTGATATCGGACTTTAAATCGAATTGTACACTTGCAATTATTCCATTTTTTAATATTGGACTGCATATGTGACACCATTGCATAATATTATTACAATCTAAAGTTATAAAATAAATGTCAGTTGGCAACATTGCAGCAATTACATGAAATTTAGTGTCTCCCCATACTGAACGAGTAAGGTGTTTTTAGAGAAATTGTAATGTAATAAATATTTGTCGCATTTCATTTTTTCAAAAAATAAAAATATATTTGAGGTTGGTAAGTATCGCCTTTTAATATTTAACGAAATATGGTATTTATTGTCTTGGCACTATACAGAGAATCCGACTTGGAAAGTCTTGCAAATTGCCAGATAAAAAAGAAATTTTAAAGTCTAACGTACCCAGATGAACTTATCATGAAAATGTTGCCACTTTTGAAGATGTAGAATTCTCGGCAACAACTTTCCACTTATGTTGGTGCTGAACCAGCAGAGACTATATCCCGCTACGACAAAAAATTGAAAATGAACCTTCAAGTATCATGTTCTCGAGTGATAAAAGAATACAATGCCCACATGGGAGGCGTAGATTTAATGGATAGCTTCATCGGCCGATATCATATTCGCATAAAATCTAGAAAGTGGACAACGAGGCCGTTCTACCACTTGCTGGATATGACCGTGATAAACGCTTGTACTGTATAAGAACATCAGTATAATAAAAGACAAATCTCAGAAGGACGTAATGAAGTTAGCTGACTTCAGAACCGAGTTTGCTGACACCTTATGTCGGTATCAATGTCGATCAGATAATAAAAGGGGAAGACCGAGTGCTAATAATAGACGAGAAGAGGTGCCAAAACCATCCAAAAGATCCCGGTCAGGAGTACAGGTGCTTCCCCCAACTGACGTGCGTTATGATCGTGTTGGACATGAAAAATCATTTATGGCGAAATAAATGTAAATATAAGAATTGCAGAAAGCTTACTTCTTGAGTGTGCAAAAAATGTAAGGTATCCTTATGCGATAACAAAAACAACCAATGTTTCGCATTATTTCATGCTTAACTACATTAAAAGTTACAACGGCATATTTACACCCCAAATCGCTAAAGTATCAAAATTGATACGTGCTTTATTTTTGCAAATAAATGTATAAAAAATTCTATTTGTTTTATTATTTCTCCCTTAATCTGGTAAATAAAATGACCACATTGATATAATTTTAAATTTAATTTGGAAAATCAGGCTTTTAAGGGATAAAAGGTTTATTTTCAAAAATACCCAATATGTTATCAGATAGGATTTTGTACAGTGATAAAATAATTATATATAGTGAATTCAGTAAATTGTTGACGTTTTTATTTGATATAATATAATACCAAAAATTAAAATAACTTGACGGTGTAAAAAAAATTTTAAATTATAAAATATAATATATTTTAATTTTATTTTTTCTTTGAAACTCGTATGATGTATGTATGTAAACTAGTGGTACTCTGATAGTTGTGTTTTTAAAATTTTGTTAACTTTTTCATTTACTTATCTGTATTGCGGTTGGACCAGACGATAAAGGTTTTGGTTCAATATATCCGTATATTTCTGATATAGAATCACATTCGAATTTCAAACACTGACTGTTTGAAAAATATTTGATGAATTGCGAAGGATTCTTATAATACATTTTAAGCCCACATTAAATTATTAACTGGAATAAAGCAATCTAGGCTAAATATAAATTTGTGGAAAATAGGTATTTGCAATATTTTTATTCAAAATGCAAATGCATTTTAATTTTTCTATTCCAAATACTAAGCTAAGAGATGATTTGAAACGTAAGAAAAGGTTTAATAATGAAGAAATTCTCCCAAAATTGATAAAAAAAAATATCGCCAACTATTACATAAATCTGTTAGTCTAATGATTAAAATGTCCAATATCATCTTCATATTGAAAATAATTTACAGCTATCAAAAATTTTTTAAAAAAGAACGAACTTTTTCAAATAAAACGAAAAAGCAATAAAATAACAAATGTATCAAAAATTAAAAAAAAAAATAGCATATTGTTGTTCAGGATTTGAAACCGTACCCTACCCGGTGGCACGGTTTCGAATCCTGTACCACAATTTATTTTTTTTTTTTAAATTTTTGATACATTTTAGTTATTTTTATTACTTTTACTTTTTATTTAAAAAAGTTTGTTCCACAATTTATTTTAAAAACAATCTGATTTATAATATATATTTTTTAAGTTTTGCGTTTTTTCCAATTTTATGAACTATAAACCTTAAATGCCTCAAGTTTCAAATTTGATATCGGACTATAAATCGAATTGTACACTTGCAATTATTCCATTTTTTAATATTGGACTGCATATGTGACACCATTGCATAATATTATTACAATCTAAAGTTATAAAATAAATGTCAGTTGGCAACATTGCAGCAATTACATGAAATTTAGTGTCTCCCCATACTGAACGAGTAAGGTGTTTTTAGAGAAATTGTAATGTAATAAATATTTGTCGCATTTCATTTTTTCAAAAAATAAAAATTTATTTGAGGTTGGTAAGTAAACTCATTGGTTGGTCAGTCGTATTTTAAGTTACGAGCGCTCTGGTCTACGCAATACTTTACACCCTTCAGAATTAGAATCTTGCTTGCCAAGACATACTTAGTTCCTTCCTTACTGTATGGGTGTGAATTATTTGCAAACTGTGACTCTGTTAGTCGAAGAAAACTAAATGTTTTATATAACAATATTATACGGTATGTGTACGGATTGAGAAGATGTGACCATGTTTCCTCTGTTTCTAAAAATCTTTATGAAGTCAGTTTTGATAACCTATTAAAAATCCGCACTCTGGTTTTCTTACACAAAATAATACATACTCAAACTCCCAAATACATATTTGAAAATATTCGTTTTTTTCAATCGCCACGAAACCGAAACATTATAATACCTCGACATCAATACCTAGTCTCCGAATGGCAATTCTATATCCATGCAGCTAGACTTTGGAATGATCTTCCACTACGTCAACAATTAAACAGCAACGCTAATAGTTTCAAAAAATTTGTAGTTAATTCATTTAAATAAAATTTATAGATAATTATTCTAAATAGGTAACTCTTTTAAATTATATTATTGTATGTGCAATTTTCTAATATACATACGTATGTAGATATATATTTCTGATTTTTATTTTTTCTATTTTATTTGTCTTTTTTTATTTTTTAATAATTGCAAATGTTTACTATGTTTAACGCAACCTGTTTCTGTACTATAAATATAAGATTAAATCTTGTTGTACAGGAAATAAATCAATACATAAATAAATAAATAAATAAATAAAATAAAATAAGTATCTTATTTGTACTATAATACAGTTTTTTTTAACAAGTGCCTGTTTTGCATGAAGAAAATCCGTTATTTTTATAAGTATCAATTTAGATACTTCAGGCATTCCAGGCTGTGTGAAATCAACTTTTTTGTTTTCGTTTTATATTAGTTGTTTCTCTACATAGTTTACCCTTAGAATTAATTTGTTGATAGACAGTACTTGTACATACAAGAATGAAGCCACATGAAATCGAAGAATTAAAAAAAATAACTGGAAATGGTGAAATTTCAGAGGATGAGAAGACTACCGATAATGAGGATGACATTAATTACTCCTCGAGCCAAAGAGCATGAAATTGAACTAGAGGATGATGATAATACAGAAAATATTCCCTCTGACCTTGACTTAGATACGGAACCGCTTTCAATTGAAACATTTTCAGAGAATCTACATTTAGAGTCAGCAACAAGCTCCAACTACAACCCCAGGAATATGATATGGAGAGTAACAAATATGAATATTGTAGAAAATGCTTTTAAGTTTGATGGAAATACTGGATATCCACCTGAATTTCTTGAATTGGACACGCCTTTTCATATTTCACGAAATATGGTATTTATTGTCTTGGCACTATACAGAGAAACCGACTTGGAAAGTCTTGCAAATTGCCAGATAAAATAGAAATTTTAAAGTCTAACGTACCCAGAGGAACTTATCATGAAAATGTCGCCACTTTTGAAGACGTTCTCGGCAACAACTTTCCACTTATGTTGGTGCTGAACCAGCAGAGACTATATCCCGCTACGACAAAAAATTGAAAATGAACATTCAAGTATCATGTTCTCGAGTGATAAAAGAATACAATGCCCACATGGGAGGCGTAGATTTAATGGATAGCTTCATCGGCCGATATCATATTTGCTTAAAATCTAGAAAGTGGACAACGAGGCTGTTCTACCACTTGCTGGATATGACCGTGATAAACGCTTGGGTACTGTATAAGAACATCAGTATAATAAAAGACAAATCTCAGAAGGACGTAATGAAGTTAGCTGACTTCAGAACCGAGCTTGCTGACACCTTATGTCGGTATCAATGTCGATCAGATAATAAAAGGGGAAGACCGAGTGCTAATAATAGACGAGAAGAGGTACCAAAACCATCCAAAAGATCCCGGTCAGGAGTACAGGTGCTTCCCCCAACTGACGTCCGTTATGATCGTGTTGGACATGAAAAATCATTTATGGCGAAATAAATGTAAATATAAGAATTGTAGAAAGCTTACTTCTTGAGTGTGCAAAAATGTAAGGTATCCTTATGCGATAACAAAGACAACCAATGTTTCGCATTATTTCATGCCCAACTACATTAAAAGTTACAACGGCATATTTACACCCCAAATTGCTAAAGTATCAAAATTGATACGTGCTTTATTTTTGCAAATAAATGTATAAAAAATTAATTCTATTTGTTTTATTATTTCTCCCTTCATCTGGTAAATAAAATGACCACATTGATATAATTTTAAATTTAATTTGGAAAATCCGGCTTTTAAGGGATAAAGGGTTTATTTTCAAAAATACCCAATATGTTATCAGATAGGATTTTGTACAGTGATAAAATAATTATATATAGTGAATTCAGTAAATTGTTGACGTTTTTATTTGATATAATATAATACCAAAAATTAAAATAACTTGACGGTGTAAGAAAAAATTTTAAATTATAAAATATAACATATTTTAATTTTATTTTTTCTTTGAAACTCGTATGATGTATGTATGTAAACTAGTGGTACTCTGATAGTTGTGTTTTTAAAATTTTGTTAACTTTTTCATTTACTTATCTGTATTGCGGTTGGACCAGACGATAAAGGTTTTGGTTCAATGTATCCTGTATATTTCTGATATAGAATCACATTCGAATTTCAAACACTGACTGTTTGAAAAATATTTGATGAATTGCGAAGGATTCTTATAATACATTTTAAGCCCACATTAAATTATTAACTGGAATAAAGCAATCTAGGCTAAATATAAATTTGTGGAAAATAGGTATTTGCAATATTTTTATTCAAAATGCAAATGCATTTTAATTTTTCTATTCCAAATACTAAGCTAAGAGATGATTTGAAACGTAAGAAAAGTTTTAATAATGAAGAAATTCTCCCAAAATTGATAAAAATATCGCCAACTATTACATAAATCTGTTAGTCTAATGATTAAAATGTCCAATATTATCTTCATATTGAAAATAATTTACAGCTATCAAAAATTTTTTAAAAAAGAAATAACTTTTTTAAAACGAAAAAGCAATAAAATAACAAATGTATCAAAAATTAAAAAAAATAGCATATTGTTGTTCAGGATTTGAAACCGTACCCTACCCGGTGGCACGGTTTCGAATCCTGTACTACAATAATTTATTTTTTAAAAAATTTTTTGATACATTTTAGTTACTTTTATTACTTTTACTTTTTATTTAAAAAAGTTTGTTTCACAATTTATTTTAAAAACAATCTGGTTTATAATATAAATTTTTAATTCTTTTTGCTAGACGTAAATCATACCCCGTGGAGATTAACACCGCCTTGTAAATTATTCCGATGCTGGAGTACGCTGGCTGTATCTGACCCCAGATTAAATTACCTTCCTCAACATAACCTTACACACGTAAGTACTAATATGGACTCTTCCACACAGCACGATCAACCACACAATATATGCGCCGACTCAATACAAATTGCGTCAATAAGATGTCAAGTTTGTCACGAACATCTTACCGGTACTACAATAAACTGCAATAAATGCCAAAAACCATACCATTTAAGTTGTGCCAAAGTCTCATGCCCCCAAGAACCATGGCTGTGCCAGCCGTGTAACCCAACTCTTTTACAGTATGAACCTTCAAACGCTAGTGCACATTCTTCAATAGCATCACAAGACTCGTTAATTAGAAGAAAAGCCTTAGAGCTAAAAAGATTGGAAGAGGAGCGAGAAGTGTCTATGAGACGCGACCAGGAATATTTGCGCAAGAAATATCAAATTAGATAATCAAACAAGTGAAGCATTAAATGTTATTACCACAATGCCAAATATAGCACCAATCAAGTCAACTTCATACGTGCCAGCAACGTCAACAAACGTGTCAGTAACAACGAACAACGTGCCTGTTATAACTACATCCGTACTCAACGCACCTCTAAATCATACTTATGAGGCAAACAACATGACAAATTTTCAACCGTTTAATTATTTTTATCCAAATATTTCACTTCACTCTACAGTTAATCAAAACCCCGAGCAAACACATGTAGTTTATTCACAAGACATCAACACAAACGCGCAGCCCCAATCATTCATCAACACAAGACAGGCACACACGGCTCACCCTATACCGGAGCAGCTAATAGCCCCAAGGCATAGACTGAGAGATGATCAGCCGCATGCTCGTCAAACCGTACCCAAAGACTTGCCAGCTTTTTCCGGCTGTTCAGAAGAATGGCCTCTATTTAGTTCGACCTATGATTGGTCTACATATGTCTGTGGATTGACGGAAGCCGAAAACTTAATACGGCTGCAGAGAGCTCTTCTTGGTGATGCCCTAGAGGCTGTTTAAAGAATTCTCGTTCACCCCTCTTGCGTACCCTATGCAATTTCCACCTTGAAAATTTTATATGGCCAGCCAGAAAAAATTCTAGTTTCTCTAAAAAGTAAAATAAGAACCACAAAGCATACAGAGGTGACAGAAGGGGAAAACTATATAAGTTTATTTTCCGACTCCCTCTATACGCACAAGCATCGAAAAAGAAATTGAAAAAATATTTTGCATTCTTTGTGGTTTTATTTTCTGTATTAACGTATTTTACACAAACTGCTTTGTGGTATTTTATTCTTCCCAACACGAAATGACTGATTTTTGCTTTTCCCACAAACTAATAATCATATTGGAGCTAAAAACTTTCTATTCACAAAACACAAAGCACACACAAACCACAATTTTTCCAAAATTTTATATTGCAAATGTCATTTTTTACATGTCTGTTAGTAGTTTGTGATAAGAACATTACCGCAAATAAACACGAAGAGAATGGAAACAATAACAAACTTTGCTGTTCAGGTAAAAGGGTTGCAGTCAACCATTGAAGCGTGTGGTCTCACGGACGAACTATACAATTCTACGCTGCTTCAGGAACTCATTTCAAAGCAAACAAACTTCAATTACAACAAAATAATAAAAAAGCCACTTTGGTTGAATTCTCCAATTGTATATTCGATATTGGACTGTCAGCAAGTACTGTAAATGTTGAAAAAAATTTTTTATGTGACTGTCAATAATCGAAGACAAAAAAATGCCTTTTGCAATACACACACAGAAATAAATAGAAATAAATGTTTCATAAGCAGCAGTGACTGTAAGAGTGTTGTCAGCTGTAAGCAATTTTTGTCTGTTGATCGCAAAGAAAAATGGAACATAGTAAATAAGTTTGGGTTGTGCAAGCACTGCTTAAGAAAACATTCTGGTGCTTGTTACAGCAGAGATAAAGCTGTAATGTAGAAGGCTGTCAATTTAAACATCATCATCTTCTCCATAAAAACAGTTTGCTGTAGATGTTCGCACAGTTAAAGAACTTTTACTGCCCAAACAAACTCTAGATTACCAATTTCTTCGCAGAACATTTAATCATTTGAGAGACTTACCAGTCGAAAGTTATACTGCCGCAACACCAAAGATTCTTATCGGCCTTAACAATATAAACATTACAATACCGAACAAAATAAAAGAAGGCGGCAGAAATGAACCAGTAGATTTAAAAACAGCTCTAGGTTGGACAATTTTCGGGCCATGTGGTAGCAAACAACCACCTCAGTATAATATGCATATCTGCGAATGTACCGAAACAGATAACAAAATTCAACAACTTATAAAACATTTTTTTAATATTGAGAGCTTAGGCTTTAATTATGAAACTTTAAAAGTACATAAAGAAGATGAAACATCGCTGCAGCTTTTGAATAACTGTACAATACATAGAGACGACGGTCATTACGAGACATGTTTGTTATTTTCCATTTCCATTTTGCGGTTTCAAAAGTAAATGTAAATAAGACACATATAAAATATTTTTTTTTCATATTTCTTTTTTATTATAAAGTTTGAACGTTGACATTATGTGTGAAACACTACATCATTTAAATGACCACCACGCGAAGTGTTGCATGCATTGATTCGTTTGAGGTAATTTTCGACCACTTTTTGACACATATTGGGCGGTATCTCAGCCATAACTTGACGAATGTTGGTTTTTAAGTGCTCAAGAGTTCAAGGTTTATCTGCATAAACACGGTCTTTCGCGTAGCCCCACAAAAAAAGTCTAAAGGTGTCAAATCGCATGATCTTGGTGGCCAGTTGAGATCGCCACGACGAGAAATTACGCGGCCAGGAAATGTCTCTTGTAATAAAGCCATATTCACTCGAGTTGTGTGGCATGTTGTTGTGTGAGCTGGACTTTATACGGATGTAGGTGTAGATCTAAATGCAAAATTCGCCATAATGTGCCGTAAGACAGTCCTAATTCCTGAGAACGACGAGGAATCGACACATTCGGGTCTTTGGCAACACTTTCACTCGCAGCAGCGACATTTTCAGCGGAACGAACGAAACGATGATGATGCACAGGCCTTACAATATTTGTAACCGCTCCAGTCTCTTCAAATTTGTTCACAATTTTGCCAATTGCTTGCGTAGTTGGACGATTATGTAAACCATAATCTCCTCTTAAAGCACGATATGTGGCTGTGGCAGAATCACCATTTTTGTAGTATGTTTTGATAATTTTTATGCGTTGTGTGATAGTTAAGCGATCCATTTTCGTCAATGTCAGTCTTTCAAATGAAAAGAAAAAAAATCGGTTTAACAACTTAGTTTGACAGATGTCGAATACCAGTCCTATACTTTTGAAACCACGAAATGGATAACCCTTTACTATTCGTAAATAAAAAATCATAAAATTGATAATAGAGTATGGTATCTTCCGACATTTCCAGTTTACAATAAAAATAAGCCAGGCAAATGCAGAATAGTGTGGGACGCTGCCGCAAAATTTAACGGAATATCGTTAAACTCCATGCTTTACAAAGGGCCTGATCTTTTAGCTTCTTTACAAGCAATACTTTTTCAATTTAGGGAAAAGTCTGTAGCGTTAGCAGGTGACATCGAAGAAATGTTTCAGCAAGTGTATATGCGCGAAGAAGATCGACACGTTCAACGTTTATTGTGGCGTAATTGTGACGCTAGCAAAGCGCCAGACGTCTACATGATGAATGTCATGATATTCGGAGCTTCGTGTGCGCTTGTATATCTCAGTACATAAAAAATAAAAATGCTTCTGTGTATGAAAACCAGTTTCCGCGAGCAGCAGCGGCGATTAAAAACAACCACTATGTAGATGATTTTCTGTATTCTACGGATACTGTTGAACAGGCTGTTGATATTTCAATGAAGGTTAAGTATATTCAAAGCCAAGGTGCTTTCAAACTCAGAAACTGGCTCTCAAATAAAATTGAGGTAGTATAAAACTTGGAAAAACCAGAAAAAGCATATGAAAAGCAGATAAGTATGGACGTTGATAAAGAAACGGAAAGGTCTTGGGTGTTTTCTGGAAGCCAACGGATGATACAATTCGATTCAAAATTTCACTCCATATACTAAATAATGACATTATTCGACTCAATAAACATCCGACTAAACGCCAAATTCTCAAAATTTTAATGACAGTGTATGATCCTCTGTAATTTCGTCATATTTCTTGAAATTACACTACAAGAGATCTGGAGGAGCGAGCTAGGCTGGGATGAGCCAATTAAAGACGAACAGTTAGCTAAATGGAACAAATGGTCAAAATATCTCCCCGACTTAGAAAAAATTGGTATCGAACGTTGCTACTTAAAATTTATTGCTGACTACAAAAATACGTATACTGAGCTACACACATTTGTAGACGCAAGCGAAAAAGGGTATGCTGCAGTAGCATATCTCCGTATAGTTCGCAATGAAGACATCGTTTGTTCTCTGGTGGGTTCTAAAACCCGCGTAGCAGTACTCATTGGTTCTCGATTTACAAGTAGCATAATAAAAAATCACTCAATTTCAGTAAAAAAAATATTTTTGGTCTGACTCGAAGACAGTGATCAGTTTGCTGACACACAATAATAAAAAATATCATCAATTTGTGTCTTTACGCATAAGCGAAATTTTGGATTCAACTGATTTACTCGAATGGCACTGGATACCGGGAAAACATAACGTTGCAGACGAAGCAACGAAGTGGGCCAAAAAAACAGATATTTCCTTCAATAGTCGCTGGTTTAGAGGTCCAGAATTTCTCTTAACGCCCTTAAGCGAATGGCCCAACTATAGCACCGTACCAGAGCTTAATGACACAGAAGTGCTTGAATATGTACAAGTTCACAACGTTAATAAAATGATTGTCGACCCAAATCGTTTTTCTATGTGGAATAGACTTTTAAGAGCTACTGCATACGTGTTTCGTTTTTGCGATATCATTGAGAAAAAACCTATAGTGAACAAAGAAATAACGTCTAAGGATTTAACCAGAGCAGAAAATCTATTGTTTCGTCTCGCACAAACAGAATTTTACTCGGAGGAAATTATAGCTTTGAAATTAAATGAAAACTTGAACAGATCAAGCCCATTGTACAAAGTAACACCCAAACTTGATAAAAATCAAATTCTTCGCATAGACGGGCGAATAGATAAGGCCTACACACGTTACGAAACAAAATTTCCTGTAATTCTACCGAAAGGCAGCCGCATTACCTATCTTCTAATTATGCATTTTCACAGCACGTATAAGCACCTCAACCATTAAACCGTTGTTAATGAAATAAGGCAGCGATATTACATACCCCGATTGAGAGCCGTGCTTAAGAGCATATTAAAACAATGTCAAATGTGTAAGATAAAAAAAGCAGCTCCATTATACCCTCAAATGGCAAAGCTACCAGAAGCACGACTAGCAGCGTTTAGTCCACCATTTACGTACACAGGTGTAGACAACTTCGGGCCTATGATGGTGATAGTTGGCCGCCGAATTGAGAAGAGGTATGGCGCTCTGTTCACTTGCCTTACGGTGAGAGCTGTCCACATAGAAATTGCTAACACTCTGAATAATTCATCATGCATAATAGCAGTCAGAAATTTTATGTGTCGTCGCGGGACGCCTTGGGAGTTTTTTAGTGATAACGGCACAAACTTCACAAGTACTGAAAGAGAAATTAGAGAGGCCGTAAAAGAGGTTAATTAAAACGAACTAATACGCGCCTTCACGACCACATATACAAAGTGGAATTTTATTCCTCCGTCATGCCCCCATATGGGAGGTACCTGGGAAAGACTCGTGAGGTCTATAAAAACCGTTTTGTACTCTATTACACCCACTCGAATACCAACAGAAGAGTTACTTCGCAGTATGCTAGCCGAAGTGGAGAATATAATTAACTCTCGACCTTTAGTCTATGTTCCAATTGAGCATCAAAACGCTGAAGCTATAACGCCAAATCATTTGCTCGTGTACTCATCCAATGGTATGAAACCATTGGCAACGTTTGATGACAGCGGTGTGGCACTTCAACATAGCTGGTTAAGTTCTTAGCAATATGCTGAAAACTTTTGGCATAAATGAGTTAAAGAATACTTGCCATGCCTTACATTAAGATCAAAATGGCATGAGAAGACAAAGCCGTTGCAAGTTGACGATTTAGTTGTGGTGGTTGATCCGTCAAGTTCAAGAAACGTGTGGCCAAGAGGCAAAATTATAGAAACAACTAAGGCGAATGACGGACAAGTGCGAAAAGCAAAGGTTCTTACTTCAAGCGGATTAAGTGTACGACCAGCTGCTAAGTTGGCGGTACTCGACATCACGTCTCAGTAGGAGTATGACTTCGAAAGCTTCTTGCCATACTGTGGGTTGTGTAACCGCCACTATTTCTACATACGAAAAATTGCAGCTCTGGTAGTTATGGAAAGCTCTGTTCTTATACACACAAACATTTATAACTCTATATACTTAAAAATACTGCATTTCTTTCATTTTGTAAAACTAAAAGTAAGAAAGTCATTTTAATCCACGTGCAGTAGTTAGTTGTGCACCACACAACGTGTTTAAATTTTAATGTTAAATATCTGATGGTCTTTAACCAAAAAGTACGTACATAGTATAAAATTGAATTTATTTGTAAAAAAAAATTGAATCTCTAAAATTTAAGGAATTAAAACCTATAGTCGCGTCACAAATTGGGAATAAAGAAATATTTGAATTATAAAGCCTTGACCTGTGTTGTTAATCTTTCAAAGCCATCACGAACTACTGCCGCCAACAAATACATACTCAAATTTTGACAGATTTGAACCCATAAAAAAAGTCCGTTAACTCTTCGGCACTACCTGTATTATTCATGCGTGTGTCGAATATCAAATACCACACATACCGAAATCACAAAGAAGACCAGAGGTGACACGAACGGCATGCTATTGTTGTTGTTTTGCTGGCTCTGTCGCACAGAAACTAGTAAACAAAGAATTGTTCATGTTTTGTTGTGGTTTTGTATTCTTATTCATTTCTGGCTCAATAAAAAAAGTTGTTGAAAAATATTAATTTAAGCAATATAAATACAAATGGTAATATAACATTAAAAATAAAATAAGAATTATTCATGATATATAGAAGGAGTAAATTGCAATACAATTCATTATTTCTTACTTGCAAAATCAAAGAAGTAATGTCCAATGATTCCTGCTGACCAAATAGTACACCAGAAAATCGGGGTTGTCATGGGCGATCTGTAACATCCTATTGACATATGTATGGCAGCGTAAATCGATATATAGGTTTGTCATTCAATATGTAATATCTTCATTATTCATTTAAGACCCCATAAAGCATATATATTCTGGATCCTTATAGATAGAGAAGTCGAATGAGTGATGTCCGTCTGCTATATTTTGGTGTAAGTAGAATTAAGGCCTAACACAACATAGAGACATAAATTTTATACCATTCTCTTGGAATTTTTCATAAAATTGTTAGGTTTGAAAATAACAAAACTCGGCCCAATAATTAATGAGATATAGCCAAAAGACTTTTTTTCTTATATTTCCTATTCTGTTGTTTTTTTATGGAGTTCTACGAAGGTTTAGAAAATAATTGAAGTCGGTTCATTAACGACTAAAATATGGGCAAAAAATGGTATTCGAAATAATTTTACTTTAAAAATTTTTTGGAAAAAGTTGCGATTCATACCAACAACCTGGTTGGTAGTCACAAGCGCTTCTTATACACCACAGAGCAGTTGTATTTTTCATAGTAGTTTACGCGTCTAAGTACATAATATATCTTAAAATACTAAAACTTCAAATTCTTGATGGAAATTTGGTGTGGTTGTTGTAAATTGGCCCTTTTTTGTCACACATACATCAATAATGAAATGCGTTCATGGGCACATGTACACATTGTGTGTATACATGTGCACTCGAAAAGCAAAGATTTGTTTTTTTTGTTTGTTTCTTTAATGTAGAACGTGATGAAGAATCCGGTGGTACTTTTAGGCTCTCAAAAAAATCAATGTTTTTTGTTTTTTTTTAGGTTTTCTATAATTTCTATATTGAGCGTCACACCGCAAATATGTATAAAAAATCGCTAAAAATGCAAAAATATTTGGAATTCTTTTGCTTCTCAAGATTGACTTTTGCGAAAATCACCTTTTCGATTATAAACACAAAATCACGATTCACCTTGATTTTTCAATTTTTTTTAAGTGCAAATTTTTGTTAAAAAAAGACTTGAACTTAGAGGTTACTTGCAAAGTAATAGGCTTGTAACAATGTATTAACAGCTATATTTTGTTCTCAAAGAGAAAAGACGTGTTTTGAAATAGCTCTGTGGAATTTTGGATTTTTTTGTAATAAACTGAAATAGCGTTTGGTAAAATACCATTTGATATACCTGATGAGGTTCTGGTTTGAAAATGGATCTGAGCTGTGGCAAATGTGAAGGAAACTGTAGAACTGCGAATGTTCGCTGTGGCGGTTTTTGTGAAAAATTTTTCCATTTGAGATGTGTTGGTTTATCAGAATATGAAATGGACACAATGTTGAAGTATCCTAATATGAGATTTATATGTGATGGTTGTATAAATTTTATTAAATTAACAAAAATTAAACAAAACTACAAAAGCTTTATTGATGTTGTGAAGAAAAATTAAGTTGAAATTATTAAAGAAATAGGTTAGGTTAGGTTGCACAGGCTGCCGATTTAAAGCAACCGGCCCACTTGGGTCCAGAAGAATAGGTCCCTTTGTGATGCCCGTTATGGACAGCGAGAAAAAAAATAAAAATATTGGCTATCCTATATTTTGGTCAGTATTGAACCAACCGGTTTTCCGAATAAACTTGTTTATTCTCTTCAGATTGCATTCCGTAAGGTCTGCGAGTTCAGTTGAAGTTGAGTTACCTAGATACATGGCTCTGTAATGAGACAGAGCTGGACATTGACAGAGGAGGTGCTTTACGGTTTCTTCCTCCTCCTCATTATGACAACTTCTACAGAAATCGTTGAAAGGGAGATTTAGTATATTTGCGTGGGCACCTATAAAGCAGTGCCCTGTTAGGACAGCCACAAGTATACGTAGCTGATGTCAAGGGATCCCCAGTATGATGGCTGATTTTGCTCGATCATATTGGGGCCAGGTTAATCTGGAGACAGCACATGTGGGTTCATTGAACCATCTAGCTTGTGCTAACCCTATAAGTTTCTCCTGAATGAGGATTTTGCAGCTTTTTAGTGGGGCTCCCACTAGCCGGTCGGTGTCCCATTCTTGTAAACGAGATCCCTCCCTGGCTAGCTTGTCCGCAATTATATTGCCAGGCACATTCGCATGCCCTGGTACCCAGATTAGCTCGAGGTTGGAATGTGACGCCATCTCGTTCAGGGATGTCCGGCATTCCTTTACCAGTTCAGATGTTGTGTAAACACCCGATAGAGCGTTCAATGCAGCCTTACTATCGGTACATATACGAATATCCTGCCTATATTTCCTATTGTACCTTAACCAGTTAGCTGCCCTTTTTATGGCCGATATTTCGGCTTGAGTAATGCTACAAAGATCTGTAAGCTTGAAACGTATCCTCTGCTGAAATTGAGGAATGTATATGCCCCCTCCCACCCCTATATTAAAGAAATAAATAGCACAAAAAATTTTTTGAAAGAGGCAAAGAGCGAGATTGTCAGCGAATAAAAAAAAAGTAATGCAAATATAGAAAAAGATTCATATGCTAATCAACTGAAAAAAAGTAATAACAGCGTGCCCGTTATATTGAGACCAAAAAATAAACAAGATAGTGGAAAAACTGAAAAAGAAGTAAAAGAGAATATTAAACCTTCTTCGTTAAATTTACAAGTTAAAGGTATTACAAAGAGAAATGATGGTGTAGTCGCGATTAGATGCCAAAATGAAAGCGAAAGAGAGTTATTGTCTGATGAATTAAGAGAAAAGATGGGTAGCCAATATGATGTACAAATGCCAAAAATGCGGCGACCTAAATTGTTGATTACGGGTTTGAATGAGGACTTACAAAAAAGCAGAATAGTTGAAGCAATTAAAAAGCAAAATAGAATTGATTGTAAATATTTGGAATGTATAAAAGTATATAAATCCTATAAGAACCCTCGGGTGTATAATGCTTTGATAGAAACAGATGGAGATGGTTTCGAGAAGATTATGAAGAAAAATAAAATAAACATTGAATGGGACAGGTGTCCAGTGTATGAAAGTTGTAATGTTATGAGATGTTATAAGTGTTGGGTATTTAATCATACTTCGAAATATTGCAAACAAGAAGTTCAAATTTGTGCTAAATGTAGCGAAAGCGGGCATTCCTATAAATATTGTAACAATAATAATAAAAAATGCATTAACTGTAGTGTTTTTCACGGGAATTCCCGGGACGGGAATTCCCGGGAATTCCCGTGATTTTTCAATCCCGAAATCCCGGGAAATAGAGCGGGAATTCCCGGGAATGCTGCAATATGTAATGCTAATGAAAAAACTAATGAAAAAAAAGCCATTGAAATGTTCCATAAAAAAGGACTTACAATTTTTTGAAGGATCTGGTAAAAAAAACAGAAAACATTAAAAAATTATTTGATGCGCTATTAACAATACGACCCACATCCGTTGAAAGTGAACGAGTGTTTTCTCTGACAGGAATTTTAGTTACTAAACTTCGAAATAGACTTTCGGATGAATCTATAAATGCTATTTCTGTTTTGAAAACGCATTTTAAAACCAAAGACTAATTACTTTTTTATAATTATTTAAATCTCTATACATTTATTTATCTTATGTATAAGAAAAAGGACTGAATTATTTTATTTTGTTTATTTTTTAACGCTTTTTGTTTACGTTATGTAATGTTTATTATATAGTTTGTATGTATGTTAAAGAACTGAACTGATTTATTTTTTGTTAACATACTTTTTAATCTCATGAATGTGATTTTTAAATAAAATAGAATTACTTTAAAAATAAAAAATAGCCGTTTTATCTTATATTTTTTTTTTGCGGGAATTCCCGGGATCCCGGGAAATTGAAAAATGAATCCCGCTTTCCCGGGAAATGAAAAAGTCCGGGAAAAGAAAAACTCTAATTAACTGTATAAAAGCAAAAGAAAGATTAAATTTAACAAATATAGAAATTAACCACGATTGTAGAGATATAGACTGTCCAATTTTAAAACGCAAGAAGCGGCGAGAGGAGGAACGGGTTGCATACTAGCAATCAAATTGTGTGAAGGGCTTGTACTTAAATATAGGAGGGTTGACCTCAAATTTTAATGAACTAGAAATTTTATGTGCGAATGAATGGTTTGATTTTATATGTGTAACTGAGACACATCTAACAGAAAATATTGAAGATCCCGAAGTAATGATAAATAATTATAAAATTTTAAGAAGCAATAGTGAGTCAAGACATACGGGTGGTGTTTGCTTTTACATCAAAGAAAATTGGAGTATACGAATAATTGACAGAAAGTCTGTAGAAAAAGTACTTTGGTGGTTAAAAATTGAAATAAAATATAAAAAGCTGAAATACATATTAACGGGAGTCTACAGATCACCTGATAGTTGAAACGCACCTGAAAATGTTTTTATTAATTTTTTCAAAGAAGAAATGAAAATAAATAGTGCCAACGAAAACAATTTAATAATGGGCGATTTTAATATCAACTGGTTGGAGAACAGTAATCATAAAAATAGTATAAATGAAATAATTCGAGATAATTTTTTTAAACAAATTATTACAGAGCCCACAAGAATAACAAAGACCACATCAACAATTATTGATTATGTTGTAACCAATATCGAAGATATAAGTGCAAAAACTAAGTTAGACCTAAAGATAAGTGATCATAAATCAATAGAAATAATACTGCCTGTAAAATACAAATTTGAAATGTCAAACAGGAAAAGAATAAAAATAATAAAGTTCAATAACCCGAGATTTCGAAACAACCTAAATTGTATGACGATTAATAATATCAACACAAATTATGGAATGCACCAAGCATTCGAAGTATTGGTTAAAGGCGTAAATGATGCTATAGAACCAATGATAACCGCGAAGTTTATAAAAGACAGCACTCAAAATCAATGGTTTAATAACCAACTAAAGGTTATGAAGGATTATAAGATACACCTCTACCAAACGGCAATTTGGTACAACACCGCTTATCATTGGATTGAATATAAAAGATTTAGAAATGAGTATAAAAAGCATCTGGATTTGGCAAAAAACAGCTTCATTAATAACAAAATAAATGAATGTAACGATCAAAAGACTATGTGGAAAACAATTAAGTCGCTTGTATTAAAAAAAGATTTTTCAAGAATTAGCGAAATAAAACTAAATGGAAAAACATTAACTAACGAAAAATTAATTGCAGAAGAGCTAAACTATTTTTTCGTAAATAGCGTGAAGCAAATTGCAGATAGCATACAAGTCGTGAAGTATGAAAACATTATTCAAGGAAACACAACACTTAAATTCGATTTTGACATAATAACAATAGATAAATTAAAAGATACGTTGAAGCTTTTTAACAAGAAAAGAGACCAGCATTTTATTACAGCTAAAATGTTTGTGGATAACTTTGATATCCTTGGTAACCATTTACATAGCCTCATAGTCAAATCTTTGCGAAATGGAATATTTCCGAATTGCCTAAAGGAATCATGCGTGGTACCAATAGAGAAGATAAAGAACACGAAAGACTCACACGAAATAAGACCGGTGAATATGTTAATGACAATTAGTAAAATATTGGAGAAAATAGTACATTATCAGTTGAATAAGCATTTTGAGGATAATAATCTTTTAAATGAAACTCAATCAGGATTTAGACATAAACATAGCTGTGAATCACTTTTAAATTTAGTAATTACACAGTGGAAAACAGACGTTTCAAACAAAAATTGTGTGGTAGCAGTATTTCTGGATTTAAAACGTGCTTTTGAAACTATTAATAGAAGAATATTATTGCTTAAACTAGAAAAATACAGAGTAAGAGAAAATGAGCTACGATGGTTTAAAAGTTATTTGGAAAATAGAAAACAAAGAACCAAATGTGGAGAGCATTTATCTTCAGCCGTAGATAACGAATTTGGAGTACCGCAGGGAGCGGTGTTAGGAACATTGTTATTTATTATATATATTAATGATGTGGGAAGAATACTGAAAGATGCCAAAATTTGCATGTTTGCGGATGATGCACTTATTTATATTAGTGGAAAGTCAGCGACGGAGTGTGTGAGGAAGCTTAACAATGATTTAGAAAGCGTCAATAAATATTTAAAAATGAATAAACTTAAATTGAACAAAGACAAGACAAAAGTCATGGTTATAAACGGAACGACTACAGAGAGAATATTGATCGATGGTGAGCAAATCGAAGAAGTAATGGAAATGAAATATCTTGGTATTATTATTGATAAAAGGTTGAAGTTTGATCTACACTATGACTACATTTGCAAGAAGATTTCTAAAAAAATAGCATTCTTGAGAAGAATACGGGACTAAGTATCATCAATCACAGCAGTAAATATATTTAACACTACAATAAAACCTCATTTTGAATACTGTTCAACTGTTCTATTTCTTGGAAACCTTCAAATGAAAAAGAGACTTCAAAAGCTGCAGAACTGGGGTATGAGATGTATTCTTAAATGCAATAGGACAACACACAGAAGAGACATGTTAGAAGCATTGCAATGGCTATCAGTAAATCAAAGAACGTAGTAGTGCGCAGAAATTTTGATTCATTAGAGACATGAACCACAATTTAAATTTTATCAAGATAATGATCCAAAGTATAAGTCCCAAATAGTGCGGATTAGGCTGCTATATAACTGTGGACATGTCATCGATATACATACCCGCTCAAGGTCCCGAGCTTAATCCTATTGAGAATGTATGGGTTTATTCGAAAAAAAAGTCGCTAAACGCCTGCAAAAAATATAAAATCGCTTAAAAGAGCAGTATTAGAAGAATGGCGGGAAATGCCAACGAATTATGACCTAAAGAAGTTAATAGGATTAATAAAAAATCGTCTACAGTGATATAGATTCAAATTTGTACATACCAAATATTAAATATTCTCAAAACAAAATTTTAATGTTTTCCCCAAAACAAAATTCACAATAAATTTTTGTGCAAAGAGTTTCTTGACAATGTGAAATGAAGTATAAATTCGTTTTAGTTGTATTTCCTTCTTATTTGAAACTGATAATTAGTTTTTTTTAGCATGATCGCTTTAAATACTATCTATAAATTTTATATATACAGAAATATAATATATTTTTTAACAAGAAGTATAATTTAATTGCTAATAATTTAACTAAACCGTGTTTATTTTCAATGTGCAAACCCATTATTGACAGACTGCATGTATCTGCAAAAGTCTCGCATTTATTCATTACTAATTTTTAGATATTCATGTCCAAAGTCAAGCAAGTGAAACTTTTTTCCATTTTTTTTTATCTGAAGAGCAAGTTTTGTTTTGAAAATTATTCTCAGCGCTAGTCGTTATATATTGAGTTTTTCTCTCTTAGATCTCCGTAAGGATATCAAGAGTTAGAAAATAATGCATAAGATTGAATACGGTTAAAAATAACTATAAGCTTTGAAGAAAGTTCATCAAGTAATGATTACAAACAGACATTTTTATTCCAATTAATATAAAAAAAAATATTTTTACAATACAAATATTGCGAACTACGCTGCTATGCAAAATTTGTCTCGTAGGACATCGCTAGTGTGAACTTTAAAAGTATTGAAAAAAATATTTTCTTTAACAAATAATTATTTTTGAAGAGCATTCAATATGAAATAAAACAGCGAGAATTGCAAACGGGGCAGAGAAAGTTTAAAAGAAAATGAAATTAAATTGCAAAACTATAGATTAAAAAGTCGAGAAAGGTAACACTAGTAAAATGTTAAAACTTAGCTGAAGCAAATAAAGATGTTTTTGAAGAGAAAACGCGGTATGGAACGTACATGTAAAAGGCAAAGTCGGAAGAAGCTTTAAGAAATTCTGTATAGAAAACAAGCGCAGGACGAGCCCATACAAATGCAAGCAAACATTTACAAAAGCTTTAAGAAAAGTTGAGAAAGCGTTGCCGACAGAATATAAAAAGTTGAAAGTGCTCCAAACACTGATTGCAAAATACGAACAGCCCGCACAAACACTTGAATACAAAAAAAACACCTGCAGTACGTGATAAAAAAAAAAACGTTAAAATTACACCACACACCTCAAAGCAATTCTTCTGTTGCAAACGCTAGGAAGTGAAAGCAGCTAAAAAAATATATAATTAATGTACCCATGCTATTTGTATATAAGTTTGTACATTTTGTGAAATATATTTCCTTTTTTATCTCACTTCGTATTTTCTTTAAGTTTGTCATTACATTAAAAACATTCAATACTTCTATTATATATAATTTTTTATTCATAATATCGCAAAAAAGCAACAGAAATAATTTGAACATCATGATGGAAAAAAATCTCCCGTACGACTATAATTAAAGTTAATGCTAAGAACACAACTGAGACGAACGTCGAATTTCGCCCAACGCGACGAATTCTTCGGTGAAAATTCGTAGTATGAAGCACAATAACGACGAAAAAAGTAAAAGCTGTTATAATTGATATTGTGTACTGTTTAACGAAATAATATAAAAACATGAATCAAATAATTTTAAATTTTGTAAAATAATAAATATCATGTTTTTGACTACATAACACAATGAAAGAAATCACGACTTTTGGAAAAGTAAACAACATCGTTCATTCTCCGTTTGTGAATGGAACGAGAAATGCCGCATGAAAGAAGTTTAATGCAGTAATTCTTTTCTTTTTATAATTGGGATCAATGTTCAAAAATGTTTTAAATATTCTATGTAATATTGCAGTATTATCATACTTAGCATTATGCACAGCTATCAAAGGTTCAAACATTATTGGAACCGAAATGAGCTAATTTTTATAGATTAATTCACGCATATAATTTTTCTTTATACATGAATCGCAAATTTTACTTGGCGTTAGTATACGAAAAATAATGGACAATACCAAGTTGAGCATACTTTCTTGAAGTTCTTGCACGGAGTCGCTGGGAGGTTCTGTACATAATAGAAAGGGTTTGTTCACATATAATATGCGAAAAATTAATATGTGAAAACGGAGAAATCTTTCGGGGAATTTTTATTCATAATTGGGCTGATAAAATGGGGTAGTAGCTTTTTGAAGAAATGAAACTAAGCAAATAATTCTTCCATGTTTTTACCAACAATTTTTATTAAAGTTTTATTTCGTTTGCTTGTTTTGTATAACAGCTGGTACTGTGACCGTACTAAAGAAAATAATTCATACTTAAAAATGAAACTAATAAAAACAACTGAAACCAATTTTTTAAGTTAACCATTATTTTATATAATTTTTGTAAATACTACAAAATAACGATAAAACAATTATTAAGGTAATAAGAAACTTAATTTACTAAAAAAAACTAGAAAACAAAACGAAATGGTCACATGGTATACATGCTATTTCCTATTTTTGTTACGTACGACAGGCTTAGTTTTTTGCAATTATCTTCAAAACTATAAATTGGTTATAATTGGATTTAGCGCCATAAATAGAGCTAATCAGGGGCCATAACTTCGGCTAATAATAAAAACAAAAATCTATTATATTTTTTATCTCTTTTCCACTTTAAATTCGTACGACTTTCAAGTATGATAGTATGGAATTTCCCAACATAAAACTTTAGGCAATTATTTCGAAATAGCATCTCATATTCATCTGATAATTTATGATTAGAAGTAAGTGCTATAGTTATTTGGGCTCCCAATTATATATCCTTAATGTCTAAGATAATATTAAACATTAACGGTCAGTGAAAGGGGTGCGCTAACCTGATGACGCACAGTGTATGTACAATTATTAACATAAATTTTTTTGAAATTTTTACAATGTATTAAAATATTTTTAAATACCGACGAATTTCATTATAAAGTAAATTAATTTGTATATAAAAATAAAAGAACGTTGCAATTTAATGTATGGTAGTAAACAGTGTTGCAGAGGTTAAGTTTTTTCCACACTTAATGAGGCAAAGAAGAAAATATGTACATAGTTTCGTTAACAGGAATCTCAAGTAATACAATTTAAGTAGTATTTCAAATACTTTTTAAGTAACAATTATAAATTTTTACATACTAATTTTATTTATTAACAATAGAAAGTACTAATAGCCTATTTCTGATATAAGTAAGAACACCTTCATTCGCATTCTATGATAAAGAACATTGTTTTCGATTTCTCTACATTATTTCTAAACGAACAGTGAGTGACTCGATAACAACTCGAATGAAAACATAAATGTTTTCTTATAAAATCCGATTTCTGTGCTGCGAATATGTCGTTAACATTGAGAATGAAATGTTAAAATCAATCACTTGTAGTTTTGCGTTCGCAACAAAATTTTCGAGAATTTAAAAATTAGCTGGAAAAAGCTGTCCAACAATTTAAATTCGCTTGGGCCTAGCACTAGTACTATTTGTGAATGAAAAAGATTAGTACGTTTGTTTGTATGCTATAGAAGAAACATATTGAACATTTGATCTATAGAGTAAGTTCGGGTATTGTGGTGTAGAAGCTGACAAAACCAATTTGTTTTTGGGTTCACTGAAAAATGTCTGCGATTAAACTCGAGTTCGGCTAATGTGGTATAGTCCGAGGAACCTATTATTACATACCAATTATGCTCAGACATGCCAAAGAAAAGTGAAATAAAGAAATTAGAAACAGAATAAAACTATACACATACATATATAGATAAAACAGGTATTTCATTGGCCTGAATTGCTTAATTGCAAGCCCAGTTTAACTACAGAAACAAATTTGAGAAATTTTTTTTAATTACCCGAAGATCACTTGTTACATTAAAAATAACCACGCACGCTAAAGTACCACATAAACAGAAAAAAGTATTAACCGCCAATTTTTTCAATGGCTTTATGGGTTTTCTCTCAAATATCTCTAAAACCTGGGGGTTTGTTATGTATTTCGAATCGAAACGGAAATCATTCGAAATTGTATAGCTTGTACATTGTGTTTCGGAAGTGTTTTCTTTCGAATCGAAATACATAATAAAATCTCCCTGGACTCTAATCGAATTATGCTTTAAAACATTATAGTGAAATAAAAAATAAGTATTTCACATTACCCGAACTTACTTACCTTAGAGAGACGGGCTTATACAAGACGCTCTTTCGATCGTCAGCTGTAGCACCCGGAGGTAAAGTATTTGGTGCATTAAAGCTGTTGCAGTGGTTACACCAAATAGAAACCCGGAAACTTCCCAGCACCAAAATAAAATATGTAACAATGAATGCTTGTTACCCCAAAATGGCCAGCAAATATCCAAAAATCAACAAAAAAATTCCATTGAGACAAAACAAGCAAAATTTCTTGAGTGACAATGAGCAACCAATCTCCCGTTCGGCAACAAAGGCAAAATCCGCAGACATCTAAGAGTACCGAACAAAAATGCAACGACAGCTACAGAAAAGCTAATCTTTTAAAAAGAATGGCTGATGCTGCTGAGGTGCAAACTGAACCAGCAAAGAGAATGGCTAACGCCTTCGAAACAACAGCAGCTGGTTTAAATGTATTAGTTAAATCCACAATAAGGAAGAAAATATTAAAAAAAATTCATTACATTTTTGTTATTTTATTTGTTATTTTTTTGACATATGTATGTACTACATACGTAAGCTAAAGAGAATGAAAGTGAGTGCCAATGAGAAATCCAAATTGGTTCAAATTCGAGCGAGTGCCTTTCGTTCGCTTAAGTTTACTTTCTTAAATCAGAAATAGGCTATTAGAATATAAATTTGTCTTTATATTATATTTCAAAACAAGTTTTCATTTTTTATTACGATACTGTAAAACGAGTTTTAATCTATTATTTTAATTTTAAAATCTTGCTTCCACATTTGTTTTTGATCCTTGGCGTTATATATTTTATTATTTATAAATTAATTTTTTCGTATTCTGTCCTTGTTTTATATCGTTTTCTTGCTAATTTATAACTATTCCAAGCTTCACTTGTATTATTTGTTCTTGCATTATTATATTAGATAATTTCTTATCTTATCGTTTAAAAAAAGATGATATTTCTTTATGTGCTTGTGAGCAGACAAATTTGTTGTATCGTCATTTTTTCGTATTTTAACTGTCAATTCAATGTAGTCTGAAGTTAGTGATTCAATTATTATTCAACTTATGTACTTATATGTATAATTTTTTCAATAAAATTTATTAATATAAATAAAAAGTAAAAAGCAGTTTGGCGAAATTTCGCGTTTTTTGCAGTGTGGGCGACTAAAAAAATTTTCATAAATATGCTGATTCAACATATCGTCTAACTTAGCTTTGCAAATAGAATTTTTCCATACCTGTCCTCAATACAACCATTTATAATAAAACATATAAAATTCAAACGTATAATTATAACACACTTTTTGTATGAAAATTACCAATAACAAAAATACAATACTGTATAATTAGACGATTACACCACACATACGACGTTAATAGGAGCTTGTTTGTGAATTGAACAAGTAATTCACAAAACGCACCTTCTTCGCATTCAAAATCAATGTATTTGATTACTTCGTCGAACACTAGTTGGGATTTTACCGAATTTGAACCTTAGAACACCAAATCGAAAATTAACAGGAAATATGCATTGGCGGGAAGTTTCTGTGATAAGAATTAAAAAAAATATATAAAAACAAAAATACGTTTCAATAACAACAAAAATTTCACTCTAAACCAAACGACATACATCACAAATTCTAAAAACACATTAAATAAAGAGGTTGTGTTAGTATATTGAATATATGTACATATGTATATAAAAAAAATCTCCACTTGAATTAAACATAACATTAAACTACATATGTACATGAGTTTACGTTTAAACACCAATTCGTTAATTGGCTTCGATTGGGAAACTAACTAAAACTCTAAATAATTTTTACGGAGATCAGTAAACCATTTCACACAAAATACTTTTTCAAAATCTGTATTTTACTATAACTACAATACAATTTATTTACTTATTATTGTTTCATTAAAACAATGCCAATACCATTCACATTAATTTCCTTTTTTAATAATTTTAGTCGGGAACAATTATTAAATATATTTTAACAAATGAAGTTTCACTTTGTTTTCCTAGTTCGTTTAGTACGTCTACGCAAATTCACACTTAAGTTGTTTAAATATCAAAATTACCGTTAGAAATTATCAAAATAAATTCAGAAGAGAAAAATTTGATGACATTAGCGACTAATTGTTTCACTACAAGCTCAATATATTAAGATATTTTTTATTTTTGTCCTTTGGGCGCAACCACTGTGCGCTGATATTAACCAATATTGGTTCTTCAAGTCAGGTTTTGTGCTGCTGCTTTAACAATGTACGCAATCGAAATTGAAGCACTAATGCTAACTTCAAGTCTCCTGACCATGTTAATAACCTTTGTTGTGGTTAACGTTTTTGTAGTGAAAGGCGGCCGTTTAAAAAATGGTGTATTTCGATTCGAAACGGAAATCATTCGAATTTGTATAGCTTATACATTGTTGCGAAAATGTTTTCTTTCGAATCGAAATACATAACACCGTCTTTCGCCACAATAATGAGTGAATAAGGGCTAATTTTACTTATGATTAATAAAAACCAATATTTCACAAAGCATTTTTTTCTTCCTTAGGTTGATGAAAATGGAAAAATTCATCGCTTGCGTCGTGAGTGTCCTGGAGAAAATTGTGGAGCAGGTGTTTTTATGGCGGCTCACGAGGATCGGCATTATTGCGGTAAATGTAATTTAACATTTGTATTTAGCAAGCCTGAAGATAAATAAAATAAATAAAGTAAATTTCTTCAGATACCACCTATAACATATAATTTTATTTATTTTTAATATTGTTAATTCAAAAAACAATTGGGGTATTCACAAGGTGTCATATAGTTTAAAAATCTTTTTTTTATTTCTTTTCATTAAAAAAGTGTGTTATAATAATTACAATTATTTATGCTGTTTCTGTTACTGTTATAACCAATTTGTTTTTCAAAAAACTGTTGCATGATACTTTGAAATACGGCCGATTTTTTTACAATTTTACCTGAAAAAATTATGTATTAAAAAATTTGCAAAGTTATTAATATCATCACTAAAAATGCAAAAAAGACAATATAGCTTATACAGAAAAAAGCGAAAATCTTTATCTCTTACATACATAAATATGCCACACGTTTTTTTGAGGTACGCTTTAAAGTATGACTTTGAGGTGTGTTATTTTACACCAATTTGATGAAACATGTATATGGTCTAAAAGGTTGTTTTCTCTAGATATGCACAATATAAACAAGTAAGAGAGATATATTCATCTGTGCCGAATCTTATATACCCTTCACCATAATATGGAGTGACGAAAGAAGTCAGAATCACGAAAATTCACGCCCACGAAATACGAAAAACAATTAAAAAAAGAACTTATATGAAAAAAAGAACTTATATGAAAAAATTACATTAAAGCAAAAAAATTGCCACTCACCGTCTCACGGACGCACCCCCACGTGATGGAAACAAAAAATTAATCACGATCACGCATTATTGGCTCTAATCTCTATTTTATAGTATAGGCTTATTTCATAAACACAGCTTCCAAAGCAACACTGGAAGCATGAGTTTACAAGGCATTCTAGTGTTGCTTTGCAAACTGCGTTTATGAAGTCAGCCATAAATTATGAATTTTGTAACACTTTCTTGCCTAGAGTGCATTATAAAAATATTAACAACCCCTTATTAGCACTTATATAATTGTTCACACATCCAAGAAGTGTTTCAACGTCTTTATCAATAAGCCAGTGGTCTTCGACTAAACAAAGAAATGATTTGAAACGTAAGAACAGGTTTAATAATGAAGAAATTCTCCCAAAATAGATTTAAAAAATCGACACCTATTTCATAAATCTGTTAGTCTAATGATTAAAATGTTCCAATATTATCTTCACATTGAAAATAATTTAAAGCTATCAAAAATTCTTGAAAAAAAAGAACGAACTTTTTCAAATAAAAAGTAAAAGTAATAAAAATAACTAAAATGTATCAAAAATTAAAAAAAAAAAATAAATTAATAAATGGTTGGTCAGGATTTGAACCGTACCTTCTTACCCGGTGGCACGGTTTCGAATCCTGAACACAACACAAAGCAATTTTTTTTTAGAATTTTCGATACATTTTAGTTTGTTTTTATTACTTTTTATTTGAAAAAGTTTGTTCCACAATTAATTAAAAAAACCAGGCACAATCTCATTTACCATATTTTTTTTTTAATTTTTGCGTTTTTTCCAATTTTATGAACGATTAAAGGTTTATTTTTCAAAAATATCCAATACGTTATCAGATAGGATTTTGCACAGTGATAAAATAATTATATAATGAATTTAGTAAGTTGCCGACGTTTTTATTTGATATAATATAATATTAATAACAAAAATAAAAATAACTTGACGGTGTAAGAAAAAATATTAAATTATAAAGTATAACATATTTTAATTCATTATTTTAATTAAATTTTTTCTTTGAAACTCGTATGATGTACGTATGTATGTAAACTAGTGGTATTATGATAGTTGTCTTTTTTAAATTTTGTTAACTTTTCCATTATTTATCTGTATTGCGGTTGGACCAGACGATAAAGGTTTTGGTTCAATATAACCTGTATATTTCTGATATAGAAAAACAATGGAATTTCATTTTGTATATGTTGAATTGGGGAAAATACGAAAATATGCAAAAAAAAATTTAATACAAATATGTATGTATATACTATTTTTGGAAATTTTCCCCAAACATTCCGATCTAAAAATCCAAAATTCATATGTGTGATATGTACGATAGGAACTGATTGTTTGAAAAATATTTGATGAATTGCGAACTATTCTTAGAATACATTTTAATTAAGCCCACATTAAATTATTCAATTGGATAATGCAATCTAGAAGCTAAATATAAATTTGTGGAAAGTAGGTATTTGCAATACTTTTATTCAAAATACAAATGCATTTTAAATTTTTTTTCCAAATACAAAATAGTTTTTAATAAAAGTTAAATTTTCACAATGGAAATGATATTTTTTAAGTTTTTTTGCTCTATAATGTTGCTGTTTTTTAATCAATATTAAATCATACAATTTTTGGCATTTTAGAGATTTTTTCAAGATTTTTGGGTGCCGATTGCCAATTATATGATTTTTATAAACTAAATTTTGGGAATAATTTCCAATATTGCAGTTGCAATTTTTAGAATATGCGCTATTTTCGCGGGGTTTTCAATTTTTTAGTTTCTTTGCTAATTACATTTTGGAGCTTGATATCAAATTAAATTCTTACATCACTTTGTTTTTATTTTATAGAAAAGGCAATTAATTGAAGTGATTTTGAAGATTAACTCACTGCTGTTATAGAATGAAAGAAACATTTCTTATAAAATTCTAGCCGGGAAGAGATTTTTCTGCTTTGTTATGTGTTACTAAGTATCTAAACGTTTTAATTGTCAAAAGATTTTTTTATCAAATTGTACAAATACAATAATAATACCGGGTTCTGATATACTGCAGGTACGCTCTGCACCTGAATATAGAAAATAATTAAAATTACACAAGTTTAACACAGGATATAAGCATAAATTTTGCCTTTCTTCTGAAATCACAAATAGTCATAAAAAATGAAATATTAATACATTTTCAAAACAAAACGAAAATTCAATTTCATTGATTTTGTATATTTACTCGTACATAGTGTCTTGACGATCCATTACATTTCTTTAATATAAATAATAATTATGATTATTTATATACGAAAAGAAAATGTAAGCGATAAAAAATACTGTAATATGCATGCATAATATTATACTAATAATAAACGTACAAAAATAAGTTTAAAGAAACAAACAAAAACAAAACATTGCTTTACGACTGTTTAAATATGCACATGTATACACACAAAGTGTACATGTGCCCATGAACGCATTTCAGTATGTATGTATGTGATATATATGTGACAAAAAGGGAAGATTTACAACAACCACACCAATTTCCATCGAGAATTTGAAGTTTTAGTATTTTATAATAAATAAGATATATAAGGTACTTAAACGCGTAAACTACTATAAAAAATACAACTGCTCTGTGATGTATCAGAAGCGCTTGTGACTACCAACAAGTAGGTTGTTGGATTGAATCCCAACGCAACTTTTTCACAAAATTTTTAAAAGTAAAATTATTTCGAATGCCATTTTTTGCTCATATTTTAGTCGTTAATGGACCGACTTCAATTATTTTCAGTCTAAACCTTCGTAGAACTCCATACAAGAGATCTGCTTCATAAAATTGACCGTAGGACAGTCGGGGCCATAAAAAACAACAGAATAGGAAATATAACAAAAAAAGTCTTTTGGATATATCTCATTAATTATTGGACAGAGTTTTGTTATTTTCAAACCGCACAATCTTATGAAAAATTCCAAGAGATATGTATAAAATTTATGTCTATGTTGTGTTGAGGACTTAATTCTTAATACACCAAAATGTAGCAGACGGACATCGCTCATTCTATTTCTCTATCTATAAGGATCCGGAATATATATACTTTATGTGGTCTTAAATGAATAATGAAGAAATTACATACGGAATGACAAACCTATATATCCTCTTTCCAAATTTTTTGGTGAATGGTATAAAAATATGGCTTTCGATCGGGCCTTCTTCATTAACACTAAAGTGATATGAATACCTAAAAATTTTTATTTTCTGGTATGAAATTTGTGCATTAATGATCATCGAAATACATTTATTTTATTTATACAAATACATATATATCTAGTCTAATAATCCTAAAAAAAAGATAAATAAGTTAGATCACTATCAAATAATTTTCTTTGGTGGACTGTTTCTGGGACTTACCCATATATCAAAATTGAAAAATTGTGAATCAAAACTAACAGATTGTTTCAGAAAAGTATATTTCGCAGTTAACCGTAATTTTCCTCTTTTATTGCAGAATTTTCTAATTGTATATTTGTTTTTCATTTGCATTTAGAAATTTTAATGTATAAATACTTATATGTTGTGGTTTTTTCGTGTTTTTGACTAACTTTTTTTTCCACTCACGTGAGCGTGAGTGAACGTGAACCAAAAATATGAGGGCGTGCATGAGTGAAATTTTTTTTATCGTGAGCGTGAGTGAAAAGTCACTCACGATCCCATCTCTAATTTGAAGTAGACATTTATGACTCTATTACAAAAAAAATTATAACCTCGAGAATTTACTTATATTTTAATACTTAGCTATTTGTCAAATTCTTCATTAGCAACATTTGTAATATTAATTAATTTAGGTTTTCCTCTTCGGCTTCATATGTATAAGACCCTAACGTATAGGCGCTGCACAGTGCATTGTCCCCATATAACGATGGGACAAAAACAGAAGGAGTTGTCAGAAATCTTGTACACTAGCATAAACTAGCTTAGTTAAGAAAAATATGAATTTTTGGAAAAATCGGCCCAAGGACACGCCTACCTCTCATGTGTCCTGAAATTGAAAAAATAATTTTAGCTTCAAAAATGCCCACAAAATTACAAAAAGTGGTCATGGTGATACATATGCAACTAGCAACGTGTGTGTAAATTTTTATTTAAATCGGACTAAGGACTCAAGGTCCTGCCATATATCCTCTTTATTAAAAACGCTATCACTCCCACAAAAATTATCCGATCGTAATAAATTTTGGTACGTTAATTGATATTTGCAAGATATATATTTATGTCAAATTTGGGTAGAATTGAATTATCAATGTGAAAAATACAAAAACATCATTAATTGAAAAATAGGCTAAAACGGTTAAAATACTCTTGCAAAAATAAAACTAAGGATATTTGAAAGATAACAAACTTATAACAAAGCATCATCGCTACTTGATTCTTCCCAAAACCAATTTTCGCTTAACGAAGAACTCATCTCGTCTTCTATTATCTCATCTTCGATTTCAACATTTTCTCCAAGAATATATTTCTCAATTTCAGCATCTATTATTTTATTTTTAATCTTAATGTTTCTCTTTGATGATAATACGGGATCTAAAGACAACAACAAATATGTCTTTAAATCTTTATTTGTGTTTTCTCTAGACGTTTTTCTAGTATGATACAATCGCACTTTCCTCACATTTTTATGGTTGGCTTCCAATGCTTCTTCAGACAAACATCCTGGAATGAAAAAAATATTTTTTATTTAATTTTTTGTCAGTAAAATAAAATGTGTAGATACCAATTGGTAAATTGAAAAAGTCGATAACATCACATCCATGAACTAAAACCTTATGAACTGTGCTAGGCATATAATACCATCCATAGTGTATTAAATACATATTTCTAGTGATTATTAGTAGCTCCTTAAAGATTTGTACATTAATTGGCGATCCACAAGATAACACTCTCAATATAATGGCAAAATTATCAATAAGTCGCTTATCAATTTCTGTAATTTCGGCCGCTACTTCACTATTCGAAAAAAATCGGCGTGACGTATTTCCGTCGTTAGTATTGCCAAATCCAGACTTAACTTGGTGTATTATTAATCCTGTTCTTTTTTTTTGTTTGTTGTTTTCTTTATCTACCCGCCAAATTTTAATAGGGATTCGGTAAGCAATATGCAGCAAACATTCAAAAAATCTTATCCAACAATGAAGCGTAGAAAGTCCATACTTGTAAATGTCATTTGGAGTTTTTGAAAGGTTTATGTTGTTCATCTCTGTCGGACTTGCATTGCAAATAAAACACCTACTTGATGAATTTGTATCGCTTAAAATATTTACAACTGCACCATCTATCATTGTAAACTGCATTTCGTAAGAAACTTCTACAACTACACCTTTCATTTCAATGACATCACATTCCATATTTTTAATTTTTTGATCAACTTCGCTGAAAACTTTCTTAACTAGATCAGGCTTCTCTTTTTGTAAAACAAATTTAATAGGCCTACAGTACAACGTTGAAGATGGTGTTTTATTACACCATATTATTTTTTTTTATGTCAAGTTTACCATTCTTGAAAATAGAAATTAATTTAAAAATTTATTAAAATAGCACATATATTTAACTAAGTATTTATGTACTTACCTTAGTGGAACAAATGCTATGAAAAACATAAACTCATCCGTATGGTTTTCGTTTTGAAATTTTTGTTTGTAGCGGCTATGACCGGAACTACCATCCATACCCCACTTACAAATTAACGATATTTTACTTATATCTTCTTGAACATCACAAAGTTCAAATATACTTGCTGCTGTTCTAGGCATTATGCTTTTTAAGTCCACTTCCGCTGAAATTTCCGGTGTTAATATAGTTGGTACCAATTTTTGCTTTTCGGTTCGCAATGCATAAAAAGATGGAAAACAATTTGGATGTAATTCATTGATTGCTTGGCGCAGAACACTGTATTTTCTTTCCGATAGATCTAAATCCATATATAGCGCCAAAGCTTTTGAAACTGGTAGACATTTCAGATTTGTTTCATGGCTTTCTGAAATAGAATTTGATCTTTTTAATTTTTTTACGGCAAATTCAAGTTCCTCAAGAGAATACTTTTCAATCAAATCTGTTACTCTTCTATTTTTTGTTTTGCTGGATGATTCATCAAACATTTTTAGCGTACTCCGCGTTTTGTTGTTTCTGTTGTTGCAGTTAATAGGTCCACTAGCACTCAGGATCACTTATGTTAAAGGCAATTAAATTTGTAACACTTACGGTTTTTATACAATAGAAAATAAAAATTTCTCTCGCATTTCCGAAAATTTAATATATAGTCGTATTACCGCTGCTGGAATATAGTTACTATCACACACGTGCATTGTAACTTAAAAACACATGTGTCACGCTATCATCTCTAATTTGAAAAATATAAATAACGACAAATAATATAAAGCAAAACAAAAATATGAAACAAAAAAAACTTCAAAATCGAAGTCAATCGCAACTTACACTTTACAATAGTAATTTAAATATGAAACAGAATCTAATTTATAATTTTTTACCATTCAAAATATAAAACGTGTTATGCAATGACAACAGGTCATTTGTGAGTCAGAGTTTTACCAGGTAGAATCAAAAGTGACAGTGCACATTATATAATTAAAAACAAAACAATTTTTGTGAAAATTTTAAAGAAAAGTTGTAAGTAACATAAAAAGAAACAAGTAAGAGATATATTCTGCTGTACCGAATCTTATATACCCTTCACCATAGCATGGAGTGACGAAAGATGTCAGAATCACGAAAATTCACACCCACAAAATACGAAAAAAAAATTAAAATAAGTAATTTATATGGAAAAAATTACATTAAAGCAAAATAAATTACCATTCACCGTCTCACGGACGCACCCCCCGTGATGTAAACATAAAATTAATTACGATCACGCATTATTGGTTCTAATCTCTTTTTCATAGTATAGGCTGATTTCATAAACACAGCTTCCAAAGCAACACTGGAAGCATGAGTTTACAAGGCATTCTGGTGTTGCTTTGCAAACTGCGTTTATGAAGTCAACCATAAATTATGAATTTCGTAACAAATTTGTTACACTTTCTTGCCTAGAGTGCATTATAAAAATATTAACAACCCCTTATTAGCACTTATATAATTGTTCACACATCCAAGAAGTGTTTCAGCGTCTTTATCAATAGCCAGAAATAAACAAAGAAATAATTTGAAACGTAAGAAAACATTTAATAATGAAGAATTTCTCCCAAAATTGATTTAAAAAAATCGCCAACTATTACATAAATCTGTTAGTCCAATGATTAAAATGTCCAATATTATCTTCATATTGAAAATATTTTCAGCTATCAAAAATTTTTTAAAAAAGAACGAACTTTTTCAAATAAAACGAAAAAGCAATAAAATAAATGTATCAAAAATTAAAAAAACAGCATATTGATCAGGATTTGAAACCGTACCATACCCGGTGGCACGGTTTCGAATCCTGTACTACAATAATTTATTTTTTTAAAAATTTTTTGTTACATTTTAGTTATTTTTATTACATTTACTTTTTATTTAAAAAAGTTTGTTCCACAATTTATTTTAAAATCCACGGCACAATCTCATTTATAATATATTTTTTTTAATTTTTGCGTTTTTTTTCCAATTTTATGAACTATTAAAAGGTTTGTTTTTCAAAAATACCCAATATGTTATCAGATAGGATTTTGTACAGTCATAAAATAATTATATAATGAATTCAGTAAGTTTTCGACGTTTTTATATATAATATAATAATAATACCAAAAATAAAAATATCTTGACGGTGTAAGAAAAAATTTTAAATTATAAAATATAACAACATATTTTAATTAATTTTTCAATTTTATTTTTTCTTCGAAACTCGTATGATGTACGTATGTATGTAAACTAGTGGTATTCTGGTAGTTGTTTTTTAAAATTTTGTTAACTTTTCCATTTACTTATCTGTATGCGGTTGGACCAGACGATAAAGGTTTTGGTTCAATATATCCTGTATATTTCTGATATAGAATCACATTCGAATTTCAAACACTGACTGTTTGAAAAATATTTGATGAATTGCGAAGGATTCTTATAATACATTTTAAGCCCACATTAAATTAATAACTGGAATAAAGCAATCTAGGCTAAATATAAATTTGTGGAAAATAGGTATTTGCAATATTTTTATTCAAAATGCAAATGCATTTTAATTTTTCTATTCCAAATACCAAGAGATGATTTGAAACGTAAGAAAAGGTTTAATAATGAAGAAATTCTCCCAAAATTGACAAAAATATCGCCAACTATTACATAAATCTGTTAGACTAATGATTAAAATGTCCAATATCATCATATTGAAAATAATTTACAGCTATCAAAAATTTTTAAAAAAGAACGAACTTTTTCAAATAAAACAAAAAAGCAATAAAAATAACAAATGTATCAAAAATTAAAAAAAATAGCATATTGTTGTTCAGGATTTGAAACCGTACCCTACCAATTTTATGAACTATAAACCTTAAATGCCTCAAGTTTCAAATTTGATATCGAACTTTAAATCGAATTGTACACTTGCAATTATTCCATTTTTTAATATTGGACTGCATATGTGACACCATTGCATAATATTATTACAATCTAAAGTTATAAAATAAATGTCAGTTGGCAACATTGCAGCAATTACATGAAATTTACTGTCTCCCCATACTGAACGAGTAAGGTGTTTTTAGAGAAATTGTAATGTAATAAATATTTGTCGCATTTCATTTTTTCAAAAAATAAAAATATATTTGAGGTTGGTAAGTATCTTATTTGTACTATAATACAGTTTTTTTTAACAAGTGCCTGTTTTGCATGAAGAAAATCCGTTATTTTTATAAGTATCAATTTAGATACTTCAGGCATTCCAGGCTGTGTGAAATCAACTTTTTTGTTTTCGTTTTATATTAGTTGTTTCTCTACATAGTTTACCCTTAGAATTAATTTGTTGATAGACAGTACTTGTACATACAAGAATGAAGCCACATGAAATCGAAAAATTAAAAAAAATAACTGGAAATGGTGAAATTTCAGAGGATGAAAAGACTACCGATAATGGGGTTGACATTGATTACTCCTCGAGCCAAAGAGCATGAAATTGAACTAGAGGATTATGATAATGCAGAAAATATTCCCTCTGACCTTGACTTAGATACGGAACCGCTTTCAATTGAAACATTTTCAGAGAATCTACATTTAGAGTCAGCAACAAGCTCCAACTACAACCCCAGGAATATGATATGGAGAGTAACAAATATGAATATTGTAGAAAATGCTTTTAAGTTTGATGGAAATACTGGATATCCACCTGAATTTCTTGAATTGGACACGCCTTTTCATATTTAACGAAATATGGTATTTATTGTCTTGGCACTATACAGAGAAACCGACTTGGAAAGTCTTGCAAATTGCCAGATAAAAAAGAAATTTTAAAGTCTAACGTACCCAGATGAACTTATCATGAAAATGTTGCCACTTTTAAAGATGTAGAATTCTCGGCAACAACTTTCCACTTATGTTGGTGCTGAACCAGCAGAGACTATATCCCGCTACGACAAAAAATTGAAAATGAACCTTCAAGTATCATGTTCTCGAGTGATAAAAGAATACAATGCCCACATGGGAGGCGTAGATTTAATGGATAGCTTCATCGGCCGATATCATATTCGCATAAAATCTAGAAAGTGGACAACGAGGCTGTTCTACCACTTGCTGGATATGACCGTGATAAACGCTTGGGTACTGTATAAGAACATCAGTATAATAAAAGACAAATCTCAGAAGGACGTAATGAAGTTAGCTGACTTCAGAACCGAGCTTGCTGACACCTTATGTCGGTATCAATGTCGATCAGATAATAAAAGGGGAAGACCGAGTGCTAATAATAGACGAGAAGAGGTGCCAAAACCATCCAAAAGATCCCGGTCAGGAGTACAGGTGCTTCCCCCAACTGACGTGCGTTATGATCGTGTTGGACATGAAAAATCATTTATGGCGAAATAAATGTAAATATAAGAATTGTAGAAAGCTTACTTCTTGAGTGTGCAAAAAATGTAAGGTATCCTTATGCGATAACAAAAACTGTTCTGCCGTGTAAGTTGAAATTAATTGGTGTTAAAATTTTCCCTTGTTGCTTTGTTATCTCATGTCCAATTCTTTCTGACTAAAAATGTTACGAACTTTAGCCAAAAATAATAATCACTTTGGATTAATAAAAAAAGAAACCATTAACAACAAAATTGTTCGAAAATAATCACATTAAATAAAAATTAGCTACTGGCATGAGCCTTGCAATGTTTACTGTCACATAACTAGTTAAAATTGATCAAATAAATCAAAAAAACTCAGCTAGTTGACAAAAAACAAAAAAGCAATAACACTTAAGTATTAATCAAACCAAAAAAGTTTGTCTTAAGTAAAAACAAAAATTAGAAAGAAAAATGGTACATGAGATAAAACCAACATGTAACAATGGGTTAATTTAACGTTAATTGGTGATGGTAAAATTTGAATATTGATAGTGGTAAAACAGTGTTTACTGTAAAAACAAATAATAATACAAATAACTCTTGTATCCTTTTTCTAGACATTATTTGTATAAATACAAATTTGAAATCACATTCAACCGAGCCACCTAAACAGTGGCGGATACATGGAAACACACATGAACACTGATGATGGGAGTGTAGCGGCTCCCGAAAAACAACGTTGTTTCTGTTCTGCCGTGTAACTTGAAATTAATTGGTGTTAAAATTTTCCCTTGTTGCTTTGTTATCTCATGTCCAATTCTTTCTGACTAAAAATGTTACGAACTTTAGCCAAAAATAATGATCACTTTGGATTAATAAAAAAAAGAAACCATTAACAACAAAATTGTTCGAAAATAATCACATTAAATAAAAATTAGCTACTGGCATGAGCCTTGCAATGTTTACTGTCACATAACTAGTTAAAATTGATCAAATAAATCAAAAAAACTCAGCTAGTTGACAAAAAAACAAAAAAGCAATAACACTTAAGTATTAATCAAACCAAAAAAGTTTGTCTTAAGTAAAAACAAAAATTAGAAAGAAAAATGGTACATGAGATAAAACCAACATGTAACAATGGGTTAATTTAACGTTAATTGGTGATGGTAAAATTTGAATATTGATAGTGGTAAAACAGTGTTTACTGTAAAAACAAATAATAATACAATAACTCTTGTATCCTTTTTCTAGACATTATTTGTATAAATACAAATTTGAAATCACATTTAACCGAGCCACCTAAACAGTGGCGGATACATGGAAACACACATGAACACTGATGATGGGAGTGTAGCGGCTCCCGAAAAACAACGTTGTTTCTGTTCTGCCGTGTAAGTTGAAATTAATTGGTGTTAAAATTTTCCCTTGTTGCTTTGTTATCTCATGTCCAATTCTTTCTGACTAAAAATGTTACGAACTTTAGCCAAAAATAATAATCACTTTGGATTAATAAAAAAAAGAAACCATTAACAACAAAATTGTTCGAAAATAATCACATTAAATAAAAACAACCAATGTTTCGCATTATTTCATGCTTAACTACATTAAAAGTTACAACGGCATATTTACACCCCAAATCGCTAAAGTATCAAAATTGATACGTGCTTTATTTTTGCAAATAAATGTATAAAAAATTCTATTTGTTTTATTATTTCTCCCTTCATCTGGTAAATAAAATGACCACATTGATATAATTTTAAATTTAATTTGGAAAATCAGGCTTTTAAGGGATAAAAGGTTTATTTTCAAAAATACCCAATATGTTATCAGATAGGATTTTGTACAGTGATAAAATAATTATATATAGTGAATTCAGTAAATTGTTGACGTTTTTATTTGATATAATATAATACCAAAAATTAAAATAACTTGACGGTGTAAGAAAAAATCAGCATTATACCTGATGTGTCGAATCCTATCAACTTAATAAGCTCTTCAGACTCTTTTAAAAATTCTCCCACCGATTCATCACATAATAGAGATCTAACGAATGAAGAAATATATAGGCCATTGCCTCCATTACATACTATAACCGGTGGAGCAAATATTCCTTTTTTGCAATATACAACTGATGTCAATGTCACCAGTACGCAACCAAATATGCCACAAAGTTACGACATAACCACCTCACATCCAATGTTGCTGATGACAAATCCAATAAACAGCCTTCATCAGACATATTATTCGAATATAACCATTCCAATAACTAATGTTCATCACACGGGCGCAATTATTCACCATCATCATTCCAATTCGACTCTGCGAACAGTGTAGTAATTCATCTCTACTAAAGTATTATAAATGGTATACAAAACATTTAGTTCCTAATTTAAATATTTAAAAATTTTCCAACATGAATCCAAAGCAATTCATTAGCAGAGTTCAGTGTTTGATGGAAAAAGTCTTTCGGAAGTGCTAATACAATTGGAATTGGCACATCAATGTAAACGCAATAGTAAAAACATAAATTTTTAGCTACGTGTATTGCATTTGCATTTCGTGCTGACACTTGTAAACAAACAATAACTTTATAACCATCAAATAAAATTAAGTACAGAGCAAATAAATGCTAAAGAAAAATAAAAAACCCAAAAAAGTGGGCCTGTTATTTTCTTCATTTGCACATACTATTGCTAAGTAACAATATTAATGAAAAATACGTTGCGATTACAAACACGAACTCTAAATACTGAATACCGCTAGTATTAGAAATACCTAAATGCAACCTATTTACATATGTATGTATATACATGTTTGGTATATGGTTATTGGTACACTTCTATTAATAAATTTTTATGCAATTGTTCCTCACACGACTAATGGTTTAGAATCGACTACACAAAATTACCCAATGAGTGTAGCAGAATATTGACAAAACAAACCGGCATTTGTTAAAAATAAAAGAAGACTAACATGTTTGTTAATAGAATTGCAGAAAATATTACAAAATTTCTTTCCGTTTTCAACAATGTTGACAATCATAAATTTTTTTATAATTTTTTTTATCACAATAACTCAGCTGCAAATGAAATACGAACGAGTTTAAAACCTCAAATATGAGCATAGTAAACGAATGTTTTCTGGATGTGTGATTAATCGCCTAAAATAAATAAAGCAAATCTATAACACCCAATCAATTTAACTTGACGCCAATCTATGAAGGCCAAGTTAACCAAATCTGTTATGAATAATTGCTGAAAAAATTGTGATTAAGTGTATCTTTTATGTATGTACTTACTTAATGCTCCCACTTACATGACCAACTGTCGTAAATGGCAAATCGATCATTCACTCAAACAACGACCTAACTCAAAAAACTTATTCTTCAGAAAACGAACTTAAAGTTTTTAATTTACTCGCACCTCAATGGAAAAAAATTTCCCTATAAGGTGAATAAATAACAGTTTTTTTTTGCAATTTTTACACAACAAATAATTCTTAATTGTGTTTAGGGTTATGACTTTTGAGAGAAATGAGAGAATTTTATTTGAAAAATCAATTAAGCCCAGTGGTAGACTGCTTTCGTTATGCTTGCATGCGAATTTTAGTGTTGTAGTTATTACGTAGTATCAAAGAATTTTTTTTGTATCTCTCAGAACGGAATAAAAAATTTCAGATATTTGCAACACAGCATATTGGTTAGTTTGGTTCGCATCATTTTTATTGAAATATATTTGAGTTCTTACATATGTTTGTAATTAAGTATTCATTTAGAATAAAAGTTTAAATAGGAGTTTTACGGCACCGTCTTGTTGATACCACATGTTAATCAAGCCCAAAGCATGTAGTTGTTGTTTTCAATCATATCACGATATCGCTCCCTATTAACAGTTACTGTTACGCCGTTTTCATTTTCAAAGAAGTAAGATCCAATGATTGTTCCTGACCATATTGCACACCAGACTGTAACTTTTAGGGTTTTCCAGAAACGACTATTCTGTTTATTCACATATCCATTCAAATGAAAATGTGCTCGTCACTCATTATGATTTCTTCATGAAAATCGGGGTTGTCATGGGCGAGCTGTAACATGCTATTGACATATGTACGGCGGAGTAAATGGTCTTGTGGAAGAAAATCTTGTGTCAACTGAATCTTAAATAAAAACAAATGCAAATCCTTGTGCAAAATTGTTGCCAAAGTTGTTCTTTGAAGACCAAGGTCCTGAGCACGGCGTCGAATTGAGGATGATGGATTGTTTTGAACAATTTCTTGGGCAGCAGTAATGTTTTCAGTCGATCTTGTAGTATGTTGTGGTCCATGCTTGGGCCTATCACCTACAGACCCTCTTTCTTCGAAATCATTCACTACACGATAAATAGTGTGTTTTGTTTTCACGTTTTAACTATTAAAACACGTTGGTTTATCGAATATTTTTCCATAATAAATATGCCACTTGTCTACTTCACGACTGCCAAATATGAACTGTCAAGACTAATGTTTACCAAAATGGCGGCAAAACAAAGTAGTATACCTTCCCAGCGGATACCGTGTATAAAAATCCAGCAACATACCTTAAAGTTTTATCAATTCAAATCGACGAAGAAGAAAAATCTGTCAACTGAACTGAAATGGGGGATCTTAAAATATATAATAAATTGTAGCGGTTGCTTTAATATGTATAAATATTGTGACAAAAACTACGGCTCATTGACAATGAAGTCCACTACACTGTTAATGCTTAACAAAAGTCCTTCAATAATATTCCAAAATAAATACAATATTGAATTGTGCTAACAGCAGCCTAAGCTGTACTATCTTGGAAAGTGAAAAACCTATGGAATAGGTGAGGGGGAAGAATTACTTTCATTCAAAGTAATTATTAAATCACAGGTTAACAAACAAATTTATTTTCTGCGGTATGCGATTTCTGAGGTTACTACCATTAATAAGTTTTTTAATTGCCTCTGTATATATTATCAACATGAAAAACTACGGTGGTTGCACCACCTAATATGAATTAATTATTTAATTTCAAAAAAAAAAAATAGAATAAAATTACTTTCAAAATATATTCCAATATATTTCTTACTAGCCTTATTGTTTTAGAGATATTTCGAAAGTTTTGACAAAACCCGATTCTTCAATAGGTTAATTGCCTTCTGAAATTATATACATCCATACATAAATTCCAATAAAATAACTCATATACCATCCAAGAAAATCAAATATTTTTTTGTTTCATTTTCAATAGCCTTCCATTTTAACTGTTTTCATGACAACATGTAACTACTTCACAGCAGAGATGGGATCTTGAGTGATTTTTAACTCACGCAAACGATAAAAAAATTCATTCATGCACGCTCACGCACGACCTCATATTTTTGGCTCACGTGAGTGGAAAAAAGTTAGCTCATGCTCACGAAATACTCACGAAAAAAACACAACCTATAAGTATTTACACATTAAAATTTCTGAATGCAAATAAAAAAATTTAATATACAATTAGAAAATTCTACAATAAAAAGAAATATATTTAACTGAGAAATACACTTTTCTAAAACAATTTGTTAGTTTTGACATAAAACTTTTCAATTTTAATATATGGGCAAGTCCCAGAAACAATTCAACAACCAAAATATTTTGAAATTGATCCAACTTATATATTATTTTTTTAAGGAATATTATATATTTATAAATAAATAAATAATAAGCAATAATAAGTTTTATAAATAAATGTATTTCAACGATCAATTATGCACAAGTTATTATCAATTCCAACCCTACCTCAGATCTTCTAATTTTATACTAGAAATTAAAATTTTTTAGGTATTCATATCATTACTTTAGTGTTAATGAAGAAAGCCCGATCGAAAGCCATATATTTATACATTGAATTCACTTCAATTTTAGTAAAAAAAATTTTGTATATACTATTTTTTTAACATTGAAATTAGGTATGAAATTTCAGAAGAGAAAAAATATAATATCATTCATATATTATTGTGAACCGCGTACGAATGTAGGGTTCGTCACGCAGGATTTACACATATGTATGTACATATCGTCAAATAAAATGCAAATTAACGTAACATCACTTTTCATAAGTGAAACTGTTTGAGATATTCAAATAATATTTTCACGCTCTTTAGCGCTTTCTGGCAAATTTTGAGCAAATGGACAGCGTATTTTTATGTAAGTAGTTGACAACACTGATTTAATAGAATCATTCACTTGATGAAATGGTTTTTTGAATTTGGGTTATAACTCTTTTGTTTTTGTTAACAGAAGTTGAAATTTTGCACACATACTCGTATGTAATATGATGTAGTAAATCGTAATCAATAAAAACCTCAAATTTAAATTTTTTGATGATACGTTGTTTTGCATTTTAGGTGGCGATATGTATCATGCGATTTCAAACTTTGTGGTTAAAATTAAATTTGACAATTTAATACAATTAAAATTTCTTAAAGAAAATATAAATTTTCTTTGATTTTAAAGTTCTGAAGTGAAATTTAAAATTATGCAGATATTTAAAATATTTTGATTAAAATCATAAATTTTATTGCTCATAAGCCATCTGTGTAAAATATTGAGATTATATATATTATAATATTTTACACAGATTGCTTATGAGCAATAAAATTTATGATTTTAATCAAAATATTTTAAATATCTGCATAATTTTAAATTTCACTTCAGAACTTTAAAATCAAAGAAAATTTATATTTTCTTTAAGAAATTTTAATTGTATTAAATTGTCAAATTTAATTTTAACCACAAAGTTTGAAATCGCATGATACATATCGCCACCTAAAATGCAAAACAACGTATCATCAAAAAATTTAAATTTGAGGTTTTTATTGATTACGATTTACTACATCATATTACATACGAGTATGTGTGCAAAATTTCAACTTCTGTTAACAAAAACAAAAGAGTTATAACCCAAATTCAAAAAACCATTTCATCAAGTGAATGATTCTATTAAATCAGTGTTGTCAACTACTTACATAAAAATACGCTGTCCATTTGCTCAAAATTTGCCAGAAAGCGCTAAAGAGCGTGAAAATATTATTTGAATATCTCAAACAGTTTCACTTATGAAAAGTGATGTTACGTTAATTTGCATAAATTACGCAGAAATAAAATTTTGTCAACATTTTTCCCGTGAAGACTGTTTCACATCTTTTCACGTTTTCTTCGCTTGTAGCTGAGCTGCATGGTGCACACAGTAGTTGTTTAGCCAATTCTTGCAGGATTGGAAGATCTTTAGTTTTTTTCTAAAAACTTAAAATTTCTAGGTCTTGTTCGTCTGGGAGAAAAAAATAAAATGCTAAAAAGTAGTTATTCTAAATATATTTAAGTTTGGGTTTTCCTTAAAAAAATTTCCCCAACAAAACAGAAGGGAGTTTGAATTCATTGGAGAAATTTTTTTTCGAAAAAAACTTTCCTCATGAAACAAATTCCTTGCGAATATTTATAATTGGGCTGACTTATATCTGGTTATGAATTTTTTGAATTCTATCCTTTTTTTATATTATTACTATTAAATATGTCAATATTGTCCTCTCTGTATACCAATGAATTGTGAATTATTGATAGTGAATTATCTCTTGTAAAATACTTATTGAAATTATACTAACGAATCTCGTGGTCAAATTAAGGATATGTTGTTTTTGATACGCCACTTATATTTAAATTTTTCGAATTTTTTGTATGGAAATTTACATACAAATTAAAAAAAGTTTTAATTTAATATGTAATGACTTCTACATTAATTGTCAATCGAAATTTTATTACCTCTACGATTCTAAAACAAACAAAAAATGTTTATAATTTTAATTTAAAAGCCAGTGTGCAAATATATTTTTTCCCGTCAAATCTAGATATATGTATGTATGTGCAGTGTAGAGTAGGGATTTTTCCTTTTTGTAGGGAATTTATTGGATAATTTAAAGCGAAGCGAAAAGAGACAGATTTTTCATTTTGAGGAAAATGTGGAGAATTTTTAATACTTTGGCTTTTTCCATTTCATTACATAAAACACCACACAAAAGTGTGCACATATAAAAATTTAAATTTCAAATTTTGTTAATTTTTGTTATTTCATGCAGACAGAAAACATCTTTCGGTAAATAATAACTAGAGACAACGAAAGGCAAAGAAATGTCTGATTTTCTTGGGAATATATTTTGTATGAAAAACAAAAACAAAATGTTCGTTTTTGTTAAAATCAATGAATTTTTAAAGTAGGGAAAAATGTTTTTGTGTGCGTAGGGAAAAAGGGGGATTTTTTCGGGACATGTAAGGATTTTGTTAAATTTCTGCTAGCATCACTGTGTATATGTATCATCAAAATAAAAAGTTAAGTACGTAGGCTTGCTGGGAATATTATTTTATTTTTTATTAAATCTGTGGTCAAAATCGATAACCATCCAAGTCGACTTACTAATTAAAAAGTAAATTCAACAATTGAATTACTTAACATACATAATTTAATAGAAATTTCGGATTCGTTTAAATCAAAACTTGGCCAAATTAATTTTCGAATTTGAATTGCACGTGGCATTGTTACTTTTTTTATTTCTTTGTGAAAACATTGAAACCCACGTACCTATTAAAAATATGAAAAAAAAATCACGAAACACTCACGCAAAAAATCTACTCATGCACGCTCACTCACGTTAAGTTTTTTTCACCCTCATGCACGCTCACGTGATTGAAACAAAAAACTACTCACGATCATGCATGATTCATGCTAATCACGTGAGCAGTGCCCATCTCTACTTCACACATGACAAGACTTAGGTTTTAAGCAAGGTGTATTTAACTAGGTGGCAGTATTAGTAAAACAATTACCACAATACAAGAACAACAGGCATTTTCGTTTGTGTAGTTTCATTGCGTATGTCAAAAACATAACACATAATACAAAGAAAGCAGATACAGAAAAAAAGTAAAAAAAGACAAAAGTATTCTGACATTCGCAACGTAAAACATAAGCAAAGCAAAAAATAGTCAGCTGCTGTAATGATGCCACCTGGTTAAATACGCCTGGGTTTTAGGCTTTTAAAATTTATTTAACACAAAAACTCACGCTCTCATCATCAACAATGACGTGTTTTTGCTCTTTGAGTATGTACTTGAAATGCATCAAAAACCATCTTCAGTAATGAATTCGAGGCTCGGAAAACTCAAAAATCATTGTCGGAAAGCATCTCCATCCTTAATGTGCGATTGTTTTTTGTCTGCCGGGGTTATATTCCTTTATGAAAATGATGCGGTGGATAGATAGCGCTATCGAACTATTGTTGAGTTGAAAGATATTGATGTGGTCGACGTTTATTTTTAACAAGACGACACTCCTTGCCAGTGAATAGTATCCGGATAGATCACAATATCGAAATATAATATTAAGGGTGCTTCACATCATTATGAATAAAACTCATTAAAGAAAATCACAAGGTGTACTAATTATTGTATCGGTTGCATGTGCTAAGTTTTTTCAAAATGTAAAGCAGATTCTATATATTCTCCACGACAAGAATTATAATTTTACAACAAAAATTTTAAAATTTTGTAGGGAAAAATAGCTATTTCTTGCCAAAACTTTCGGGATGCCTCCAAAACCATAAGGCAAGTAAAAAATTTACAAGTATATTATTTGAAAAATATTTGATGAATTGCGAAGGATTCTTATAATACATTTTAAGCCCACATTAAATTATTAACTGGAATAAAGCAATCTAGGCTAAATATAAATTTGTGGAAAATAGGTATTTGCAATACTTTTATTCAAAATGCAAATGCATTTTAATTTTTCTATTCCAAATACCAAGAGATGATTTGAAACGTAAGAAAAGGTTTAATAATGAAGAAATTTTCCCAAAATTGACAAAAATATCGCCAACTATTACATAATTCTGTTAGACTAATGATTAAAATGTCCAATATCATCATATTGAAAATAATTTACAGCTATCAAAAATTTTTAAAAAAGAACGAACTTTTTCAAATAAAACAAAAAAGCAATAAAAATAACAAATGTATCAAAAATTAAAAAAAATAGCATATTGTTGTTCAGGATTTGAAACCGTACCCTACCCGGTGGTACGGTTTCGAATCCTGTACTACAATTAATTTTTTTAAATAATTTTTAATACATTTTAGTTTGTTTTTATTACTTTTACTTTTTATTTGAAAAAGTTTGTTCCACAATTTATTTTAAAAACAATCTGATTTATAATATATATTTTTTAAGTTTTGCGTTTTTTCCAATTTTATGAACTATAAACCTTAAATGCCTCAAGTTTCAAATTTGATATCGGACTTTTAAATCGAATTGTACACTTGCAATTATTCCATTTTTTAATATTGGACTGCATATGTGACACCATTGCATAATATTATTACAATCTAAAGTTATAAAATAAATGTCAGTTGGCAACATTGCAGCAATTACATGAAATTTACTGTCTCCCCATACTAAACGAGTAAGGTGTTTTTAGAGAAATTGTAATGTAATAAATATTTGTCGCATTTCATTTTTTCAAAAAATAAAAATATATTTGAGGTTGGTAAGTATCTTATTTGTACTATAATACAATTTTTTTTTTAACAAGTGCCTGTTTTGCATGAAGAAAATCCGTTATTTTTATAAGTATCAATTTAAATACTTCAGGCATTCCAGGCTGTGTGAAATCAACTTTTTTGTTTTCGTTTTATATTAGTTGTTTCTCTACATAGTTTACCCTTAGAATTAATTTGTTGATAGACAGTACTTGTACATACAAGAATGAAGCCACATGAAATCGAAAGTAGGTTGTTTGTGGGGTTTCGCGACCATGATCCTCATACAAAATTGGGATCATGTCTACGGTACAGCCGGCATTTAAGTTAGTTGATTGGTTTGCTACATTGTGTTGTATGGAATAGGGGTATGTTGTGCGAAAATCGTCCATTACCGATGTTCTTTAGGTAGGGTGTCAAACCGCAAAGATGGTGTGACGATTGTAGGGTTTTGATTTTGTTGTGGAGGGGGTGCGTGTGTGTATGTATGTATGTTTTTGAAAATATATGTATGTGTGTGTGTGTGTGTGTATGTTAGTTTATAAAAAGTTGATAATATTTGTAGCAAACGCAGGTGCAGTGGTTTCTATTGCTGTAAAAAGTTTATAATTAGAATTATAAAAATTTTACGTTTGTGATAAGAAATGAATATATGGATAGAAATGTTTTTTAAAATAAAACTATTTAAACACAAATATGCATTCTTTAACTGTAATTAGTGAATTTGTTTGTTTTGTGTGAAATATATATGTAACTATGAAATGAAAAAATTTTTGTAGTGTATTATTACAGAAATAGTTTAGTATAAAATAGGGTACTATTTTAATATAAAATGTTTTTTATAATTAAATATTTACGGTTTTGGAATGTTCAATGTGGTTTGTGGTTGAAATCTACAGCTTAGGTAAATATAGGAATATAATTAAATAATTGCGTATGTGATTGTATATGTATTGAAGTTGATTTGATAAAAAAAAGTTATATGTAAATCGTATACTCTAAGAAAGAGATTAAATACTGCATATGTTCAAATATATCATCATTCTTATTTCAACCACTTTTCTCTAACAACGTCTAAATAAAAATATTTATAAAAATGACTAAATTTATTTGTGAATTTTGTAAGAAAGAGTTCACTATGAATACAAATTTAAGGAGACATATTAGATTACATCATCAAGGGTCTTCCTCATCGTTTAAGTGTACAACGTGTAAGCTATATTTTTCAAACCGCGAGGAATGGGAACAACACTCTCATACTATATCAGACAGCGGTGCAATCAATATATATTGTGACAAATGTAGAACATATATATCAAATACTAAATGGCATTATCATATAAGAACAAATATGCATAAAACTAACAGTGCGGAAAAAACAGAGAAATATAATAACTATGACGGTAGTTTAAAGTGTATCAAGTCTGTATTCAATAATCGCATCATAACATATTTGATTGAAAATAGCAATGAAACTGATTTAATACCAGAAAACTTTCTGTATACAATTAGAGACAATGTCATGGAATTGTTATATAATGTGACACAGGAATATTCGAGTGTAAAATTTAATATTGAATTATTTTGCGAGTATATGTTGGTTAAGGAAGATCATGATACATGTATCATAGAAGTTAAATCGCATCAAACAAAAATGGTGATCCTAAGCATATCAACGACAAGTGATGACATTATTAACCTTTATAATGAACAATGTAATAATATAATTAAAAAAATGAGTGAATTTCAGGAACGTGATAGCGGATGGTCATTAATTAAAATATCACATCTTGAAATCAATGTCAACAAATATAAATGTATTAAAGGGTCACAATATATTCCATTACCTCTAACAATACAGAGAAAGTTTGCTTGCATCAATGTCCAAAATACTGATATATATTGTTTTAAGTGGGCTATAATATCAGCACTTTATCCAGTTGATTTGCATACCAATAGATGTTCATCATATAAAGTTAACAACATAAATGAAGAAATCATAACGCTTGAAAATAATATAATATTAAATTTTAAAAGTCTGCATTTTCCTCTACCACTTAATAAAATCAAAGTGTTCGAAAGTAAAAATCCTGATATAAGTATTAATGTGTTTGGATTGGACGATGATAATAATATAGTCGGTCCATACTATTTTACTGTGCAGGAAAAATTCCAACACATCAATTTGTTGCTTTTGGAGGAAGGAGAAGGAAGATTCCATTATGTATGGATAAAAAATATATCAAGGTAATTGTAAAGAATATATATTCTTCAATAATTTTATACTAATTAAGTTTTTCTTTATATTTACAGATTAATTAAAAGTCAAGTAACGAAACATAAAACTATGGCATATGTATGCAATACCTGTTTAATACATTTCCATTCTCATTCATCATTAAACATACACAAACAGCATTGCAATAAAATGATAACTAAGATGCCAACTGAAGACAATAATTTAGTAAGTTTTAGGAATTTTAAAAAGCAAATGGATGTACCTTTTATAGTATACGCTGATTTTGAATGTATTCTAAAATCAGTTGATATTCAAAATTCTGCAAATATTAAATCTATACAAAAGCACATTCCATTTGCATACAGTTATTATATTAAATGTATATTTAACTCTAATTTAGATATATTTAGAATTTATAATGGTGCTGATGACGCACCTAATCATTTCTTTAAGAGTTTAGTTAAAGATGTAAGATATATCTATAAGAATTATTTAAGTGTAGTAAAACCAATGAATTCCTTAACACCACTTCAACAGATCAGACAAATGGAGGACAAAATTTGTCACATTTGTGAATGTTTGTTATCTGTTGAAGATCGTGTGGCTGATCATTGTCATCTAACGGGTGAATATAGAGGTCCCGCACACAAAAAATGCAATTTAGAATTTCAAATTGCAAACTTCATTCCGATATTTTTTCACAATCTTTCGGCATATGATTGTCATTTGTTTATTAGAGAATTATCATGTATTAAAGGTGATATAAATATAATTCCTTTCAATAAGGAATTATATGTATCTATATCGAAAAGAATTTCGGTTAATGATTGCATTGATAATGATGTTGATAATGATGATGATGATGAGGATGATGATAATGGTGATAATGATAAGACAATAGAATTACGTTTTCTAGATTCTTTTCGATTTATGCCGTCGAGCTTAGAAAAACTAGCTAGCTATTTGTCTGATGATGACTTGACGACAGTAAAATTAATCTATCAAACTCATAATGAATTCAGTTTAATGAAGCGTAAAGGTGTCTTTCCATATGACTTTCTTAACTCAGTTGATCGGTTGGAGGAAACACAACTACCACCGCGATCATGTTTCTTTAATAAACTTACAAATGAGTCGTGCAGTATAGATGATTATGAACATGCTGAAAATGTTTGGAATACATTTAATTGCAACAAATTGTTGGACTATCTTCTATTATATCTAAAAGTAGATGTTCTCTTGCTATGTGATATATTTGAAAATTTCCGTAAAGTTTGTAAGAAAATTTACAATTTAGACCCTTGTCAATATTATACTACTCCAGGCTTATCTTGGGATGCAATGTTGAAAACAACTAAAATAGAATTGGAATTACTAACAGATATTAACATGTACAATTTCGTTGTACGAGGTATTAGGGGAGGTATTGTTCAGTGTAGTAAACGGCACACCATAGTAAATAATAAATACGTTAATGATTATGATCCCACAAAAGAATCAAATTATCTAATGTATTTTGATGTAAATAATTTATATGGATATGCAATGTCGCAGTATCTTCCCTTTAAAAATTTTAAATGGTTTGAAAACGTTGAAGACTTTAATATACATGTAGTGGAAGAAGACTCAGAAATTGGTTACATATTAGAAGTAGACTTGGAATATCCAATTACACTGCACGACCGTCATAGCGATTTTCCATTCTGTGCAGAAAATAAAAAAATTGGGGGCATGAAACAGCATAAATTAATAACAGACTTAAACAATAAAACCAATTACATAATACACTATCGCAATCTGCAACAATGTCTTCAACATGGTTTGATTTTAAGGAAAATTCATAGAATTCTTCAATTTAATCAATCAGATTGGTTGAAAAAATATATTGATATAAATAACTATCACCGAACATTGGGTAAGAATGTATTTGAACAGAACTTTTTTAAATTGTTAAATAATGCAGTATATGGGAAGACAATGGAAAATGTTGACAAAAGAAAAGATATAAAATTAGTATGTGAATGGGAGAGTAGGGGGAAGAGATTAGGAGCTAGAGCTCTTATTGCCAAACCTAATTTTCACAGTTGTCTGAAAATTCATGAACAAATGGTTGCGATTCAATTGAAAAGAGTACGAACTGTGTACGACAAACCCATTTACATTGGATTTTCTGTCTTGGAACTTTCGAAACATAAAATGTATAATTTTCACTACGAATATATGAAACCGAAATATTGTGAAAATATTAATTTAAATTACATGGACACGGACTCGTTTATATATGATATTAGAACGGATGATCTATACAACGATATTAGAAACGATGTACGAAATCAGTTTGATACATCTGGGTATCCGAAAGATAATATCTATAATTTACCGCTTGTCAATAAAAAAGTATTAGGAATGATGAAGGATGAATGTAATGGTAAAATAATTAAAGAGTTCATTGGTTTACGCGCTAAAATGTATTCAATTAAAATTGATGAAGAGGAAAAAGAAATTAAAAAGATTAAAGGAGTTAAAAAATGCGTAACCAATAGACTAACGATTAATGACTTTAGAAAATGTTTATTTGAAAAAAAAATGTACTATGATTCTATGTATGTATTTAGATCAAAGATTCATGAAATATATACTCAACACATTAGTAAATTAGCATTAAGTTATTTAGATGATAAGCGATTTATTAGAGATAATAGTATTAATACATATGCATGGGGACATTATGCAATAAATAGTCAACAACCATCATCATCATCATCATCATATCCCAATGAAAATGTATTAACATCATCTTCAAGTGATAATATTGTACAATAGTATTAAGTGATTTTAGATTATAAGTGAATATATACAACGTGAAAAAACAATAAATAAATAAATAAATAAAGAATATCAATAAAATATTTTAAACTATAGTTATCTATTGAATAGGAATTTTAAACACAAGTAACCACAATTTGTTTTTGTGTGAATAAAATTTAATCGTGCTTGTTCTTAACCATACTCAACTAAGTTGATATAAAATTTAATCGTTTAGAAATAAAAAAAATCAAAACAAAACTTTTTTTATATATTATTTTATTTTTTTTGAGAATTTTATAATATAATAAAAATAAATCTCATATTGAAGTATATATAATATTATTGAAGTTCATCTTTATTGATCCAAGAATTATGTTGATTGGAAAATCCCAACCATTTTACGTACGCCTGGTGTCCCTTAGTTTTAATAACTTTTTCAATCAAGTATGTATTTGGAAAATGTGTCTTTAATAGTTCATGTTCATAGAATCCACCAACAATCGGATTCCTTTGATAGTCTTCCAATAAATAAGTAATGGGATTTGTGTTCTGTAAAGTACGAATTTTAAAAATTTCAGTTGTCCAGTTTGGAGTATATCCTTTTGAAAAAATATGTTTATATTTGCTGATTCGAACGTGATCTCCAACTTTTAGTTTACCAAATTTATATATTTTGGGATGATTATAGGCTTGTTTTAATATAGAACTTTCATTTTCTATGTTAACAGCATTTGGCTTCATTCCAATTGTTCTATGCTTTTTATTATTATATTGATTAATTAAATCCTTGTATATATGTATCCATTGATAATTTCCTTGTAGACTAAACTTTTTCCACATCATTCCTTTTAGAGTTCTATTAAATCGTTCTACAATAGACGCTTTCATGATACTATATGTGGAATAGTGATTGATATTATATTTTTTCATCAGGTTTTGAAATATTTTATTATAGAACTCTTTACCATTATCTGTTTGCAAGTTTTTTGGAATTCTCTTTAGCGAAAAAATAGATTGCATAGCATTGGATATATCTTCACTACTTTTAGATTTTACGGGTACAGCCCAAGCAAACTTTGAAAATGTATCTATAACTGTTAAAATAAATCTATAGCCTTTGTTATATTTTGAGTAAACACCCATTTCAACAAGATCTGCTTGCCAAAGATCATCAATTCCCTTGATCACCACTCGACGTCGAATGAAATTTCTACGTGCTTGCGTATGAAGCTCCTGAACCACTTCTTGTCGCTCCATTTCTAACGTCTATCTTAGATTACATAAATTTAAATGCTGCTGATATTGAATTTAAATCAAAAACGATTTATATATCTATGTTTAAATGGTTTTTAATGAGCTTCGTTTTTTCATTTAGACGTTCTTCAACTGAATCAATTTTGTAATTAAATAATGATCTCATTTCTTTTAGTGATTGATTGAGATTATTTGGTATTATACTTTGATCATGTATTAATTTACTTAAACGTGTTTCTACATTATCAAATTTTTCTGTAGTCAACACGTTTTGTTGATGTATTATTTCGTTAAAACGATCCTCCATTTCCTTAATTCTCTCCATATACATTGTATCCAGTTGTTTCTTTATTTCACTTAAATAACTTTTCATGTAAATTTTGTTTACAGCATCGTTTTCCAATACAGGACTAGCAATATTTTTTATTCTCCGCAAGTTAAAGTTGAAATTACGATCACTATCCAAATGAATCTTGAAATGTTGATTTTGGTATCTTGCAGATTTTTCAATATAATGTCCAAACTTATCGATAGGCATTTTATGAATATGAATTGTTAAACATTTTTAAGTCTATTTATATAATAATTTTTGCTTCTCTCAATTCCTCAATAATTGATACAATTTCATTATTATGATTTGAGTGACCAGCTGTTGTTGATGAAATCAAAAGACGCAATCTATCAACCAATTCATTAGGATCATCCCAATAAACATAATTATGCTTTTTTCTATTCAATTTCATTAAACCTTTTCCCTTATGAATTTTCTGTTGTTGTTGTTTAAATAGGTTTTTAATAATCGTTGTATATTTAATTGAACGATTTCCTTTAATTTGACCATTAATACTGTTATTTCGTTTATGGACATTAGTCATCTCCAATATTTGTTTATAATTATTAAATCTGTTTTATTATAACTGATTGGTTTCTTATAAACTAACAATTCATATAAGCCTGATGTGAAGGGCCATTTTAAATTACCTACAGTAATATTCGTTGAATTGAAAGCGGTGGGTTCATTACCCAGTCTCCATATTTGATTTTTATCCTTATGAGGACCATAGGTTTTATCATATATATTTAAGTTAACTTTTGATAAATTATATTGAATACTTTGATTGGGATGTATTGCAATGGTGTTATCATCATCATTGTTATCATCCTCATTATCAACATTATCGTTATTATCATCATCATCATCATGATCATCATGATCATTTTCATCATCAAATGATTGAAACGTGTTTGAACTTTTCTCGATTTTCTTGTTATTAGAGCTTGAAGAAAACGTGTTATAATCAAGCTTACTCTTTTTATACGGTGTACTGAAGGCAACTTTATTATTCTCAAGATCATGTTTAAAAGAGTCATCCGGATATTTTTCATGTTTTATAATGGTGTTATTATTATTATTATTATTAGTTGATTGAACTAATTCTTTTAATGGTTTTGATATTGGTTTCAATGTCTTTTCCAACAATTCATCATTTGCAATTTCTCCAAGCAAAATATTCTTATATTTCTTTTTTAAAATATTTCGAGTTTTAATAAGATTATTAACCAGATTTGTATTCATATTTATAGATTGAATTAGAAACAGATCCAAAACAGATCAGTTTAGCAGTTAGCAATTTAATAGCTAGTATCAGATTATAGTTGAGAAGTTATTAGTTTAATAATTAATCTTGTACTGATTTTAAAATATCTGTAATGTTTCTTTTATAGATTTATAAATATATCGAAACCTTTTCTATATCGACCATTATTCATAGGATCATCTTTGTTAATAACTAGAAAACCATATTTTTCTTTCCAACACTCGGCACATAACTTATGAAATGTTTTTAAAGTCATATCAGAACCAACATGATCATTGTAAATATGCTTAATATTCATTACATCCTGTTTAAAAATTATAATCATATTTGCATTATCGCGAATCAAGTGTTTTGGTATACGTGTATAAGTTTGACATAAATAAAAACTATCAATGTCTTTATGGCGACCCATACAGAAGTAAGAACGTACATGATTTTGTTTCTCACAAGCTATATCATCGAATATAAATATTGAATTCGGTTTAACTTCGTCTGGGGATAGAACATCATCATTATTAGAAAATGATGAAAAATTTATCTCCTTAATGGGTTTAATTAGACTTTCTAAGTACTTATATTTCGGTTGTTGTGTTGACTTTGAATATAAGTAAATATTTTTAAATTTCAATCCATGAGGACTTTCAATAAGACTGATCATAACATTTGTTTTTCCGCAATTTGATGGACCCACAATAAGAGCTCGAATAGAATTCGGTAGTAATGAACTATGACGAATTTTATTTGATGAATCGAACTTTGATTCGATATTCTTTACATCAATCCTTTTATGTTGTTTAAAAAAACGCATTCTGAAATCTAATGATAACATAATATATAAACCAGTCTCTTTTATTTGTTTTCAATCAATTTAATTTCAATCTTTAATCGATAAAGTATCAATAGATATGACTATCATTTATAAAAAGTTATTCAGTCGCCATCCATCCTTCATTGGTAAAGGTTTTCTAAATAAAACAATTAATAAACTTCCCATTGAACTTCATCTACCCGGTTATCAATTTTGCGGACCTGGTACAAAATTAAAGAAACGTTTAGCTAGAGGTGATCAAGGAATCAATCCATTGGATACTGCTTGCAGAGAGCACGATATAGCATACTCAAACAATAAAGATTTAGAGAAAAGACATATTGCTGATAGAATTTTAACTGAAAAGGCTTGGCAAAGGGTCAAAGCAAGCGATAGTAGTTGGGGTGAAAAATCAAACGCTTGGTTTGTTGCTACTACAATGAAAGCAAAAACAAAATTCGGTATGGGTAACGTTATTAGTAAAACTAAAAAGTCGTCTCCAGTAAATACCCACAAACTATTTACACATGCATTGAAAAGTGCAAGAAAGAATATAAAGAAAAGTGAAAACTTGAAAGATGCTATAAAGATTTCACGAAAAGTTGTAAACAATATTTTCAAGGGGAAGAAAAAATCGTTAATAAAAACACCTCGAATAATACCGCTACCAAAATCTGGAGGTTTTCTTCCACTTGCCCCTATATTTGCTGCACTGGGTGCACTTGGTGGTTTAGCTGGTGGTGTATCTGGTATTACAAAAGCAATCAATGCAGTTAAAAATGGAAAGGAACAGCTGACTGAAGCAAAACGACACAATAATACAATGGAAGCCATTGCGATGGGAAAAGGCATGTTCTTAAAACCATATAAAAAAGGATTTGGATTATATTTAAAGCCTTATCAACAAAATTTTTAATGAAGCTACTTAAAAGAGCTCTTTCTGACGTAGACTTGAGAAAATATGCAAAACATATTCCAAATTTTAGAGGTGTGTTTATGTGTAACACTCTTCCAAGCAAACCATTTAAAAAAGAATGTGGAATAATCAATCTGGATACTTCAAAGGGACCTGGCACACATTGGGTAGCATACTGGAAAAACAACAATCAAATCGAATATTTTGATAGCTTTGGCAATTTGCAACCACCAAAACAATTAATAAAATATTTAGGAAAAAACATTAGTTATAATTATGATAGATATCAAAATTTTAATACAATAAATTGTGGTCATTTATGTTTAAAATTTTTGTTTTCGAAGCTAAACTAAAAAGAAACTATAAATGTTTTAATAAAATACATCGATTAAGAATTAAAAAGATCTTGTTTTATTTATATATATATATAAACATTTTTTTTTTCATTTATTAAAAATTTTAAAAGAAATATTATAATTAAATAATTTTTCTAATTTCGCTTGTTAGAGGTGAGTATTCGATTAAGCGATCATGAATAACTAAACAGTATGCTGATGTTTTATCTGGAATTGGTTTGTTTGCTTCAGTATCAAATTCAATTCGTACATCAATAGGTCCAATTTTAACAGTCTCATTTTGATGTGAAACATCAACAACAATAAGCGGTGCGTAAGTCTTGTAATCATTAACATCCAGCAATGGTTCAGGTTCTCGCATGTAAAAGCTTTGTTGAAATTTTGCATACATATTATATAGAACAGAATACTGACCCATTTCGAAACGATTATTTAAATCATCATATGGATATGACTCTGAGTTTAGATATACTTTTAAATTAGAGATATTACAATGGTCAAATATATTTCCTTGTTCTTTACTTTTCTCTTTTTGTAAACCAATTATAAGAAATCGTGGTCTTTCGTTTTGTGGAGAAAGCTTCACATTCCATAAAACCTTTGTATTCGTTGGTAGTGCAGGATTTACATGACAATCCCAACTACGAAATGCAATTGGTATAGAATTTTTGCTGTTGATTATCTTAAACATTTCCAATTTTGCAAAGTCCGATAGTTGAATATGCGGCATTTTCCATGTTATATCCAGAATTGTTAATTGCAAATGATCAGTTGTATTTGTAGAATAATATGATCTCTCATCGGATGTAGAACGTTGAAGAATGAGCTCATGTTTCGAATTTAATAGTATTTTGTTATAATCTTCAGCAAAACCCAGCAACATTTTCAGAGGTATACAACAACTAAAATGACTTTTTTCTAAAACAAAAGTTTCGTTAAGACACCAACCAGCGTTTTTTAGTGTAGCACTTTCAGCCTTATTCAATGATACAAAATTTTTCATGGTGGATGAAATTCCAAGTTTGCGTGTACGATCAACTTCAAAACCATTAATTTCATAACGAATTTCATCAAACAAATATGAAACAAAGTTGTTTTTAAATTTCACATCTATAGCTGGAACCTCTTTGTTTGCTTCCTTCTTTACTATAAAACCATGAATGTAAATCATACTCTCACATGGTAAGACAAAGAGATCCTGATTTTGAATTGGTATACGAATTTCATCATTGTTGTTGAATGATTTTAGATATGGAGAGTAACTATGATATTCTCTTTTTACAATACTCTCATCATATATAGGTTTTTGAAGGACATTTAGTATTTCATTCATGGTTGAAGATTAAATCCTAATGATTTTAAGTATTCTGTATTAGATGAGGACAACAGTTTTTTATTTTTTATACTTTCTCGAATGTGAGTTGATGAGGGATTGAATGGAAATCCTCTTTGCACTATGTTTTTATTGTAAATGATCATTATTCTGGTTTGAAGTGGAGTCTAAGAGTGATTTTTTCTCCTCTAAAATTTATAAGTTCACCGTCTTGATTTAAGATTCTAATCGTTATGTTGTTTATTTGCTGACAGTTGACGGGTAAATAAATAACATTTCGAGGTTTTTCGTTTATTTTATATCCTGGAGGAACATCAAGAGGAAATTCATGAATAGTATGATTCGAAGTATTATTAATAAATGAACCGGTTGTTAAGTTGCTTTCAATGCGTATTGTATTAACATTCGTAATATGTGTAGGTAAATCAGATTCAAATAACTTTGTAGTATTCAATTGATTAATATCTACAATCACCACTTCCAAAGATTTATCATTTTGAAGATTTTGATCAGTGTTATAATATTCAGTTGAATTTACTTCTAATTTTCTTTTGCTAAATCCGAGCAACTTTCCTATACTGTTTGGTTGTGAAAAATCTATATCCATTGATGAGGTTATTTCAGTTTTAAGTGTGTTATTGTTAGCTTCAATTTTTAGATAAATTGGTTCATCAATATCGTTTAAGCTTGAGTTTAGGAAAAAATCAATATCTTCAAGTTCGTATGAACCAACTGGAATAGTAATAATATGATTTCCTATATGAAACAAATTGTTGTGAACATCTACATTGGGTATGGAATTGAATGCTACAAAATCAATAAGTCCACAAACATAATTTGTAGACAGTTCAATTGGAGGAAAATATTCTCCAACCAAAGTTGAAGTGTTTCCGGTTAAAGAGATCGTTATTGACATTTCAAGTATTCAGAATGAACTGATGTTTGATGATTATTTTACCTGATTTAAGTGTTAAGTAATAAATCGAAAAAATGTCTTTTATAATTTTATGTTTTCTTTATTAATATTTGATTTAATAAACTTTCTTAAGAGTATTACATTTTTTTGAGCACATATACAATATTTTCTATGATAACAACAAACATTTACAGATTTATCATTTTGATACAGTGTTTTTAAATTTGGACAATTTAGATCATCTAGGTTATAAAAATTAATTTTATCCTTAAAAATATTTTGAATCCACTTAATTTTTTCTAATCCTTTAGCATAATAAATAAAATTTTTATTTTTAACATGCGCAATATAATATTCCATAATATCTGTTAAGGTTGAATCACCATCTTTCCATTTTAATCCATGATGATGATTATAAAGCCAATTAATTGAATCTTATTCTTTTGTTGTCAACAATGAATATGGAAAAGGTGGTTTAATAATAAATGTTTGCACTTGTATATCGTTAATTGAAATACTCAGTTCTTTTTCGATAAATTTATTGTTGAGATAAAAACCTTGTACATCTACAACTAATATTCTCTCCTCAGACATTGTGCAATACTAATCAAGTCACAACGACGACGACGACTGTAGAACTGTTTATAAAGTCTATGTTTTTAAATTATTATAAAAATTCATTATACATAATGCTTGTTCCCAACTTTTATCGATAAGGGAACATTTACAGGTATCAGGTCCACAAGTTGTTTCATTGTTGGACCACACACAATTGGTGTAATGACATCCAAATTTTGATTTACTTTTCTTATAAAATGCATATTCATCGAATTGAGTTTTTAATTTCTTCAAAATAATCTCATGTTCATACCACAAAAACCTTTCTTCGTTCAAGAAGTCATGTAAAATTTTCGAATAAAACTGATTATTCATTATTTTTCTTATTTTAATTTTTTTATTTATGTTAAATAAATGTTCTTAACACATCAACAACAAAGTTTATATTAAGTAGTAGTAGTAGTAAATGTATTTCATCATATTAGTTAATTTATAATATTTCCATATCCAAATCATTGGTATAATCTTGAATGTTGATTAATGTAACATCGGATCGGTACGTTGTATCATCCTCAGAAGCCACCTCAATTTCACCATTACTTAAAATTCTCTCGTATTCAACTTGACGGTATTCGAAGCATGAAATGTTTAATCGACGTTTCAAGTAATTGCTGTCATATGTACAACGGATTCTCAATTTTATATTATCTTTGTATTGAAGTTGAAAAAGTCTATAAAATGGAGCCGAACTTTCAATTATTCCTGCAATATTTTTTTCTTTTTTTACTAAATCTTGCCTAAATGTTTCAATAGCTTGTTCGACAGTAAAAGATTGATTTATAGGTGGTGGTGAGGAGTCTTCTTGTTCTTCGTTTGATTTATTTTCTGCTTTTGTTGTTAACTCGATGTTTTTATTTAAATCATTACTATACTTTAAAAGTTTGAAATTTAGTTGTATGCTCACAGTATCATTATTCGGTAATTTTATAGCAAATTCTATATTTTTAAGTTCATTTTCACTCAAATCAATAGGTAATGAAGCTGAAAACACTTGTATGATATAGATATATGAAAAAAATATGATAAAAATATTTTTCATTTTAGTTTTTCTTTTTAATAGACGTGTTCTTAAGTTAGCGATATATTTTTAAATGAGATGATAAGAATTGTTTCTCATATTTATATACTTATTTAATAATCGTCGTATTCAAATGATTTATCAACTGAGTCGCCACCAACGTTACTACCACCTTTCTTAACTTTACTATCATTAACTATTTTTTGAAGGAGAAGAGGTTTTTGTTGATTTTTATTCAATGAGTGGATATCAGTCTTACTATTATATAGTTTATTTGTATCTCTGAAAACAATAGCCTCTATTTCACTATAAACGCACGATGGTTTGTATGAGTGTACATTTATATCTTTAAAACCACCCTCATAGACTGTTCCAACTAGTGATATCATACCACCGATAACCTCAATTTTTATATGTTGATTGTGACTAAAATGAAATATTGGAATATTTGTCGACATTTGTTGTCCTCTATTAAGAGAAAAAATTTGAGTTCTTGCCCCTCCTTCTGCGGTTAGGAACACCTGCATTATAATATCCAAAACTACTGCATTTATTATTTGAAAAGTTTTCCACTGTGCATGACAAGTACAATATTTATCACCAGTTTGTAAAAATTGACCCCAATACATATTTAACAAAGTTTTTAATTCAACTAAATCTTTCATTATAAATAACGTATATATATATATAACACAAACTTGGATACAATAAGATTAAAACACCAGCTGTTTATATATATATATATATATATATATATATATATATATATATATATATATATATATATATATATATATATACATACATACGTATATTTTTTAATATTTATGCTTAACCGCAATTGATAAGAAGTTATTAAAATATCTAAAAACACCTTATAGTATCAATTATTGAATATAAAGAATCAGTTTGAAAATTCGTTTTACAGTGAAAAGTTAAAAGCAAAATAATGCGAGCAAGTTTAAGAAAATTGTTTCAAAATCCTAATATTATATACTTACCTTTAAAGGATATGGAAGATAATACTGCATATGAAATCAACAAGATAGAACGAGTAGATACAAAATATGGTGAAAGTATAAGATGCCTTGTAAATAAAGAATATCATATTTATTTACCTAAACGATTTCTGATTATTACTAAAAATCAGATGGATTATCTAAACACAACTCCACACATTTTAAAGAAAGTTAAAGAAGCGAAGGGATCATATACTCTAATCGTTAAAAAGAAGAAGCAATTTGCATTCTACAACGACTTGTATGACAGTACTGAAGAAGAAGATGTTGATGATGATCATGATGATGATGAAATAGCAAACACATTTTAAATAAACCTCGAAACAGAAACTTTTTTAAAATTATAAAACATACATATCAATAAAAAAAACTCACAAACTCTAAAATTTCTCACGTATTTGTTAAATTAGGAACTTTATAAAACATGAAAACCGCATATGTATATCAATAAAAAAACCTCAAACTAAAATTTCTCACATATTTAATAAATTAGGAACTTTATCAAAATGAAAAACCGCAACGAATGCTTTTTTAAAATTAAAAACCTCTCAACATTTTTCCTGTTTAGAAACAAAATTGTATTTCTGAATTTTGTATAAAAACCCCACTAATTTTACTTTAAGTGTCATTCAAGTTAAGTAAATCATCAAAAATGGAATCACATTTAAAAAAAATTTTTCAAAAATCACAAAATAAAACCATTCTCCCTATAAAGGAGATGGTTTTTAATCGTAATTATAAAATAATAAAGATGGAGCGTGTACAGACACGCTTTGGAATGAAAATTCGGTGTCTGGTAGAGGGAACTCATTATATATACCTACCGAGTATATTTATTGAGACGATAGACGATGATGCTATTGCAGAAGTTAATGTTAATACATACTACATTTCCAAAATAAAGAAAGGAAGCAGTGGGTTATACTATGAATTAACCATTATTGCGGAAACATCAGGTAATTTCTGGTAAAATAATTTTTATTTTTATTTTTTGATTATTAAATATAATAATAATTGATTATTTTCGTTTAAGCTCAAGATACACCAGAGAAATAAATTGAGTATTGAAGACAAAAACAACAACAGCAACAACAACAACAACAAACATTACTTTGAATGATGATGAAGCTGCGATTTTTATAATTTTTTTATTTTCTTTTTTAATAATAATAATATAGTATAACATATTTACTTAAATAAAAATGTTAATGCAATTTTAATTTAACCATTTGTTTGTTTGTTTGTTCATTTTTTATTATTTATACACTTGACCACAACTTTTTATCAAAGTTTTATTTTTTAGCAAAAATAAAAAGTATATAAGAACATTTGTTAATGAGTTTTAATGAAACAATTGATTTTCATCATTCAAAGAAAACGTTTTGCACACAAAAAGTGAAAAAAGAAAAAAAATATTTGTTATTATTTTATTTTTTGTTAGATAGTAAAAACATTATAATTACTCCTACACTTGATTGTAATGTATTAGTTTAATGATGTTCATTTTGAAAATTGTTTTAAATTGAAACAAATTACTACGAGTTGTATTAGAGATATTAATATATACCGCAGTAAATGAATTTTATTTCTTAAATACTAGTGTTTTGTTTTTAAATAATGTGGTTAACATTTTATACTGATAACAAATAGTATTAGGGATATTAATATATACCGCAGTAAATGAATTTTATTTATTAAATACTAGCGAAAAAATCACAGACTTTCGTAAACCGCCCTAATGTAGTTTAATTCATATTGTATTAACCCTCTAACGAACACATTAAATGTTACGACTTCACTTCAACAAAAATAACATCCACCACGACTTCACTTTAAGCAAAACCGAACCCCCACCACGACTTCACTTTAAGCAAAACCGAACCCCCATTCACTTTAAGCAAAACCGAACCCCCACCACGACTTCACTTTAAGCAAAACCGAACCCCCATTCACTTTAAGCAAAACCGAACCCCCACCACGACTTCACTTTAAGCAAAACCGAACCCCCATTCACTTTAAGCAAAACCGAACCCCCACCACGACTTCACTTTAAGCAAAACCGAACCCCCATTAACTTTAAGCAAAACCGAACCCCCACCACGACTTCACTTTAAGCAAAACCGAACACGCTGCCGCCTCATAACACAAAATATCATGGGGTCGAATTTAACACCATCGACCGTTAAAGGGTTAAGGTATGCACATTTTTCCTTTGCACATTTCTATAAATATTATCAACTTTTTATAAACTAACATACACACACACACACACACATACATATATTTTCAAAAACATACATACATACACACACGCACCCCCTCCACAACAAAATCAAAACCCTACAATCGTCACACCATCTTTGCGGTTTGACACCCTACCTAAAGAACATCGGTAATGGTCGATTTTCGCACAACATACCCCTATTCCATACAACACAATGTAGCAAACCAATCAACTAACTTAAATGCCGGCTGTACCGTAGGCATGATCCCAATTTTGTATGAGGATCATGGTCGCGAAACCCCACAAACAACCTACTATCGAAAAATTAAAAAAAATAACTGGAAATGGTGAAATTTCAGAGGATGAGAAGACTACCGATAATGGGGATGACATTGATTACTCCTCGAGCCAAAGAGCATGAAATTGAACTAGAGGATGATGATAATGCAGAAAATATTCCCTCTGACCTTGACTTAGGTACGGAACCGCTTTCAATTGAAACATTTTCAGAGAATCTACATTTAGAGTCAGCAACAAGCTCCAACTACAACCCCAGGAATATGATATGGAGAGTAACAAATATGAATATTGTAGAAAATGCTTTTAAGTTTGATGGAAATACTGGATATCCACCTGAATTTCTTGAATTGGACACGCCTTTTCATATTTAACGAAATATGGTATTTATTGTCTTGGCACTATACAGAGAATCCGACTTGGAAAGTCTTGCAAATTGCCAGATAAAAAAGAAATTTTAAAGTCTAACGTACCCAGATGAACTTATCATGAAAATGTTGCCACTTTTGAAGATGTAGAATTCTCGGCAACAACTTTCCACTTATGTTGGTGCTGAACCAGCAGAGACTATATCCCGGTACGACAAAAAATTGAAAATGAACCTTCAAGTATCATGTTCTCGAGTGATAAAAGAATACAATGCCCACATGGGAGGCGTAGATTTAATGGATAGCTTCATCGGCCGATATCATATTCGCATAAAATCTAGAAAGTGGACAACGAGGCTGTTCTACCACTTGCTGGATATGACCGTGATAAACGCTTGGGTACTGTATAAGAACATCAGTATAATAAAAGACAAATCTCAGAAGGACGTAATGAAGTTAGCTGACTTCAGAACCGAGCTTGCTGACACCTTATGTCGGTATCAATGTCGATCAGATAATAAAAGGGGAAGACCGAGTGCTAATAATAGACGAGAAGAGGTGCCAAAACCATCCAAAAGATCCCGGTCAGGAGTACAGGTGCTTCCCCCAACTGACGTGCGTTATGATCGTGTTGGACATGAAAAATCATTTATGGCGAAATAAATGTAAATATAAGAATTGTAGAAAGCTTACTTCTTGAGTGTGCAAAAAATGTAAGGTATCCTTATGCGATAACAAAAACAACCAATGTTTCGCATTATTTCATGCTTAACTACATTAAAAGTTACAACGGCATATTTACACCCCAAATCGCTAAAGTATCAAAATTGATACGTGCTTTATTTTTGCAAATAAATGTATAAAAAATTCTATTTGTTTTATTATTTCTCCCTTCATCTGGTAAATAAAATGACCACATTGATATAATTTTAAATTTAATTTGGAAAATCAGGCTTTTAAGGGATAAAAGGTTTATTTTCAAAAATACCCAATATGTTATCAGATAGGATTTTGTACAGTGATAAAATAATTATATATAGTGAATTCAGTAAATTGTTGACGTTTTTATTTGATATAATATAATACCAAAAATTAAAATAACTTGACGGTGTAAGAAAAAATCAGCATTATACCTGATGTGTCGAATCCTATCAACTTAATAAGCTCTTCAGACTCTTTTAAAAATTCTCCCACCGATTCATCACATAATAGAGATCTAACGAATGAAGAAATATATAGGCCATTGCCTCCATTACATACTATAACCGGTGGAGCAAATATTCCTTTTTTGCAATATACAACTGATGTCAATGTCACCAGTACGCAACCAAATATGCCACAAAGTTACGACATAACCACCTCACATCCAATGTTGCTGATGACAAATCCAATAAACAGCCTTCATCAGACATATTATTCGAATATAACCATTCCAATAACTAATGTTCATCACACGGGCGCAATTATTCACCATCATCATTCCAATTCGACTCTGCGAACAGTGTAGTAATTCATCTCTACTAAAGTATTATAAATGGTATACAAAACATTTAGTTCCTAATTTAAATATTTAAAAATTTTCCAACATGAATCCAAAGCAATTCATTAGCAGAGTTCAGTGTTTGATGGAAAAAGTCTTTCGGAAGTGCTAATACAATTGGAATTGGCACATCAATGTAAACGCAATAGTAAAAACATAAATTTTTAGCTACGTGTATTGCATTTGCATTTCGTGCTGACACTTGTAAACAAACAATAACTTTATAACCATCAAATAAAATTAAGTACAGAGCAAATAAATGCTAAAGAAAAATAAAAAACCCAAAAAAGTGGGCCTGTTATTTTCTTCATTTGCACATACTATTGCTAAGTAACAATATTAATGAAAAATACGTTGCGATTACAAACACGAACTCTAAATACTGAATACCGCTAGTATTAGAAATACCTAAATGCAACCTATTTACATATGTATGTATATACATGTTTGGTATATGTTTATTGGTACACTTCTATTAATAAATTTTTATGCAATTGTTCCTCACACGACTAATGGTTTAGAATCGACTACACAAAATTACCCAATGAGTGTAGCAGAATATTGACAAAACAAACCGGCATTTGTTAAAAATAAAAGAAGACAAACATGTTTGTTAATAGAATTGCAGAAAATATTACAAAATTTCTTTCCGTTTTCAACAATGTTGACAATCATAAATTTGTTTATAATTTTTTTTATCACAATAACTCAGCTGCAAATGAAATACGAACGAGTTTAAAACCTCAAATATGAGCATAGTAAACGAATGTTTTCTGGATGTGTGATTAATCGCCTAAAATAAATAAAGCAAATCTATAACACCCAATCAATTTAACTTGACGCCAATCTATGAAGGCCAAGTTAACCAAATCTGTTATGAATAATTGCTGAAAAAATTGTGATTAAGTGTATCTTTTATGTATGTACTTACTTAATGCTCCCACTTACATGACCAACTATCGTAAATGGCAAATCGATCATTCACTCAAACAACGACCTAACTCAAAAAACTTATTCTTCAGAAAACGAACTTAAAGTTTTTAATTTACTCGCACCTCAATGGAAAAAAATTTCCCTATAAGGTGAATAAATAACAGTTTTTTTTTTGCAATTTTTACACAACAAATAATTCTTAATTGTGTTTAGGGTTATGACTTTTGAGAGAAATGAGAGAATTTTATTTGAAAAATCAATTAAGCCCAGTGGTAGACTGCTTTCGTTATGCTTGCATGCGAATTTTAGTGTTGTAGTTATTACGTAGTATCAAAGAATTTTTTTTGTATCTCTCAGAACGGAATAAAAAATTTCAGATATTTGCAACACAGCATATTGGTTAGTTTGGTTCGCATCATTTTTATTGAAATATATTTGAGTTCTTACATATGTTTGTAATTAAGTATTCATTTAGAATAAAAGTTTAAATAGGAGTTTTACGGCACCGTCTTGTTGATACCACATGTTAATCAAGCCCAAAGCATGTAGTTGTTGTATTCAATCATATCACGATATCGCTCCCTATTAACAGTTACTGTTACGCCGTTTTCATTTTCAAAGAAGTAAGATCCAATGATTGTTCCTGACCAAATTGCACACCAGACTGTAACTTTTAGGGTTTTCCAGAAACGACTATTCTGTTTATTCACATATCCATTCAAATGAAAATGTGCTCGTCACTCATTATGATTTCTTCATGAAAATCGGGGTTGTCATGGGCGAGCTGTAACATGCTATTGACATATGTACGGCGGAGTAAATGGTCTTGTGGAAGAAAATCTTGTGTCAACTGAATCTTAAATAAAAACAAATGCAAATCCTTGTGCAAAATTGTTGCCAAAGTTGTTCTTTGAAGACCAAGGTCCTGAGCACGGCGTCGAATTGAGGATGATGGATTGTTTTGAACAATTTCTTGGGCAGCAGTAATGTTTTCAGTCGATCTTGTAGTATGTTGTGGTCCATGCTTGGGCCTATCACCTACAGACCCTCTTTCTTCGAAATCATTCACTACACGATAAATAGTGTGTTTTGTTTTCACGTTTTAACTATTAAAACACGTTGGTTTATCGAATATTTTTCCATAATAAATATGCCACTTGTCTACTTCACGACTGCCAAATATGAACTGTCAAGACTAATGTTTACCAAAATGGCGGCAAAACAAACTAGTATACCTTCCCAGCGGATACCGTGTATAAAAATCCAGCAACATACCTTAAAGTTTTATCAATTCAAATCGACGAAGAAGAAAAATCTGTCAACTGAACTGAAATGGGGGATCTTAAAATATATAATAAATTGTAGCGGTTGCTTTAATATGTATAAATATTGTGACAAAAACTACGGCTCATTGACAATGAAGTCCACTACACTGTTAATGCTTAACAAAAGTCCTTCAATAATATTCCAAAATAAATACAATATTGAATTGTGCTAACAGCAGCCTAAGCTGTACTATCTTGGAAAGTGAAAAACCTATGGAATAGGTGAGGGGGAAGAATTACTTTCATTCAAAGTAATTATTAAATCACAGGTTAACAAACAAATTTATTTTCTGCGGTATGCGATTTCTGAGGTTACTACCATTAATAAGTTTTTTAATTGCCTCTGTATATATTATCAACATGAAAAACTACGGTGGTTGCACCACCTAATATGAATTAATTATTTAATTTCAAAAAAAAAAATAGAATAAAATTACTTTCAAAATATATTCCAATATATTTCTTACTAGCCTTATTGTTTTAGAGATATTTCGAAAGTTTTGACAAAACCCGATTCTTCAATAGGTTAATTGCCTTCTGAAATTATATACATCCATACATAAATTCCAATAAAATAACTCATATACCATCCAAGAAAATCAAATATTTTTTTGTTCCATTTTCAATAGCCTTCCATTTTAACTGTTTTCATGACAACATGTAACTACTTCACAGCAGAGATGGGATCTTGAGTGATTTTTAACTCACGCAAACGATAAAAAAAATTCATTCATGCACGCTCACGCACGACCTCATATTTTTGGCTCACGTGAGTGGAAAAAAGTTAGCTCATGCTCACGAAATACTCACGAAAAAAACACAACCTATAAGTATTTACACATTAAAATTTCTGAATGCAAATAAAAAAATTTAATATACAATTAGAAAATTCTACAATAAAAAGAAATATATTTAACTGAGAAATACACTTTTCTAAAACAATTTGTTAGTTTTGACATAAAACTTTTCAATTTTAATATATGGGCAAGTCCCAGAAACAATTCAACAACCAAAATATTTTGAAATTGATCCAACTTATATATTATTTTTTTAAGGAATATTATATATTTATAAATAAATAAATAATAAGCAATAATAAGTTTTATAAATAAATGTATTTCAACGATCAATTATGCACAAGTTATTATCAATTCCAACCCTACCTCAGATCTTCTAATTTTATACTAGAAATTAAAATTTTTTAGGTATTCATATCATTACTTTAGTGTTAATGAAGAAGGCCCGATCGAAAGCCATATATTTATACATTGAATTCACTTCAATTTTAGTAAAAAAAATTTTGTATATACTATTTTTTTAACATTGAAATTAGGTATGAAATTTCAGAAGAGAAAAAATATAATATCATTCATATATTATTGTGAACCGCGTACGAATGTAGGGTTCGTCACGCAGGATTTACACATATGTATGTACATATCGTCAAATGAAATGCAAATTAACGTAACATCACTTTTCATAAGTGAAACTGTTTGAGATATTTAAATAATATTTTCACGCTCTTTAGCGCTTTCTGGCAAATTTTGAGCAAATGGACAGCGTATTTTTATGTAAGTAGTTGACAACACTGATTTAATAGAATCATTCACTTGATGAAATGGTTTTTTGAATTTGGGTTATAACTCTTTTGTTTTTGTTAACAGAAGTTGAAATTTTGCACACATACTCGTATGTAATATGATGTAGTAAATCGTAATCAATAAAAACCTCAAATTTAAATTTTTTGATGATACGTTGTTTTGCATTTTAGGTGGCGATATGTATCATGCGATTTCAAACTTTGTGGTTAAAATTAAATTTGACAATTTAATACAATTAAAATTTCTTAAAGAAAATATAAATTTTCTTTGATTTTAAAGTTCTGAAGTGAAATTTAAAATTATGCAGATATTTAAAATATTTTGATTAAAATCATAAATTTTATTGCTCATAAGCAATCTGTGTAAAATATTGAGATTATATATATATATATATATATAATAGATAAATAAATTTACGCAGAAATAAAATTTTGTCAACATTTTTCCCGTGAAGTCTGTTTCACATCTTTTCACGTGTTCTTCGCTTGTAGCTGAGCTGCATGGTGCACACAGTAGTTGTTTAGCCAATTCTTGCAGGATTGGAAGATCTTTAGTTTTTTTCTAAAAACTTAAAATTTCTAGGTCTTGTTCGTCTGGGAGAAAAAAATAAAATGCTAAAAAGTAGTTATTCTAAATATATTTAAGTTTGGGTTTTCCTTAAAAAAATTTCCCCAACAAAACAGAAGGGAGTTGAATTCATTGGAGAAATTTTTTTTCGAAAAAAACTTTCCTCATGAAACAAATTCCTTGCGAATATTTATAATTGGGCTGACTTATATCTGGTTATGAATTTTTTGAATTCTATCCTTTTTTATATTATTACTATTAAATATGTCAATATTGTCCTCTCTGTATACCAATGAATTGTGAATTATTGATAGTGAATTATCTCTTGTAAAATACTTATTGAAATTATACTAACGAATCTCGTGGTCAAATTAAGGATATGTTGTTTTTGATACGCCACTTATATTTAAATTTTTCGAATTTTTTGTATGGAAATTTACATACAAATTAAAAAAAATTTTAATTTAATATGTAATGACTTCTACATTAATTGTCAATCGAAATTTTATTACCTCTACGATTCTAAAACAAACAAAAAATTTTTATAATTTTAATTTAAAAGCCAGTGTGCAAATATATTTTTTCCCGTCAAATCTAGATATATGTATGTATGTGCAGTGATGCCAAGAGTAGGGATTTTTCCTTTTTGTAGGGAATTTATTGGATAATTTAAAGCGAAGCGAAAAGAGACAGATTTTTCATTTTGAGGAAAATGTGGAGAATTTTTAATACTTTGGCTTTTTCCATTTCATTACATAAAACACCACACAAAAGTGTGCACATATAAAAATTTAAATTTCAAATTTTGTTAATTTTTGTTATTTCATGCAGACAGAAAACATCTTTCGGTAAATAATAACTAGAGACAACGAAAGACAAAGAAATGTCTGATTTTCTTGGGAATATATTTTGTATGAAAAACAAAAACAAAATGTTCGTTTTTGTTAAAATCAATGAATTTTTAAAGTAGGGAAAAATGTAGGGAACGTTTTTGTGTGCGTAGGGAAAAAGGGGGATTTTTTCGGGACATGTAAGGATTTTGTTAAATTTCTGCTAGCATCACTGTGTATATGTATCATCAAAATAAAAAGTTAAGTACGTAGGCTTGCTGGGAATATTATTTTATTTTTTATTAAATCTGTGGTCAAAATCGATAACCATCCAAGTCGACTTACTAATTAAAAAGTAAATTCAACAATTGAATTACTTAACATACATAATTTAATAGAAATTTCGGATTCGTTTAAATCAAAACTTGGCCAAATTAATTTTCGAATTTGAATTGCACGTGGCATTGTTACTTTTTTTATTTCTTTGTGAAAACATTGAAACCCACGTACCTATTAAAAATATGAAAAAAAAATCACGAAACACTCACGCAAAAAATCTACTCATGCACGCTCACTCACGTTAAGTTTTTTTCACCCTCATGCACGCTCACGTGATTGAAACAAAAAACTACTCACGATCATGCATGATTCATGCTAATCACGTGAGCAGTGCCCATCTCTACTTCACACATGACAAGACTTAGGTTTTAAGCAAGGTGTATTTAACTAGGTGGCAGTATTAGTAAAACAATTACCACAATACAAGAACAACAGGCATTTTCGTTTGTGTAGTTTCATTGCGTATGTCAAAAACATAACACATAATACAAAGAAAGCAGATACAGAAAAAAAGTAAAAAAAGACAAAAGTATTCTGACATTCGCAACGTAAAACATAAGCAAAGCAAAAAATAGTCAGCTGCTGTAATGATGCCACCTGGTTAAATACGCCTGGGTTTTAGGCTTTTAAAATTTATTTAACACAAAAACTCACGCTCTCATCATCAACAATGACGTGTTTTTGCTCTTTGAGTATGTACTTGAAATGCATCAAAAACCATCTTCAGTAATGAATTCGAGGCTCGGAAAACTCAAAAATCATTGTCGGAAAGCATCTCCATCCTTAATGTGCGATTGTTTTTTGTCTGCCGGGGTCATATACCTTTATGAAAATGATGCGGTGGATAGATAGCGCTATCGAACTATTGTTGAGTTGAAAGATATTGATGTGGTCGACGTTTATTTTTAACAAGACGACGCTCCTTGCCAGTGAATAGTATCCGGATAGATCACAATATCGAAATAAAATATTAAGGGTGCTTCACATCATTACAGTGTTGCCACCAACGAAATGTTAAATTACACATTCATCATGCCAAAATTACACATGAAATTAAGAATTACACATGTTTTCTTTCTTTTGCAAAATAACGTGCTTCGATTTGTTTAGATTAAATATTTGACCTTTTTGGTGTAATTCCAAAATTTTCTTTTTTATGATGAATATATTTTCAATATTTGCGCTTCAAGGTCATTTTATAAAAGATTTTCTTTTTACATATTTTTTCGACGTTTCGTTGGTATTTTCCAAAGAGGACAATCACAAACAATACCGTAATAAATTTAAAGCAAAAAATGTAAAACAGGTTCATAAATAAATTAAAATATCACAGCCATTTCTTATTTATCGTCATCACAGTCGTCATCACAATATAAAAAAGTATTGCTCAAAAACGAAAAAAAATTTAAATTACACATGATTTACACATGGGCTACACATCAAAATATAAATTACACATGATATGTGTAATTACACATAAGGTGGCAACACTGCATCATTATGAATAAAACTCATTAAAGAAAATCACAAGGTGTACTAATTATTGTATCGGTTGCATGTGCTAAGTTTTTTCAAAACTGTAAAGCAGATTCTATATATTCTCCACTTTTTCTTGCCAAAACTTTCGGGATGCCTCCAAAACCATAAGGCAAGTAAAAAATTTACAAGTATATTATTTGAAGGTAATTTTATTCCTCAAATTGGGAATACGAGGGTGGGTATTGTTACCTCATAACAACAATAAATTTATAAAATTTTTATTTTCAAAAATTCTGAACTTTTTATAACTTCCAACAGTATCATCCATTTAATTTTATTGCGTTCTAAGCGTCTGTCAAAGAAATATATATTTAGTGCAGTATTTGCCAGTAGAACGCCCGCGGGCAGCGCCTATGGATTAGTGTCTTATACATGTGAAGCCGAATTGAAAACTCGAACTTAAGTAATATTTCTAGTGTTGCCAATGAAGAATTTCGCATCACTGGTTTCCAAATTACAGATTTGAAGAAATATTATGCACGACTTATTTTACATACTTATATTAAAAGTATATGTATACTTAAACAGTTCTTAATTGACAAATAGCTAAGAAGTAAAATATAAGCAATCTTCCTGGTAAAAGTCTATTTCAAATGTACGACCGCCATTAAACAGTGTAGCGCCTATACTTTCTTCTGCTACGGGAACAGCTATTTCCCAATGTTTTCTTACGAACGGCAATAAAATGTTCAGTAAAAAAGTTTTTAAATTTTAAAATTTTCAGAGAATAACATAAAGCGAAATTACACATACATAAGTATATGTATGTATATAACAGCACACGAATCGGCAACACTGACTATACCAACTGTGATTGTTTTACTCAATCATATACAAGCTATTAGAGATGGGATCGTGAGTGACTTTTCACTCACGCTCATGCACTCTCACGATAAAAAATTTCACTCATGCACGCTCACGCACGACCTAATATTTTTGGCTCACGTTCACTCACGCTTACGTGAGTGGAAAAAAAGTTAGTCACAGTCACGAAAACTCACGGTCACGAAATACTCACGACAAAACACAACACAACAACACAACAAAAATTTCTGAATGCAAATAGAAAAATCTAATATACAATTAGAAAATTTTGCAATAAAAGAGGAAAATTATGTTCAACTGAAAAATATACTTTTCTGAAACAATTTGTTAGTTTTGAAATATAATTTTTCAATTTTGATATATGGATAAGCCCCAGTCCAGCAAACAAATTTTTTTAAAGTGATCCAACTTATTTTTCATTTTTTATGGAATATTAGACCAGATATATAAATAATGAATTAATAACAATAAATTTTATAAATAAATGTATTTCGACGATCATTAATGCACAAATTTTTATCAAATCCAACCCTACCTCAGATCTTCTAATTTCATACCAGAAATCTTTGGCTGCAAATAAGTTATTTTAGAATTTTCTTGCATTCATCTTTCTTTTAGGAACTATATTTTGTGTAAATTCGCAAAAACTTACGAAAACACAGTTTAACTTTCAAAGTTACTTCCGTTTTTTGTAGCGTACGTCACAAACTTTGTGATCAAGTATTTCGCAACAAATACCTGTTAAACAATATTTTTTATGCCATTGGAAAGTACACTTATACACGTATCCTACTGAGCACCATGCATAAGTTGAAGGTATCTCTTTTGAAAGACCAAAAAATTTTTATATATTAATGTGAAAACGCGTACGAATGTAGGGATCTCACGCAAGATTTAAACATATGTATATATGTATGTATCATGCGATTTCAAACTTCGTAGTTAAATTTAAATTTGACAATTGAATACAATTGAAAATTCTTAAAGAAAATATAAATTTTCTTTTATTTAATAAATTTATATTAATCGAGATTGCCTCGATATCTTGTTTCAAAGTTTAGCTAGTCTAAAAACCCTCAACAAACAAAAGTTTTTTAATTTTCTTTTATTTTAAAATTTTAAAGTAAAATTTTAAATTTTGTATGTACATATTTTAAATATTTTGATTAAAATCATTAATTTTCTTGCTCTTAAGCAATGTGAGTAAAATATTAAGATTAAGTAGGATCTTGTACTTTAGCGTTGTTAATAGATAATAAATAAATAAGTTTATGCAGAAATGAAATTTTGTCAACATTTTTGCCGTGAAGTCTGTTTCACATCTCTTCAAGTATTCTTCTTGGCGTTGAAAAAATTCCTTCGCTTGTAGCTGAGCTGCATGGTGCACACAGTATTTGTTTAGTAAATTCTTGCAGGATTGGAAGATCTTTAGTTTTTTTCTAAAAACTTAAAATTTTTAGGTCTTGTTCGTCTGTGCGAACGCGAATGAAAAAACGAAAGAGAATTGCAGATGTTGTTCTTCCAAATGTTCGCCAGTCGAAAGTCGGACTTACACTGCTACTTTGACTGGTTCATTCACATCAGTACATTAATTCTTACCGGTACATCGTAGCATTGCCACTTGTTTTATTTCTTCATGACAAAATTTTAAACCACGTACCTATTAAAAATATGAAAAAAATCTTAAATCGAAAAAATAATGCAAAAAATCTACTCACTCTTGTTAAGTTTTTTTTATACTCATGCTCATGCACGCGCAACTGACTGCAACAAAAAACTGCTCACGATCATGCATGATTCACGCTAATCACGTGAGCGATGCCCATCTCTACAAGATATCGAACGAGGAGTTTGTACGGCACTTGTTTTCTTGTATACACATAATGAAACTGTTTATGCCTGTGTTTATGTACACTTGTTTCCCCGTTTTAAGATACGCCACCCCCAAGAAATTAAGACTTTTTTACAAATAAAATTTGGAGAATATCTCAAATAATAATTTTAACAAAACCTATTAAAAACAAAAATGAAAAAACTATTAAAAAATTAAAAGAAACTAGAAAAACTATTAAAAATTATACTATTTAGCAAGCAAAAAACAGCACTCTAATAATAGTTATTACCAGGGACAGGGGTTTCAAAAAGGATTTAGGCGCCTAAAATATGCCATAAAAAACGCAAAATATGCATTAAAAAGAAAAAAATATGCACTTATTTTAAAATTTGTATTTATATAAAAAAATAAAAAACTTAACATATTAATTCAGTCTCATTGGATAGGTATGTAAAGTAGTCAAAAATACCAAAAAATTTATATATATATATACATATATATTACAAAATTTGTTTATTTATTTACATGCAAAAATAAAATTTGCTTTAAGTTTTCAATTTTTTTCTATTTGGTCTCAGAAAATTTTTGTACATTGAAAGAGACCTTTCAACATCAGCCGATGTGACTGGAGCATATGTAAATGATTCCAGTTCTTTTATAGAATATTTTTCTTTAATCGCATTATCACAAGGTAAGTTTTTTAGGAAGTTTGACTTGTAAAATTTCATTGCAATACAATTTTTAGAAAGTTTGACTTGCCAAATTCCATTGCAATACGGTATGTACTAACTTGGCAGATTTTGTTGTTGCAGACTTGACACCACCTGGTATATGAATTCGCTTTGTACTCTGACTTCAGTTGGAATTTAAAGCTGTTAAAACACATACATAAGCAAATGTGACGATGAAATATTAAAAACTAAATGCCTGCGTATGGATTGAATAATGCCAGACTAAATTCAAAGCCGTATTTTTACGCAAAAATCGTCAACTGTAAAAATTTTCGTCTTAAAATCGCAGAAATCACAATTTATTTCAAGTCGTGTAGCTGCGCACTTGTATAGTGTTTCGTCTAGTCAAACAAAATATTATAAAGACAAACTTCATAAAAATAAGAAAATATTAATAATTAAAAAATAACCATTTTTTTCTTTTTAATTGGAATTTTTATCAAAATATGACATAAAAATATGCATTTATAGCAAAAATATAAAAAAATATGCATTTTCATCAAAATATGCAAAAAATATGCTCCAACAAATCGATGCCATTTTTAAGCAATTTCACTGTTTTACAATTATCAGGCCTATGAAAAAAACATGCATTTGCATGAAACCACTGGTTATTACATTACATTTAGTTCCTGATTATTTATCTTAGCGAAATAAATGGCGCGAATATTTGGTGCCCAATAAGATATTTGGTTCAGTGTACGCACATCGTTACATCAAAATACGAACCGAACGTGTCGTTGTGTGTGTTTGGCAATCACTGATTTACTGAAATTGAATGTGGCAAGTTACACAATTTTTGTATTAAAAGAACCTGATGTATTTTTAAAAACAAAATATGTTAAAATTAATTTTTTAAAGCAAATTTTTTTACCAACAAAATTTGCATTTTAGTTGTCGATTACTTTTACGTACTGAGTCTCATCTCTGTTATGTTTATTAATTTTATAAATTTATTAAGCAAGTGCAATGGAGAAGAAGTTAATTAATGTTGTGAAAAATTACAAACTTTTAAACAATGGCTCAATGGCACAAACTCAATAAATTCGTTTAAAATCTATGTTTCACTTTCCATTTTGCAAAAGTTCTTTTTTATTTGATAAAAGTATTTACACTACATCTGATCAAAACAAAATATTTGGCGCACAAAAAGCGTTGCAATAACTTGAATTTAGAAAAGCACAGAAAAAATCAACACATATATAGTCATGTACGTACATACATATTTAGTTGTTGAATTTTTTGTATGTTTTTATAGTTAGTTAATCACTCTTCATTGTGATGCTTTAGAAACACATAACACAAAATAAAACTGTTTATGATGGAAATACATAAATATGGACATACATACATATTATGTATATACTATTGGGGTATTCACACGGTTTCATATTAACATAATTGGGGTGTTCACACTGTGGTCATATCAGTCATATTGTCATAATGTCTTATTATTTTACAATGGTTTAAAAAAGTTGTTGTTGTGCTTCAAGCAAAAAAGTCATAAAATAATAAGACTTTTTAAGGTATGTTTTTGGTTTGTCATAAAATAACAGTAGAAATCTTAGTCGAGCAGCTGTAACTCCTTATTCGAGCCGGCGATATTATTAACAAGCCGCCGCTACAAATAACACAAAATGAAAACAAGGCAAATTCATTACCAGGAGGCGAATTAATTATAAGGTGGTTGCAGTGGCGAATTCACGTGAATTTATACATTAACTGTCCTGTCAAATTTGTTATATATTTTCCATGGTGTAATAATATAAGGTGCTCTTATCAAACAACAATAAAAAACAACATGCATTTTGTTTGTGTAAAATTATCACAATATTGTCAAAAAAAGCTGTATACAAAACATAACAAAATGTGGTTTGTATGTATTTAGTGGTTATGCAAAAACAAAAAGCATAACGTACACAAAAATATTCATAATGGCGGCCAAAAATGTAAACAACTTTTGACAAGACCGTGAAACTTACCATTTTTTTGCAGATTATTTAACGGTCAAAACACAACCCTACAAAAAACCATATTCCTTGTTGCGCACACCTGATATTATTACACCATGATATTTTCCGGCGCCATTTTAATGTAATTTTCGTGCAAAAGGCAAATTTATTACGACTACAATAAATCAACAACAAAGCAAACAACAGGCATTTTGTTTGTGTAAACGGTGAATTCATTATATACGCTGTCAAAATTCTCCATGCATAAAAAATTACATTAAAATGGCGCCGGAAAATATTTAACAAATTTGAAAGGGCAGGTAATGTATAAATTCACGTGAATTCGCCACTGCAACCACCTTATAATTAATTCGCCTTGAATGAAAATTATGCGTTTGTGTAAGCTATCTACCTGGCAGCTTATGGATGTTTTTCTACTTGCCGCCGTAAGAAAAAATATTTCGGCTCATTAGTTTGTTCTTCCTCCTCTTCATCACCTAGAAAAGGGTGCATTTAAATTTGAATACATACATACATGAATTTTTTTGTTCATATTTACTTGAGGTAGCCATTATCACGTTTAACATGTAATTTTCGCACAAACCAGCTATTATTTTACTTTTTTCACTTGATTTCGGCATTTTGATATGAAATTGTATTTTTAAATATTTTTTTGTATCAGCTGGCACAATTATGACATAGCACACTAAATTATGACGGGGTTGTTCACACTTGTCATATTTTGGTGTGCTATTATTTTATGACATATGACTTATGACTACAGTGTGAATACCCCAAATGTCTTATTTTTTATGACGTCTTAAAAAATTTTTGTTGTGGCTTCAAACAAAAAGTCCTAAAATAATAAGACTATTTATGCTGTGTTTTTGTTTTGTCATAACTAAACAGTATTGTAGTTTTTGCACAAAATAGCTATTCTTTTCGTTTTTTCACTTGTTTTTGGCATTATAATATAAAATTTTTATGATTGTAACGATTGTCCGTTTTATTATTGTTTTTTTATCAGCTGACTCAAATTTAAAATAGCACACTAAATTATGAGGGGTTCTTCACAGCAGTCATATTTTTACGTGTTATTATTTTAAGACATACGACTTAATGACGACCGTGTGAATACCCCATATACATATATAAAACATGCCATGAAAAAGAACTTCAATGAATTATTTTATTGTAATCACCTATCGGCAGAAACGTTCCAGATTTTGTAAATATGTTTTCCTTACAAAGGCAAACTATTTGTAGCATATTTAATCGTGCTGAAAATGAGCAAAGGTTGAATCTAAAATCTTCAAGGGCCGTCCATAAAAAATTCAAACATATCTAGAACTTAAGGTAGAATGTGATGCTACTGTGCCACACAATCAATAAGGAAGACGCTAAATAAAAACAAGAACACAACAGCAGGCTGCGAGAACTAAACAACCCTTTCTGTACAAGTTGAAAAATTATTGTCTTTCGATCTGATGCATAAATCATCTGTTGTTACAATACTAAAATCGTACTATACTATAATCATGATCGTGGGTATGGGACAGCCTTTAAAAGTTTAAAAAAGTCGACCACCGTAAAATTTAGAACAATTTCTGTTATGGTATATTAATACGAGTATATTTAGGGTTCATTTAATATTATTTGAGGGATCAAATAAATTCGGATTAATGAACGGCAACCAACCAATATTCAAGTTTTGTCAAGATAACGAAGTATTGGATACGCCATCTCAGAGTCCAGACTTAAGACCCATAGAAAATGTATGAACATATCTGCAGAAAAAAAATCTGCAAATATGCATGCCAAGAGGCGCAACGAATTAAAAAGTGAAATATTAGAGGCACGTAATAAAATTCTAAATGCATATAACCTAATTAAATTCATCAGTTCAATGAAAAAGAGAATACAAGCCGTTAGAAACGCCAACAGTATGCTATTGGAGTAATTTAAGTTTTTATTATTTGTTTAATCTGCAACCCTTTTAAACAAAAGAAAAATATTTTGAAAATCGTTTCAAAAATAATGTTATGCTATTACAATCATAAAAAAGCACGGTACAATTATTAACAGGTAGGTGCAGTAAAAAAAATAAGTTGGCCCATACTCATAGTCAAACACTAAAGTCGATTATTTTTAAAAACTACTTAGAATTAAAAGCCTGTTGTTAAATATTTTTCCACTATAGACAAAAAGTGTTTATGTTTTAAGTTCAACCAGTTCTAAATGGGTGCCACCTCAAATGTAGAAAATATTTGCATACAATGTCTAAAAATATATAACAAAGTGGCATCTCTCATCAGCTGACAGTATGTTGTAATAAAATATCAAAAGAAGTGGCAAAATTTAATATGTAATTTTATTTAATTATTTAAAAATTTAAAAGAAAAGCGTTTACAATAGCAAAAAAGGTTTTATAATGGCAAATGCAGAAAAAGTAAGTTGTACATCATAAATACATATGTATGCGATATTGTTTTGGTGATAATCGACTTAAAAATTGTTCACAGGAACAAAAAAAGCATAGAGAAAGGGAATACAATTGGAGTACTGCCGAGAAAGAGCTCTTGCGAGAGTGCCTAAATATGCACTTGGTGTCGTCGAGAACAAGGGCAACGACACATCAATGATCCTGAAAAAGAAGAATTCATGGACAAAAATAAGGGCTGATATGATTTCCGCTGGCTATGACCGTGATATTGCCAAACTTAAGTCGCAATGGGTCCGGATGAAAGTTAGCGCTAGAAAAGCTGTAGCTAACTTAAAGCGGTCGTCTGTCGCAACAGGTAATTGTGTTTCAATTCCTAAAATAAGTGACGAGGACAATCTGGTCCAAAACATGATTACTCATGAATTTGAAGAAGACGAAATTTTAATCGACAGCAACTGTGTTGATATTTTTAAATGCGTTGAGAGCCATATAGCTGCTGAATACTTAGACTGTACGTTTGTTAAGGTTTTTATCTCTCATGAAAAATCTTAAAATTATGTCAGGACATTTTGCATTTTATATGACGACATGCATGCAAGAAATTGTAACTTGCATATATTTATACACAAGTACAAAATATTTTTAATGAATTTTATCAATTAATTTTATGTTTAGTAATAATTATTTTACACAAAGTACAAAGTTTTTTATTGAATTGCACATACAAACATACTTACATATATATATATATATATATATATATATATATATATATATATATATATATATATATATATATATATATATATATATATATATATATATATATATATATATATATATATATATATATATGTAAGTTGAAATTAATTGGTGTTAAAATTTTCCCTTGTTGCTTTGTTGTCTCATGTCCAATTCTTTCTGAATAAAAAATGTTACGAACTTTAGCCAAAAAAATTAATCACTTTGGATTAAAGAAACCATTAACAACAAAATTGTTCGAAAAATAATCACATTAAATAAAAATTAGCTACTGGCATGAGCCTTGCAATGTTTACTGTCACATAACTAGTTAAAATTGATCAAATAAATCAAAAAACTCAGCTAGTTGACAAAAAAACAAAAAGCAATAACACTTAAGTATTAATCAAACCAAAAAAGTTTGTCTTAAGTAAAAACAAAAATTAGAAAGAAAAAATGGTACATGAGATAAAACAAACATGTAACAAGGGGTTAATTTAACGTTAATTAGTGATGGTAAAATTTGAATATTGATAGTGGTAAAACAGTGTTTACTGTAAAAACAAAAATAATAATACAAATAACTCTTGTATCCTTTTTCTAGACATTATTTGTATAAATACAAATTTGAAATCACATTCAACCGAGCCACCTAAACAGTGGCGGATACATGGAAACACACATGAACACTGATGATGGGAGTGTAGCGGCTCCCGAAAAACAACGTTGTTTCTGTTCTGCCGTGTAAGTTGAAATTAATTGGTGTTAAAATTTTCCCTTGTTGCTTTGTTGTCTCATGTCCAATTCTTTCTGAATAAAAAATGTTACGAACTTTAGCCAAAAAAATTAATCACTTTGGATTAAAGAAACCATTAACAACAAAATTGTTCGAAAAATAATCACATTAAATAAAAATTAGCTACTGGCATGAGCCTTGCAATGTTTACTGTCACATAACTAGTTAAAATTGATCAAATAAATCAAAAAACTCAGCTAGTTGACAAAAAAACAAAAAGCAATAACACTTAAGTATTAATCAAATCAAAAAAGTTTGTCTTAAGTAAAAACAAAAATTAGAAAGAAAAAATGGTACATGAGATAAAACAAACATGTAACAAGGGGTTAATTTAACGTTAATTAGTGATGGTAAAATTTGAATATTGATAGTGGTAAAACAGTGTTTACTGTAAAAACAAAAATAATAATACAAATAACTCTTGTATCCTTTTTCTAGACATTATTTGTATAAATACAAATTTGAAATCACATTCAACCGAGCCACCTAAACAGTGGCGGATACATGGAAACACACATGAACACTGATGATGGGAGTGTAGCGGCTCCCGAAAAACAACGTTGTTTCTGTTCTGCCGTGTAAGTTGAAATTAATTGGTGTTAAAATTTTCCCTTGTTGCTTTGTTGTCTCATGTCCAATTCTTTCTGAATAAAAAATGTTACGAACTTTAGCCAAAAAAATTAATCACTTTGGATTAAAGAAACCATTAACAACAAAATTGTTCGAAAAATAATCACATTAAATAAAAATTAGCTACTGGCATGAGCCTTGCAATGTTTACTGTCACATAACTAGTTAAAATTGATCAAATAAATCAAAAAACTCAGCTAGTTGACAAAAAAACAAAAAGCAATAACACTTAAGTATTAATCAAACCAAAAAAGTTTGTCTTAAGTAAAAACAAAAATTAGAAAGAAAAATTGGTACATGAGATAAAACAAACATGTAACAAGGGGTTAATTTAACGTTAATTAGTGATGGTAAAATTTGAATATTGATAGTGGTAAAACAGTGTTTACTGTAAAAACAAAAATAATAATACAAATAACTCTTGTATCCTTTTTCTAGACATTATTTGTATAAATACAAATTTGAAATCACATTCAACCGAGCCACCTAAACAGTGGCGGATACATGGAAACACACATGAACACTGATGATGGGAGTGTAGCGGCTCCCGAAAAACAACGTTGTTTCTGTTCTGCCGTGTAAGTTGAAATTAATTGGTGTTAAAATTTTCCCTTGTTGCTTTGTTGTCTCATGTCCAATTCTTTCTGAATAAAAAATGTTACGAACTTTAGCCAAAAAAATTAATCACTTTGGATTAAAGAAACCATTAACAACAAAATTGTTCGAAAAATAATCACATTAAATAAAAATTAGCTACTGGCATGAGCCTTGCAATGTTTACTGTCACATAACTAGTTAAAATTGATCAAATAAATCAAAAAACTCAGCTAGTTGACAAAAAAACAAAAAGCAATAACACTTAAGTATTAATCAAACCAAAAAAAGTTTGTCTTAAGTAAAAACAAAAATTAGAAAGAAAAAATGGTACATGAGATAAAACAAACATGTAACAAGGGGTTAATTTAACGTTAATTAGTGATGGTAAAATTTGAATATTGATAGTGGTAAAACAGTGTTTACTGTAAAAACAAAAATAATAATACAAATAACTCTTGTATCCTTTTTCTAGACATTATTTGTATAAATACAAATTTGAAATCACATTCAACCGAGCCACCTAAACAGTGGCGGATACATGGAAACACACATGAACACTGATGATGGGAGTGTAGCGGCTCCCGAAAAACAACGTTGTTTCTGTTCTGCCGTGTAAGTTGAAATTAATTGGTGTTAAAATTTTCCCTTGTTGCTTTGTTGTCTCATGTCCAATTCTTTCTGAATAAAAAATGTTACGAACTTTAGCCAAAAAAATTAATCACTTTGGATTAAAGAAACCATTAACAACAAAATTGTTCGAAAAATAATCACATTAAATAAAAATTAGCTACTGGCATGAGCCTTGCAATGTTTACTGTCACATAACTAGTTAAAATTGATCAAATAAATCAAAAAACTCAGCTAGTTGACAAAAAAACAAAAAGCAATAACACTTAAGTATTAATCAAACCAAAAAAGTTTGTCTTAAGTAAAAACAAAAATTAGAAAGAAAAAATGGTACATGAGATAAAACAAACATGTAACAAGGGGTTAATTTAACGTTAATTAGTGATGGTAAAATTTGAATATTGATAGTGGTAAAACAGTGTTTACTGTAAAAACAAAAATAATAATACAAATAACTCTTGTATCCTTTTTCTAGACATTATTTGTATAAATACAAATTTGAAATCACATTCAACCGAGCCACCTAAACAGTGGCGGATACATGGAAACACACATGAACACTGATGATGGGAGTGTAGCGGCTCCCGAAAAACAACGTTGTTTCTGTTCTGCCGTGTAAGTTGAAATTAATTGGTGTTAAAATTTTCCCTTGTTGCTTTGTTGTCTCATGTCCAATTCTTTCTGAATAAAAAATGTTACGAACTTTAGCCAAAAAAATTAATCACTTTGGATTAAAGAAACCATTAACAACAAAATTGTTCGAAAAATAATCACATTAAATAAAAATTAGCTACTGGCATGAGCCTTGCAATGTTTACTGTCACATAACTAGTTAAAATTGATCAAATAAATCAAAAAACTCAGCTAGTTGACAAAAAAACAAAAAGCAATAACACTTAAGTATTAATCAAACCAAAAAAGTTTGTCTTAAGTAAAAACAAAAATTAGAAAGAAAAAATGGTACATGAGATAAAACAAACATGTAACAAGGGGTTAATTTAACGTTAATTAGTGATGGTAAAATTTGAATATTGATAGTGGTAAAACAGTGTTTACTGTAAAAACAAAAATAATAATACAAATAACTCTTGTATCCTTTTTCTAGACATTATTTGTATAAATACAAATTTGAAATCACATTCAACCGAGCCACCTAAACAGTGGCGGATACATGGAAACACACATGAACACTGATGATGGGAGTGTAGCGGCTCCCGAAAAACAACGTTGTTTCTGTTCTGCCGTGTAAGTTGAAATTAATTGGTGTTAAAATTTTCCCTTGTTGCTTTGTTGTCTCATGTCCAATTCTTTCTGAATAAAAAATGTTACGAACTTTAGCCAAAAAAATTAATCACTTTGGATTAAAGAAACCATTAACAACAAAATTGTTCGAAAAATAATCACATTAAATAAAAATTAGCTACTGGCATGAGCCTTGCAATGTTTACTGTCACATAACTAGTTAAAATTGATCAAATAAATCAAAAAACTCAGCTAGTTGACAAAAAAACAAAAAGCAATAACACTTAAGTATTAATCAAACCAAAAAAGTTTGTCTTAAGTAAAAACAAAAATTAGAAAGAAAAAATGGTACATGAGATAAAACAAACATGTAACAAGGGGTTAATTTAACGTTAATTAGTGATGGTAAAATTTGAATATTGATAGTGGTAAAACAGTGTTTACTGTAAAAACAAAAATAATAATACAAATAACTCTTGTATCCTTTTTCTAGACATTATTTGTATAAATACAAATTTGAAATCACATTCAACCGAGCCACCTAAACAGTGGCGGATACATGGAAACACACATGAACACTGATGATGGGAGTGTAGCGGCTCCCGAAAAACAACGTTGTTTCTGTTCTGCCGTGTAAGTTGAAATTAATTGGTGTTAAAATTTTCCCTTGTTGCTTTGTTGTCTCATGTCCAATTCTTTCTGAATAAAAAATGTTACGAACTTTAGCCAAAAAAATTAATCACTTTGGATTAAAGAAACCATTAACAACAAAATTGTTCGAAAAATAATCACATTAAATAAAAATTAGCTACTGGCATGAGCCTTGCAATGTTTACTGTCACATAACTAGTTAAAATTGATCAAATAAATCAAAAAACTCAGCTAGTTGACAAAAAAACAAAAAGCAATAACACTTAAGTATTAATCAAACCAAAAAAGTTTGTCTTAAGTAAAAACAAAAATTAGAAAGAAAAAATGGTACATGAGATAAAACAAACATGTAACAAGGGGTTAATTTAACGTTAATTAGTGATGGTAAAATTTGAATATTGATAGTGGTAAAACAGTGTTTACTGTAAAAACAAAAATAATAATACAAATAACTCTTGTATCCTTTTTCTAGACATTATTTGTATAAATACAAATTTGAAATCACATTCAACCGAGCCACCTAAACAGTGGCGGATACATGGAAACACACATGAACACTGATGATGGGAGTGTAGCGGCTCCCGAAAAACAACGTTGTTTCTGTTCTGCCGTGTAAGTTGAAATTAATTGGTGTTAAAATTTTCCCTTGTTGCTTTGTTGTCTCATGTCCAATTCTTTCTGAATAAAAAATGTTACGAACTTTAGCCAAAAAAATTAATCACTTTGGATTAAAGAAACCATTAACAACAAAATTGTTCGAAAAATAATCACATTAAATAAAAATTAGCTACTGGCATGAGCCTTGCAATGTTTACTGTCACATAACTAGTTAAAATTGATCAAATAAATCAAAAAACTCAGCTAGTTGACAAAAAAACAAAAAGCAATAACACTTAAGTATTAATCAAACCAAAAAAGTTTGTCTTAAGTAAAAACAAAAATTAGAAAGAAAAATTGGTACATGAGATAAAACAAACATGTAACAAGGGGTTAATTTAACGTTAATTAGTGATGGTAAAATTTGAATATTGATAGTGGTAAAACAGTGTTTACTGTAAAAACAAAAATAATAATACAAATAACTCTTGTATCCTTTTTCTAGACATTATTTGTATAAATACAAATTTGAAATCACATTCAACCGAGCCACCTAAACAGTGGCGGATACATGGAAACACACATGAACACTGATGATGGGAGTGTAGCGGCTCCCGAAAAACAACGTTGTTTCTGTTCTGCCGTGTAAGTTGAAATTAATTGGTGTTAAAATTTTCCCTTGTTGCTTTGTTGTCTCATGTCCAATTCTTTCTGAATAAAAAATGTTACGAACTTTAGCCAAAAAAATTAATCACTTTGGATTAAAGAAACCATTAACAACAAAATTGTTCGAAAAATAATCACATTAAATAAAAATTAGCTACTGGCATGAGCCTTGCAATGTTTACTGTCACATAACTAGTTAAAATTGATCAAATAAATCAAAAAACTCAGCTAGTTGACAAAAAAACAAAAAGCAATAACACTTAAGTATTAATCAAACCAAAAAAGTTTGTCTTAAGTAAAAACAAAAATTAGAAAGAAAAAATGGTACATGAGATAAAACAAACATGTAACAAGGAGTTAATTTAACGTTAATTAGTGATGGTAAAATTTGAATATTGATAGTGGTAAAACAGTGTTTACTGTAAAAACAAAAATAATAATACAAATAACTCTTGTATCCTTTTTCTAGACATTATTTGTATAAATACAAATTTGAAATCACATTCAACCGAGCCACCTAAACAGTGGCGGATACATGGAAACACACATGAACACTGATGATGGGAGTGTAGCGGCTCCCGAAAAACAACGTTGTTTCTGTTCTGCCGTGTAAGTTGAAATTAATTGGTGTTAAAATTTTCCCTTGTTGCTTTGTTGTCTCATGTCCAATTCTTTCTGAATAAAAAATGTTACGAACTTTAGCCAAAAAAATTAATCACTTTGGATTAAAGAAACCATTAACAACAAAATTGTTCGAAAAATAATCACATTAAATAAAAATTAGCTACTGGCATGAGCCTTGCAATGTTTACTGTCACATAACTAGTTAAAATTGATCAAATAAATCAAAAAACTCAGCTAGTTGACAAAAAAACAAAAAGCAATAACACTTAAGTATTAATCAAACCAAAAAAGTTTGTCTTAAGTAAAAACAAAAATTAGAAAGAAAAAATGGTACATGAGATAAAACAAACATGTAACAAGGGGTTAATTTAACGTTAGTGATGGTAAAATTTGAATATTGATAGTGGTAAAACAGTGTTTACTGTAAAAACAAAAATAATAATACAAATAACTCTTGTATCCTTTTTCTAGACATTATTTGTATAAATACAAATTTGAAATCACATTCAACCGAGCCACCTAAACAGTGGCGGATACATGGAAACACACATGAACACTGATGATGGGAGTGTAGCGGCTCCCGAAAAACAACGTTGTTTCTGTTCTGCCGTGTAAGTTGAAATTAATTGGTGTTAAAATTTTCCCTTGTTGCTTTGTTGTCTCATGTCCAATTCTTTCTGAATAAAAAATGTTACGAACTTTAGCCAAAAAAATTAATCACTTTGGATTAAAGAAACCATTAACAACAAAATTGTTCGAAAAATAATCACATTAAATAAAAATTAGCTACTGGCATGAGCCTTGCAATGTTTACTGTCACATAACTAGTTAAAATTGATCAAATAAATCAAAAAACTCAGCTAGTTGACAAAAAAACAAAAAGCAATAACACTTAAGTATTAATCAAACCAAAAAAGTTTGTCTTAAGTAAAAACAAAAATTAGAAAGAAAAAATGGTACATGAGATAAAACAAACATGTAACAAGGGGTTAATTTAACGTTAATTAGTGATGGTAAAATTTGAATATTGATAGTGGTAAAACAGTGTTTACTGTAAAAACAAAAATAATAATACAAATAACTCTTGTATCCTTTTTCTAGACATTATTTGTATAAATACAAATTTGAAATCACATTCAACCGAGCCACCTAAACAGTGGCGGATACATGGAAACACACATGAACACTGATGATGGGAGTGTAGCGGCTCCCGAAAAACAACGTTGTTTCTGTTCTGCCGTGTAAGTTGAAATTAATTGGTGTTAAAATTTTCCCTTGTTGCTTTGTTGTCTCATGTCCAATTCTTTCTGAATAAAAAATGTTACGAACTTTAGCCAAAAAAATTAATCACTTTGGATTAAAGAAACCATTAACAACAAAATTGTTCGAAAAATAATCACATTAAATAAAAATTAGCTACTGGCATGAGCCTTGCAATGTTTACTGTCACATAACTAGTTAAAATTGATCAAATAAATCAAAAAACTCAGCTAGTTGACAAAAAAACAAAAAGCAATAACACTTAAGTATTAATCAAACCAAAAAGTTTTGTCTTAAGTAAAAACAAAAATTAGAAAGAAAAAATGGTACATGAGATAAAACAAACATGTAACAAGGGGTTAATTTAACGTTAATTAGTGATGGTAAAATTTGAATATTGATAGTGGTAAAACAGTGTTTACTGTAAAAACAAAAATAATAATACAAATAACTCTTGTATCCTTTTTCTAGACATTATTTGTATAAATACAAATTTGAAATCACATTCAACCGAGCCACCTAAACAGTGGCGGATACATGGAAACACACATGAACACTGATGATGGGAGTGTAGCGGCTCCCGAAAAACAACGTTGTTTCTGTTCTGCCGTGTAAGTTGAAATTAATTGGTGTTAAAATTTTCCCTTGTTGCTTTGTTGTCTCATGTCCAATTCTTTCTGAATAAAAAATGTTACGAACTTTAGCCAAAAAAATTAATCACTTTGGATTAAAGAAACCATTAACAACAAAATTGTTCGAAAAATAATCACATTAAATAAAAATTAGCTACTGGCATGAGCCTTGCAATGTTTACTGTCACATAACTAGTTAAAATTGATCAAATAAATCAAAAAACTCAGCTAGTTGACAAAAAAACAAAAAGCAATAACACTTAAGTATTAATCAAACCAAAAAAGTTTGTCTTAAGTAAAAACAAAAATTAGAAAGAAAAAATGGTACATGAGATAAAACAAACATGTAACAAGGGGTTAATTTAACGTTAATTAGTGATGGTAAAATTTGAATATTGATAGTGGTAAAACAGTGTTTACTGTAAAAACAAAAATAATAATACAAATAACTCTTGTATCCTTTTTCTAGACATTATTTGTATAAATACAAATTTGAAATCACATTCAACCGAGCCACCTAAACAGTGGCGGATACATGGAAACAGACATGAACACTGATGATGGGAGTGTAGCGGCTCCCGAAAAACAACGTTGTTTCTGTTCTGCCGTGTAAGTTGAAATTAATTGGTGTTAAAATTTTCCCTTGTTGCTTTGTTGTCTCATGTCCAATTCTTTCTGAATAAAAAATGTTACGAACTTTAGCCAAAAAAATTAATCACTTTGGATTAAAGAAACCATTAACAACAAAATTGTTCGAAAAATAATCACATTAAATAAAAATTAGCTACTGGCATGAGCCTTGCAATGTTTACTGTCACATAACTAGTTAAAATTGATCAAATAAATCAAAAAACTCAGCTAGTTGACAAAAAAACAAAAAGCAATAACACTTAAGTATTAATCAAACCAAAAAAGTTTGTCTTAAGTAAAAACAAAAATTAGAAAGAAAAAATGGTACATGAGATAAAACAAACATGTAACAAGGGGTTAATTTAACGTTAATTAGTGATGGTAAAATTTGAATATTGATAGTGGTAAAACAGTGTTTACTGTAAAAACAAAAATAATAATACAAATAACTCTTGTATCCTTTTTCTAGACATTATTTGTATAAATACAAATTTGAAATCACATTCAACCGAGCCACCTAAACAGTGGCGGATACATGGAAACACACATGAACACTGATGATGGGAGTGTAGCGGCTCCCGAAAAACAACGTTGTTTCTGTTCTGCCGTGTAAGTTGAAATTAATTGGTGTTAAAATTTTCCCTTGTTGCTTTGTTGTCTCATGTCCAATTCTTTCTGAATAAAAAATGTTACGAACTTTAGCCAAAAAAATTAATCACTTTGGATTAAAGAAACCATTAACAACAAAATTGTTCGAAAAATAATCACATTAAATAAAAATTAGCTACTGGCATGAGCCTTGCAATGTTTACTGTCACATAACTAGTTAAAATTGATCAAATAAATCAAAAAACTTAGCTAGTTGACAAAAAAACAAAAAGCAATAACACTTAAGTATTAATCAAACCAAAAAAGTTTGTCTTAAGTAAAAACAAAAATTAGAAAGAAAAAATGGTACATGAGATAAAACAAACATGTAACAAGGGGTTAATTTAACGTTAATTAGTGATGGTAAAATTTGAATATTGATAGTGGTAAAACAGTGTCTACTGTAAAAACAAAAATAATAATACAAATAACTCTTGTATCCTTTTTCTAGACATTATTTGTATAAATACAAATTTGAAATCACATTCAACCGAGCCACCTAAACAGTGGCGGATACATGGAAACACACATGAACACTGATGATGGGAGTGTAGCGGCTCCCGAAAAACAACGTTGTTTCTGTTCTGCCGTGTAAGTTGAAATTAATTGGTGTTAAAATTTTCCCTTGTTGCTTTGTTGTCTCATGTCCAATTCTTTCTGAATAAAAAATGTTACGAACTTTAGCCAAAAAAATTAATCACTTTGGATTAAAGAAACCATTAACAACAAAATTGTTCGAAAAATAATCACATTAAATAAAAATTAGCTACTGGCATGAGCCTTGCAATGTTTACTGTCACATAACTAGTTAAAATTGATCAAATAATTCAAAAAACTCAGCTAGTTGACAAAAAAACAAAAAGCAATAACACTTAAGTATTAATCAAACCAAAAAATTTTGTCTTAAGTAAAAACAAAAATTAGAAAGAAAAAATGGTACATGAGATAAAACAAACATGTAACAAGGGGTTAATTTAACGTTAATTAGTGATGGTAAAATTTGAATATTGATAGTGGTAAAACAGTGTTTACTGTAAAAACAAAAATAATAATACAAATAACTCTTGTATCCTTTTTCTAGACATTATTTGTATAAATACAAATTTGAAATCACATTCAACCGAGCCACCTAAACAGTGGCGGATACATGGAAACACACATGAACACTGATGATGGGAGTGTAGCGGCTCCCGAAAAACAACGTTGTTTCTGTTCTGCCGTGTAAGTTGAAATTAATTGGTGTTAAAATTTTCCCTTGTTGCTTTGTTGTCTCATGTCCAATTCTTTCTGAATAAAAAATGTTACGAACTTTAGCCAAAAAAATTAATCACTTTGGATTAAAGAAACCATTAACAACAAAATTGTTCGAAAAATAATCACATTAAATAAAAATTAGCTACTGGCATGAGCCTTGCAATGTTTACTGTCACATAACTAGTTAAAATTGATCAAATAAATCAAAAAACTCAGCTAGTTGACAAAAAAACAAAAAGCAATAACACTTAAGTATTAATCAAACCAAAAAAGTTTGTCTTAAGTAAAAACAAAAATTAGAAAGAAAAAATGGTACATGAGATAAAACAAACATGTAACAAGGGGTTAATTTAACGTTAGTTAGTGATGGTAAAATTTGAATATTGATAGTGGTAAAACAGTGTTTACTGTAAAAACAAAAATAATAATACAAATAACTCTTGTATCCTTTTTCTAGACATTATTTGTATAAATACAAATTTGAAATCACATTCAACCGAGCCACCTAAACAGTGGCGGATACATGGAAACACACACGAACACTGATGATGGGAGTGTAGCGGCTCCCGAAAAACAACGTTGTTTCTGTTCTGCCGTGTAAGTTGAAATTAATTGGTGTTAAAATTTTCCCTTGTTGCTTTGTTGTCTCATGTCCAATTCTTTCTGAATAAAAAATGTTACGAACTTTAGCCAAAAAAATTAATCACTTTGGATTAAAGAAACCATCAACAACAAAATTGTTCGAAAAATAATCACATTAAATAAAAATTAGCTACTGGCATGAGCCTTGCAATGTTTACTGTCACATAACTAGTTAAAATTGATCAAATAAATCAAAAAACTCAGCTAGTTGACAAAAAAACAAAAAGCAATAACACTTAAGTATTAATCAAACCAAAAAAGTTTGTCTTAAGTAAAAACAAAAATTAGAAAGAAAAAATGGTACATGAGATAAAACAAACATGTAACAAGGGGTTAATTTAACGTTAATTAGTGATGGTAAAATTTGAATATTGATAGTGGTAAAACAGTGTTTACTGTAAAAACAAAAATAATAATACAAATAACTCTTGTATCCTTTTTCTAGACATTATTTGTATAAATACAAATTTGAAATCACATTCAACCGAGCCACCTAAACAGTGGCGGATACATGGAAACACACATGAACACTGATGATGGGAGTGTAGCGGCTCCCGAAAAACAACGTTGTTTCTGTTCTGCCGTGTAAGTTGAAATTAATTGGTGTTAAAATTTTCCCTTGTTGCTTTGTTGTCTCATGTCCAATTCTTTCTGAATAAAAAATGTTACGAACTTTAGCCAAAAAAATTAATCACTTTGGATTAAAGAAACCATTAACAACAAAATTGTTCGGAAAATAATCACATTAAATAATAAATAACTTTAAAAAGTTTCCAAATGTTTTCTGGATTTGTTAATTTATATTGGTTGTTTTTTACAGTTAACCAATTATATAAATGTGTACACAAGTTGTTAATAATTAAATAATATACTAATGAAAATGAAATTTGTATTTTTTCACAATAAATTGAAGTGGCGAAACAGCTGATTTTAGGTGTTGCTAAATTATTTAAAAAGAACTTCAGCTAGTTTTAAATTTAAAACACGCTTTTAAGTTTAAACTATATTTTTATTTATCTATAGTTGATAAAATTGTTAGTTTTCAGAAAAGTAAACTTTAGAAATCTTAAAGTATATTTTGTTATTGACTATGAGTATGGCCCATTGTTTGCTGGGAATTTAGTTCCTGACTGTTAAAAAAATAACTTTTACATTGGCGCATATTCAGAAATTACCACTAAGTGTTAACTTTTTTAAGTATCTATCTGAGTTATTCCAGTTGGTTACTTTCAGCATGAAAAGTTTGCACTTAGTTATGGGTGAAGCTGTAACTAAATGATAACTAACTAATACATTGAAACAGCAGAATGATTTCTGTTGAGTAAAAAAAACATCCGTACAAAAACATGTGAGATGTGTTTTTTGGTTAACAAAGTTCTATTGAATATCTTTGAATTTACATTAATTTTAATTGATTTTTTAGGATTTGTATGAATATTTTAAAGAATAAAAATTGTTTTTAATAGATTCTCTACATGCCAATATGCAGGGTTGCATTTCTTACATTTGCTGCACTAGTAATGATTTGTGAATAAGATCTACAAATATCTGTGAACTTTTTTTAGTTTCTGCTTTATTTCACTCTTGTTAATTCAAATCATCAGGGAAGCTTTACTCAATTATTTCTTAGAAGAAGCAGAGTTATTAAAATTTATAAGATCTAAAAACTAAAAGTCTAAACAATATCAAAGTTGTAACATGATCTCAATAATCAATCAAGTGCTTTTACTTTCTAATCAATCAAGTGCTTTTACTTTCTTGCTTCACCATTTCTACCAGCCTACTTTTGTAGTATGTAGAAATTAAAATGTAAGTAAGCATAACAACTGTTATACATTGTGTATAGAGTGATGTGAATCTAGTGGTTATATACCGGATGCTGTCAGGTTAATATTTAGATTTTTTTTTGAATTTATAAAAAATAGTTTCTTAAAGCTCACACTGAAATCGATTATTGAGGGTATAACTAGTTTTATGCATATTTCACTGTCGCTAATGCAGTTCATCAGCGAATCTTTACACAAATATTTCTTACAGCAACTAGAGATACATTAAACTTTCATCAGATCAAATGAAAAGTCGACAGAATATCAAAGTTGTAACGAGAATTCAATATTTTTTTTAAATTTTGACTAGACCACTTACAAAATTACATTACATTATATATAAAAATATTCAGTAGAAGAAAACATATTTTTGATTTTTTTCCTTTTTTTTACGAAAAGCAATACACTTACCCAATTTATAAGCAACTTTTATCACGGCATTATTGAATTACTTTACACTGTTTACAGTATTATATCCTTGTTGTTGGTAATTTTCATTCAATAGTCTTATACAATTTCATTTCAAATGTTTTGAAAACGTTGCATTGAGAAACTCTCTCAGAGAGTATAAAACATTGAAACCGATATAAAATTGCTTACACAAAGCGAACAAGGCCGGTTTTGTGAATGTGCGTATGTACCAAGGCATTTGATGTTTTGAAGTTCATCTATACATACTTACAACAATACAGTCAGAATTGAGTTCATAAGTAACAACGAGAAGTGTATAGCCGTGCTTGTAAATTATGCAATTGTTATATAAATGCGATATGTGCTTGTACATACAGTTCGTAAAATAAATCTTTGCCTATCAAGACTTTTTTCAATGTTTACTTTTACTGCCTGTTTTTATAAAATGAAAACAAAATTGTTTGTTTTTTTTCATATCGCTTTGCTCGGTTGCGACTAGAAGGCGACAACAATTTTGAAAAACATGCACTGATTGCAACAAAGCCCATAACGAATTTATATATCCGTATTTTGAATGATGTTAAATAAATGTTTGTACAAAGGGAGTAAAAAAGAAATCTCCTAGTTTTTGGCATATATCATGCTTTGGTACGTTGGTCAAGAATGTTTGTAGTTATTATTTATAAAATATTTCCCTATGTGATACTCTACTTAATGATAACTTTTTTAGAAAACGAGTTCTCAAAAATATACTTTGCTAGGCAAGAAAATTTAAACTATCTCAACGCCGTAAACAAATAAACTGAAATGAATCGATGAAAGCAAAGCAACAAAAACTGTTTATGATAACGCGCACTCTAGTAGAGGAGGACTAGAAATGGTAATGATATTTGGCTTTTATACATGTCGCAAAATATTGAGAAACGACTCACGACAAACAAGTTTAGAGTAGTATTTAATAGATTTGGAAAATAAAAATATTATTTTCACCATAAAGTATTTAATGCTGCATATTTTAGATATGGATTGTACTCTATACCATGGAGTTGGATAAGATTACGGTTTGTGGTATATAATGTAAGGTAAGAAGGTATAAATAGAAATCCTAATGGAAGAATTGAGTACCGCTGTCTGGAAAATTTGATAAATTCTGTTGACTAAATGAATTACGATCCGTTGTCTTATTCAACATGGCAAATGATGAAACTCTACTTAGCTATGGAAAAATCATATATTTAAGTGAGTTCTATGTGATTCTTCTTTATAATAATAATTAAAAAACATTAATGGAAAAATATTTTTTAAAATATGTATGTTTTTCTGTCTTTTTTATAATCAAATAGACCGATCAGAGTGTTGCCAGGAGGTGGAAAAAAAGTCCAGAAAAAGCTAATAAGCCCAAAAAACCTGAAAAAGGCAACAAGTTTTGTATGCACTTCAACAAACCAGAAAACGAATAAAAAGCTAAATATTTTTAAATATTTTATATATTGAAACGATTAATTTTGGCTCAAGTTCAAACCCGAATTTACCCATTTATTTATTCTAATTTTTTATTTTTAATTTTTATTAGAAAATTTTTTGGATAAATTCATTATTATTTTTTTATTAAGAGAGTACTATATATAGAACAATTTTTATTATTCATCATACTAGCAGAACGGATCAGTACTGATTTCGAGGTCGCTACACCATCTCATCAGCGTTCTTTGTTCAATTTTACCACTTTTGACGGTGGATACTAGTGATCAGGAATATCAACTATTTAACCGTATTATTTAACAAATTAGGATACGAAAAGTACAAACTTATTCATTTTCACATGTCAAATCAATTTCGGTTAGTACGAAATCCCATCTATGATGAATAACTACTCTATATATTTTAGTCTCTCTTGCTTATTCAGCGCCATTGGCTGCTGAGAAATAAGCGGTACTTAATCATGTTGTTAGGTTTCTGTCATTTGTAGTTGAATTTCTTTTTTAGTATTCAACCAACTATGACCAAGTAAACATGTAGATTTTTGACGCGTGCCATCGTTATTTATAATTAATGTTTATAAGTAATTAGTCGAACTTTTATTAATATTTTTATATATTGAAACGATTAATTTTGGCTCAAGTTCAAACCCGAATTTACCCATTTATTTATTCTAATTTTTTATTTTTTTAATTTTTATTAAAACCGTCAAAAGTGGTAAAATTGAACAAAGAACGCTGATGAGATGGTGTAGCGACCTCGAAATCAGTACTGATCCGTTCTGCTAGTATGATGAATAATAAAAATTGTTCTATATATAGTACTCTCTTAATAAAAAAATAATAATGAATTTATCCAAAAAATTTTCTAATAAAAATTAAAAATAAAAAATTAGAATAAATAAATGGGTAAATTCGGGTTTGAACTTGAGCCAAAATTAATCGTTTCAATATATAAAATATTAATAAAAAGTTCGACTAATTACTTATAAACATTAATTATTTTTAAATATATCAAAAATGAAAAAAAAAATCAAAAATATAACACAAAATATTTAGGCATGATGTAATAATTTTTGTATCATTATATAAATATATTCTAGTAGTCTTCAAAAAACAAAAATATATACATACGTACATTTATTATATATTCATATAACGGGTATCACAATTTTTTCATCGTGAGTAGAATCGGAATTATTATCTTCATAAACATCACGAGACTATGATTATTTATATTAAATCGTCGTAATTGTATATGTATAATAAAGATTTAAGCATTATAATTCTAGTACGATTTCTTTCTTGAGTTTTAATTATTTTTTCTAAACATTACCAGATAAGTAAATACTAGATTAACTAAAGCAATAAATGAATTTTCATTCAACTCAACAATTGTTCAGTTATAACTTAAAAGCTTTCACCAATGGATTTAAATTAAGTGTGCTTACGTTTGTACATTGGATTAAGTTTTTAACATGTTTCAAATTAATTTTATGGGTTGCAGAAAAAACCTTTTTAAAGCTAGATTTAAAATAAACAAATAAGAGTGATATATTGTGCCGAATTTTATATACCCTTCACCATGCTATAGAGTGACGAAAGCAGTCACAATCACGAAAATTTGCGATCACAAAATACAAAAATCAACAAAATAATTTAAAAAATTAAGAATTTAAATGAAAAAATTACAAAAAAAAAAAAAATTAATCACGATCATGCATGATTTACACTAACCACATAATTGGTGCTCATCTCTATTGTATAGTATAGGAACACTTCGTAAACACAGCATGTAAAGCAACACTGCAAGCATGCAAAGCAACACTGCAAGCATGCGTTTACAAAGCAAAACAATACCTCACGCATTACTGTGTTTCGTTTTTTGTGTTCAGTAAAGACAAAACAGCAAACGCAAAGCATGTAAAAACTCTGCTACTGTAACGCATGGAAAAGGATTGTACTGCAATTATGAAATCAGGGCGTTATGAAATATAAGGCTATATCACTTATGAACGTTCTAGTGTTGCTTTGCAAACTGCATTTATGAAGTCAGCTATAAATGTTGAATTCCGTAACAAATTTGTTACCCTTTCTTGCCTAGAGTGCATTATAAAAATATGAACATCCACTTATTATCACTTAAATCAGTTTTTACACATCCAAGAAGTGTTTCAATGTCTTAATAATTTTTTTTTTAATTAAAAAGTTTTATTCACGAATCTTATAAGCTAAATAAGGTACAATGTTATGAGACTTTACTTAAGCGTACTGCAACAATTAAATCTAATAATTGAATAAGGAAACTATTAAAAATACCGTCTTGACGAAAATTTGTCACAAAAACCTCTTACAAACTTTCAAAATGTTATAATCACCCTTATTCCATTTAGCGTCATCAATACGAAACGATGTCGTTTTTCGTCGATTGTTGTAAATCGGTATGCCCATCATCAATATCATATTTTATCGATAAGCGTCGATGCATTTTTCGTATGCCGTACGCAACGTTAACGATGGCATCGATTTAAATTGGCTCTGATTTTGTCGTCGGTCTGGTTTGTGTCGAAACAGTTTTAGTGTTTTTGAATTTTTTTTTGCAATAGCGCAATTTTAAGTTAAAAAAAAATGGAAAAAGAAAAAAAATTACAAACAGTATAGAATTTAATAAATTAGTGAAGGAGATGGAAAAAAATCCACCACTTGCCAAGGGTTTCCAAAAAGGCAGTCTTCCCAGTGACTTCAAAGAGCAGTGGAAAAGAATTGCAACGATATTAAATGCCCTTGGTCCACCGAAAAGAACAGGGGATGGTTGGCAAAAGGTAAGATAAATAGTTATAAAAAGATTATTGTATAATAAAATTGTTTTTAAAGGTTTGGCGGGATTTAAAATTCAAAGTGAAGAAAAAATTAGTGGCAAATAAGGCAGAGTGTACGTCTACTGGGGGCGGAATTTATAAACAAATAATACTTAGCCCGCTGGAAGAAGCCGTGACTAACCTGCTTCAATTTCAGAAGTTAAAGTTATATGAACAATAGTTTATATTAAAACTGTATTTCACTCTCCTTCAAAAAAAAACTTTATAAAAACTGAAAACAAAAAAAAAACAGCTGTCTATATTGTTAGAGATGTGCTTTTAAAAACGATAAACCATCGACATCGTTATACTGCTCTTATGGCATACTAGTTTTGTATTGAATTGATGACGATGTCGATAAAATTTGAGATTGATATTGAATTGATGACGTTGACGACGACGATAAATGGAATAAGGGTGAATGAAATTTGGTAAAACAATCGCTAGTAAGATTCTTTTTAACAAAATATTCTCAGCGACTGTTTAGTAAATTTCTTATTGTTTCAAAATTAGACAATCTGCATTTTTCATTAAAAGACAGCTTCAAATCATTGGCGAAAGTATTTATCTCTTTGTAATTAAATCTATTGTATAGTAAATCCGTGGAGAATCTAGGGGTAAGATTATGAATAGTTTTAAAATTTTTGTTTTGAATAACCTGAAGCTTTTTGGTATGTGTCTTAGCAGTTTTGTGAAACCAGGCTGGACAGCCTTAAGTCATTATCGGTCGAATACACATATTATACAACAATAACTTATTTTTAAGGTTGAGCTGATACCTTCTATTAAGTATGGGGTAAAGAGCACGTCCGCACTTTAAGCTTTATCACAAATGTATTTTACATATTATATGAATTTAAGTTTTTTATCTAAAGTGATACCTAAATATTTAATATCATCTTTGATGGGTATCACGTTTCCCCGACAGTACAGAATTTTAGTAGGAATACGTTTTGGTGACTTGTTATATGGAGATATTATGGCCTGCGGTTTATTATCATTTACTTTTATTTTCCACTTATTGTGGTAAGGCTCTCTTGCATTCTCTAGATTATTGCATTTGAAAGTTTTCCACTGCATATAAAAGCACTCTCATCAGCATAAAATGCTGCTTCCTAATTTCTTTGCACCCCAACATCAGACGTATATAAGAAGTAGAGTGTAGGTGACAAAGTTAGCCCTTGTGGCAATCCCGCTGGGATTGTTCTTTCTCTTGAGAATTCCCCGTCAGCAAACACAACAAATGTACGGTTCTTTAGAAAAATTTGGATAATTTATTGCATATATTGCAATGGGAAACCTAATGCATTGAGGTTATATAACATTCCTTTGTGCCAGATGGTGTCAAAAAAGAAGCCATTAATTAAGCAAATATTAAATATTTTGCTTAGAATATCATAAAAGCAATCTGTCATAATTTTTAGGATAGTACTATTTATGCCATCTAAGCCAGGGGCTTTATTATTTTTTAATAGCATAACAAATGCCTTAACCTCAGTGGCATCTGTACGTTCAATATTATTACTGCCAATAGGAGAATTATTATCGAGACAACTAATAATATCTGATACACATGCATCCAAAGGTGATGGGTTATTGTGTGAGATACCAAATGCATCGGAAATTGCATTAGATTTTTCTGCGCCGGTTTTTCAAACTTCATTATTACTTTTAAGATCTGAACAAAACGAGTTCTTTCCCTTTAAAGCTTTTGTTAGTTTCCAGAATTATTTGGACCCCGGGGCTAGTTTTGAAATAAATCTTGTCCAGGACTTATTTCTATTCTTATTAAGGTGGAATTCAATTAGATTACTTAACTGCCTTAAGATACCGTTTAAGTGCGGTCTGTTAATTGTATTCCTACATCTTTGAAACTTACGTTTGAATTTATTTTTTTGAGCAATAAGCTTCTTAAATGTATTTGAGATTTCTATCTGCCAAGAGTTTTTCCTCCCTTAGAATCTTGCTAAAAGCAGTATTAACAATTGAAATTAATTTATTTAGTAATAAATCTACGTTGCTAGGAATATACTCTGTTTGGTCAATATTTTGGCGTCCAATTTCACTTTCCACCCAAACTCTACTTGCTGGCCAATCTGCGCGATTATACAAAGTTACTGTATTTAATTTATTTAGCAACTGTCCATAAATCGGAACATGATCTGACTGTAAAATATTTGGGCGTGACTCTAAGTTTGAAAAAGTGATATTGGAATTAGATAGTAAAATGCCTCCTGTTAAGGGCTGGACCTGGGCTAAGTTTTGACGGGTAAATATATTAATTTGCAAGCAAACAGTGTGTGTAAAGCTCATTACCGGCTGTGTTATTAGATACACAGTTCCAATGTGTGTGGTGTGCATTAAAATAACCAAAAATAAAAAGGTCACAAGAGAAGTTTGTAAGTCTAAGTCCGCCTTAAAGTCAGGAGAATAAATTGGATTATAAGCAGCAGTAAAAACTACAGGACGTCTATCAATAGTAACCTGTATAGAAATATTTTCAAGCTTTTTGTGTTAATTTTACGTAATAACTTATGAACTATGTTAACTTTTACCGCAATGAGTACTCCTCCGCCATGCGCTAGCCTGTCTTCACGATAAATTTTGTAGCTTCCTAATTGAAGTTTGTGATGTGGTTTTAAAGACGTCTCGTTGAGCAAAAGTATATCAATTTCCTTGTCGTGAAGAACTTGCTCGAGCAGTGTAGCTACTGACACGGTTGTTATGCCTTGAGCGTTCCAGTGCATAACATGAACATTTTATACAACAAATATTTTATATAGCATGTTTAAGCATCATACCTAAAACTCTCAATTTGTCATTTTTCCAATGCATCTACTGCATTAAAAATATTTCCAATAGTTTATCATTGGATAGAGGCTGAGGCACATAGAATCAGCCGTACGTTATACGTTGCTTTTTTAAACTTTTTTTATTTACGGCACGGGTACTTAGGATCATCTGCCATATATATGGTTTGCAATTTTGTAATTTTTATTTGTACAGTTATGACATTTGTACACTATACTGCCATCAGGTGAGCGTTTGTTTAGCGAACAATCAGCGTAATCGTGGTTACCCGCACAAGCTGTACATACCATGACTCTGTTGCAGTTTTTGGCACCATGACCGTACATTGAACACTTGATACATTGAGTAGGATCTGATTTTTTAGTTTCTCGTTTTGAAACGTGTTGCCTGTCGAATTCGATCAGATACAGTGTGTCATCTTCGTTTGAACTTTTGGTAATAATTTCTTTTACACTTACAGGAGTAATGTTGTGTGTATTTTTAAATTCTTTCGTAATAGCTGCTGTCGTTTGTCGGGGTAAACCAAACAGCAACCAATCTGATTGTCTCTTACCTCGTGTGTGTAGAAATGCATGTTGTTTTTTTAGTATTTTCAGAGGCTCCTCGTACAGTGCCATGGTGCTTGAAATTATTTTTGTCCCAATCGACATTCTCTTAAACATAAACTTCTCACCGATTAATCTAAGGGCTCTGTAAATGCTTACTTTGGCATACACTATATTTTTGGAATCTTCTCCTTTTTTACCACCTCGTCTTCTTCACCTTCGGACAGCAGATGAAAGCTGTTGCTGGTACTCGGCCCGTCATTTATCTATGGCATCTTGTATTTGGGACAATTGCCCCAAAACTTCCTCCTTTTCTGACCATTCATAGTCAAAAAGATATTAATTTACTAAACAAAAAAATTATTTATTATCCGCGAGCAAAAAGACACGTTGTTTACAGCTCAATGCAGTGTTGCCGGATGAGGCTGTTTTATATGTTTTTGATACTTCTTTGTGTTTTTTATATAATTCTCCTTACTTAAACATTTATGAACTCTACGGCATAGTCTTGACTTTATTTGTTTATTTATTTATAAATATTATTTCCCAGGTTCATTAGCGATCTATAGAATGGATTTTTAATATTATATTTCATATCTTGTGAAAATAATTTATGTTTGTTTTATATATACAAAATTTAAATTTCACAAGATTTCGAAGATGTTAAGAAATCGAAATTGGTTAAAAAGTCAATAATCAAAAAGTTGACGATTAATAATTCATTTATATATAAAACACATCACAACTATACCCAAAAATTGTATAAAGTACTACTCGTATTTAGTTATCCTGATGATAGCAAGAATATTATGAATGATAATATAAAAACGTGTGCTTGAGAAACATTATATAGAGCGATATTGATTTATTTTAAAAATTACTTACGGGCTGACAATTGAGATTTAATTGTATACTGTTTGTATTAGTTTGTAAATATGTATTTATTTATTACTTAATTTATTTTTAATAGAATCAACACATATCATACACATGCGCACATACGAAGGGTGAGAAAACAACAGCACAAACAATAGACGGTCATCCATGAAGTTAGTCACAAAAATATTTTGCATAGTACATTATTTTGCCAGGAATTTCCATTTTAATTTTTTATGGTTTACAAAACATATCACGAACAGAGAAAATTTTCCCCTCTTTGATGAAATTATCATGAAAAAATAAATATTTGCAGCTCGTTTATGATTTTGTGTATTTTTTTTAATAACTCATAAATTATAATATACATAATTACCTATATATAATATTTCATACTCAGAAGTTTCTAATTTTTTCGCTAATTGCGGTATATTTATTGATTTTTTATTTCTATCTGTAAGAGCGCTTATTACATATCAATGGTTTTTACCATAATTAGTTGAGATCTGTTTCTTATTGTGCGCAGTTGTGAACTTAAGAGGTTAGAAAAGTATGGTTTAGGGTCTACTGATGATTTTGCATTAGCACCAATGAAATGCATGTACATATATAGATCGACTAGCTAAAAAACCCTCAACAAACAAAAGTTTTTGAAAATCTTGAAAAAAATATTTTATACCTTTATAATCAGGGTAAATCAATTTGAGGGTGCTGTTGGCTGAAGTGGTTAGCGCGTTGACTAAAAAGCAAATAATGTCTAAGAACTTGGGTTCGATCCCAGCTTCAGGCAAGTCATCCATGTATTTGTTGTTGTTGGACTGTTTAAGTGATGAAGGCATAGCACTGGTAAATGAAGAGTACCGACAGAAATTGATACATGTGTATGTTAGCGGACATCACAGCGCCCTCCTTCGTCGGTATTGTAGCAAAATAGTTGGAAAAATTAAGCTTTCTCACTTTCACCATCTGACCTCTCACTATCCCTTTCACAAAGAAGGTAACACACCTACGTGTTGGTAGGCATACTAATTACTCTCTTGTTACTCTCTTTATAAAAAAAATTTTAAAGCCAGGTACTTTTGTAACCTGAATTAGGGTAGGATATAGCAATAATTTGTGCATTACTGATTATCGAAATACACTTATGTATTTTATTTATAAAATTAAATATATCTGGTCTAATATTCCTTAAAAAAATATAAAAAATATGAAGGATCAATTTAAAAAAAATTTTGATTAATTAAAAATTTGATTTGACTTGCCCATATATCAAAATTTAAAAATTTTTTTGCAAAACTAGCAAATTGTTTCAGAAAAATATTTTTCTCAGTTAAACATAATTTTCCTCTTTTATTGCAAAATTTTCTAATTGTGTATTAGATTTTTTAAGTGCATTCAGAAATTAGAATGTATAAAAGTATATAGGTATTGGCGGATGGACTAGCAGCTCATGTGTATCTCCGCCATTACTTTTCAGCGAACCAGTGCTGCCACCCTTTAGTTTTGTGTGTGTGTGTATGCGTGGTTGTGTGCACTGCTGTTTATACCCTGAAATGTCAATATTGAAACTGTACTGACTTACTATTGACACATTCAGCAGTATTACTGAATTATAATACCCCAGACAATGCTATTTACTATAGATATTTAACGTGTGCGTGTCATTGAAAATCCACTACTGACATTTTGTACTATTGACTAGGTAGTTTTTTTTGGGATCATATGTAGACATTGGAGCCAGTGATTCACTAGTAAGTTTTAGTAATTCTAGTCTACAATTTAGGTACTTTTCTGAGGTAGATGTCAATAATGAAAATGTAAATTTTATTAACTTTTGGGGTTTAATTAAAAAAAATAAATAAAAGACTAAAAGGCGACAATTGATAACAGTCATTTGAAAGATATAGGTACTAATTCATTTCAGTCTTTTTAAAAATTTCCAATAGTGTCAATGACGCCAAATATTTACCAAAATATTAGACAGAAGTGGTGACTTGGGGACACATGCCCCCAGGTTTCCTTAAGTTTAAAAACAGCAGCACACACATATGTATATATGGTGCAAATGTGTTGTGTGTATTGTGGAGGTTTAAAGTGTGTTTGGTTGGCAAGAGCACCATGTGGAGGTTTAAAGTGTGGAGGTTTAAGTGTGTTTGGTTCAAGTGGTTTTGTAGCCGGCAGAGTTTGCCACTGGCTACGCTATGGCTTTAGCCGTTCTGTGCAGAATTGCAAGGGCAAAAGGAGAACTTTTAAAAATAAAACTAAGGCAGATGTTGCCGATTTAGCTTGTAGATTAAAAGTCTGGTTTATTGAATAATTTCAGCTGTTTATATACTATCTTAAAAATACTTTCTTAACTTCTCTCACTTACACTAGCTTATTACAATCATACATTCCTTTCATTCAGTGACATGCAAAACAAAAAGGTTTTTGTTACAATTTTGTAAGTGACGAATCACAATGAATTTTCATCCGTTAGGGTATTCAGTGTGTTAGGGTATTCCGTATGTGTACACTTATAGAGGTACCCTACACCCTCACCCTTGAGAGAAAAATTATGGAAGTAATTTTTCTTGTTGCATGCATACCACTGTTACAAAGATTCTTATGGATATATTAAGTTAATTATGAACATATGAGATTGTTAAAACTTTTCTTATGAATATTTACATTATTGATATTTATATTAAGTTAGTATTTAAGTTATGTTGTTTTATATGGTTTTAAATTATTATTGTGCAATTCTTTTTCTGTGCCGTTATAATCTATAGTAGTATTTACATTATTTCTTCTTACAATTCTATATGGTCCCTTATATGGACTCTGGTTTTTCTTTCTATTTTCTACCTTTACTAAAACTAAATCTCCTACATTTAAGTTTAGTTTGTTTTGGTAATTCTTGTTGGCAATTCTTTTTTCTTTTGTATGTACAGTTAGTTCTTTCGCTTTATTTAGAGCAAATTGTAATTTGATTTTTAATTCTTGCACATAATCGTCGTAGTTATAAAATTTCTGTTTGTTATTTATAGTGTCAGATGGTAAACTTGGTAATTTTCCGTAAACTAATTCGAAAGGCGAGTAGCCTGTATCTATATGTGGAGCTGTATTGTAAGCAAAAGCAAAATATGGAATCCATGTGTCCCATTCATAATCATTTGCTGTGGTTAGCAAAAACTCATTTAGAACCCTATGGTTTCTTTCTATTGAACCTAACGTTTCATGGTGGTATGGGGTTGAAAATATTTGGCTGATTTGAAGTAGCGAGCATATGTTACGCATAACTTCGTTTGTAAATTCTGTTCCTCTGTCTGACTTAAGTACTTTAAATTGACCATATTTCAAAATAAACTGTTCTACTAGTGTCTTTGCTGTTGTTATTGCATCTTTTGTTGGCATTGGGTGTGCAACGACAAATTTTGTCAGTTCACATTGCATTGTTAGAATGTATCGGTAGTTATTTGATATTCTAAGAGGACCTACGGTATCTATTGAAATCACTTCAAAACTGTTGTTTGGTGTATTTGTTAATGTAAGTGGTTCTTTTGTGTGTTTTGTTTGCTTATTTATTTTACATTTGTCACAGCATGATACAAATTTCTTTACCATCTTATTCATATTTTTCCAAATGTATCGTTGTTTTAGTTTGATAATTGTTTTTCGTATTCCTAAGTGGCCTGCGTGTGTGGTATTGTGGAAATCGTTTATTAGTTTATATTTTAAAATGTCATCCGTAATTTTTTTTGGGGCATTATATATTAGTATTTTTAGTTGAGGACTTTTATTATTTATTTTTATTTTGGTATATGCTTTTTTAAATTCATCTTTTTCATATATTTTAAATATTTTGTCATCATTACGTAATGCTACTTCTTTTATATTTTCTTTCTTTAATTTGGATATCAGCTTCCTCAGAATCGAATCTAGTTTCGCTGAGTTATCGCTGATTCCTGCATGCTTATTTTCTTCATTTTCTTTTTCATCTATATTTTTGGAGCGTGATTTCTTCATGGTCGAAACTGGTTTCGCTGAATTATCATCACGTCCTATGTACACAATATTATTCTCAATAAATATTTCATTTTCATTTATATCAAATTTTTTGTCTTTGATATTATCTATTTTGTTAAATTGCAATTTTTTCATATTCTTTATATCATTAATGGATATGCATTCCCATATTTGAAGTTGATCAGACTTCTGAGAATTGCATTCTTCCATAACATTATCTTTCGCGCGCGGTTTATTTTTATTATTCTTATCTTCATTGTTAATTATGTTATTTGCCTCATTACTTTTATTTTTCATTGCCCTTGTTGTTATTAATATTTTGTTATCATCTTTTGGTATCATTTGTTTTAGTATTTCAGAATTTATTTCTATTCTGGAAAGTGCGTCAGCATTAGTGTTCATTTTTCCTTTTTTGTAAATAATTGTAAAATCATAATCACTTAAGTCTAGTCTAATTCTTGTCATTTTCGATGAAGGATTTTTATGTGTAAAAAGTGAAATTAATGGTCTATGGTCTGTTACTACTATGAATTTTCTGCCGTATAGATAAGGTCTAAAATAATTGATACTCCAGTGAATTGCTAGAAGTTCTTTTTCAATTACTGGTTTATTTATGTCGTGTTTTTGTAGTGATTTACTTGCGTATGAAATTGGTAAATCTTGTCCTATGTCTCCTTGTGATAATACTGCTCCTAATGCATAATTGGATGCATCAGTTGTCAGAATAAATGGTTTGTTAAAATTTGGATATTGTAGTACAGGTGGGTTCATTAGTTTTTCTTTTAACGTATCAAAAGATTGTTGACATTCTTCCGTTCATAAGAATTTCTTATCTTTCCTTAAAAGTGTGTTTAAATTTTTGGCAATGTCTGCAAAGTTTGGTATGAATTTTCTGTAATAGTTGCAGAATGCAACGAATCGTCTTGTGTCGTCCGCGTTTTTTGGTATTGGGTAATTTTTTATTACGTCATGTTTGGCTGGATCTGTCTTTACGCCGTCTTTTGTTATCAAATGTCCTAGATAAACTACTTCGGGTCTTAGAAAACAACACTTCTTGGGATTTAATTTCAGATTGTATTTTTGTAGTCTATCTAATACTTTAACTAAGTTTTGGTTGTGGTGATCTAAACTGCATCCATATACGATTATGTCATCTACATAAAGGAATGCTTCGAATGCAAGTCCTGAGAGTGCTATTGTGAGCATTCTTTGAAAGCTGTTTGATGATATTTTTAGTCCGAAAGGTAATCTCTTAAATTGGTAATGTCCTTGTGGTGTAGAAAAGGCTGTTAACGGTCTGGAATCCTTGTCTAATTTGATTTGATGAAATGAACTAGTCATGTCAAGTGTAGAAAACCATTTCGCTCTACCTAGCTTATCTAAAATATCCTCTAGTCTAGTTAGTGGAAATTTGTCATTGACAATTTTGTTATTTAACTTCCTAAAATCTACTACTAATCTCCATTTCCTCTTGTCTTCCAAGTCCTTTTTTGGTACCAAAAGAAGTGGAGCATTGTATGGGGTAACTGATGGTTCTACTATGTCATCATTGAGCATTTTCTGCACCTGTTCATTGATTATATCTGTATGTGCATGTGGTAGTCTATAATTTTTGATGTATACTGGTGTGTTGTCTGAGGTCGTGATTTTTTGGTTGTAGAAATTGTTTACTGTTAATTTTTCGTCTTCTATGTGGAATACGTTTTGATATTTCTTGAATATTTTAATTAGTTCTGTTTTTGCATATTCATCTTTGTTGTTTATTTTTAGGTCTTCCAGTATTTGCTCAAAACGTTTGTTATTGTTTTCATAGTTGTAATTTAATATCTCATAGTTTTTTAGTTTGTCGGTTTGGAGTTGAATGCCTTTTAAAGTTACTGTGTCGTTCGTTGTGTTTAATATTTTAACGTGTGTCATTCCGTTTTTTGGTGCTATTGAATTACTAAGAAAAATGCCGTCTTGCAATTCATTGTTAAATATTACGGAGTCTTCTGTCAAGTTTAATTTTATTGCATGAATCATTTCAGTTCTTGGTGGTATAGTTATTTTTGAAATATTGTATGCTTTCGTTTGCATTGGAAGTGTTATGTCGTTATCATTTGTATGTAATGTAATTGTAAATGTTTCGTAGTCTATTTTACAAAAAAATTGCTTTAAGAAATCTCTACCTATTATTCCGTCTGTGTCTATTGGAAAGTCCGATTTTACTAAGTGGAAAGTGTGTTCTAATTTTTCGTCTGTTAGTGTTAATTCTAGTTCTACTGTACCTAAAGAATAAATTTCTTCTGTTGTAATACCCGTTAATTTACATTTTTCTTCTGGATTGTATTGTTCACCTTCAAATTCTTTTTGCATGCGACAGAGTGAGATGTCTGCGCCTGTGTCAACAAGGAATGTAAGTTGTCTGTTTTTGTATTTCGTGATTATGAAGTTTGTGTTGTTGTCGGATATTTTATGAATTTTTAATTTTGGCTCTCCGGGATATCCAATTATCCCTGGCCTAGTGCGTTTCCCGCATCTTGTATTGTGTGTATGTGCCTAGTGTTATTGTTTCGGTTCCTATTATTAGCGTTATTTCTATAGCTATTTGCGTTATAATTGTTTGGTCGGAAATTGTTGTTCCTATTGTAGTTATTATTTGTGTTATTATTGTAGTTGTTGTTTCTATTATTTCTAATGTTATTGTTGTTATTGTAATTGCTGTTGAAGTTATTACTATTGTTATAATTGTTGTTTCTGTTAAAGTTATTATTGTTGTTATAGTTGTTGTTTCTGTTCAAATTTTGATTGAAGTTATTTCTGTTAGTATTGAATGTGTTGTGATTTCTTTGTTGATACCGTGGTAGTTCTTTTCTAAGATGTAAAATTGAATTATTTGGTACTTTTTGTTCATTCTCTATTTCTAATGCAAGGTCAGATGCTTCTTGCAAGTTGTTTGGTCGAGCAGCAGATATGGTCGATTTAAAGTTTTCATTCAACCCTTTTTTAAATGTATCTAGCGCGAATTTGTTGTTTAGTCTAATTATTACATTTTTCTCTGCTTCTGTAGCACTATTTCCTAATTCTTCTATTCCTAAAATGTTCAAATTATCTATCATACTTGTTATTTTTTCTTTGTATGCCTGTACTGACAATTTTCCTTGATATGAAATGCTCAACTTAGCCTGTAGTTCTGGAATTGATTTTGTATTTTTGTATCTATGCCTTAGCAAGTTTTTCAATGTTTCAAAATTTTCTGGTTTTGTGTATGAACCTATTGCAGTTCTAACGTTAGAAGTTAGTTTAGCATAATAGACATATTGTAGAAAATCTACTTTTGCTGTTTCTGACAAAGTCTTATTGATAAGTTCTGCTGTTATAAGGAAACTTTCTAATTCTATGTAGTTGCCAGCAAATAGTGGGAGAGATTTTGAAACCGTATCTAAATTAAATGCTGCCATTTCGTTATTTTTTTCCAATGGTTCTCTTGAACTTTCAATTAATATTTGTTTTACTGTTTCGTAAACGGTAGTGAATTCTAATTTGAGGGCTATTGCTGCTTCTTTGTCTTCTTCCTCAATTTCAGCTATCAAGAAATGTTCTTTTATACCTTCTATATATTCTAATTTATTTTCTATCGTCTTTTGTGTAAATTTTCTTCCTGGACTTTTCCTTAAACTCTTCAATACCTCTTTTAAATGTGCTAGATTGTCTTCCATCAGAATTTCTATTTTTCCATTATTTTATTCAATTTTGTTTATTACCATAGTATTTTTACCATTACAGTTATAAAATTTTATTTAAACTTCACTTATGGCATTCGTTGGCCTATATTTATGTTTGTTTACATAGTTTTTGAAATATTTGTTTATATTGTAAGCTATATATAAAAGAATAACTACTACTATTCATATGAATATATTCTCGGGTATTATTGGTTTATTTAGCTCTATTGCGCTGTTATTAATGTTTTGCTCATTTTGGCTTATTTTGCTAAGGGGATTACCCCAAATAGGTCCTACCATTGTTAGTAGAGATAAAATATGTTATAAATTTTTGTAAATTTCGGTATAGCCGTCAAGCGGTTTTCTAGGAGCTGTGCTTGGCGCTTTCTATAGTTTTCCAAGGTTATCTTCTTGGGACCCTGGGTTGTTGGCTTGTAGTATGGTGGAGGACTCTGAACAGCGTTCAATGGTTTTGGCACGTATTCCTCTGACATTAAAAAATTTTTTTCGTAGCAGGATCAAAAATGGTTATTGGTCCGTTCGCAGGATCGCCATGTGGAGGTTTAAAGTGTGTTTGGTTGGCAAGATCACCATGTGGAGGTTTAAAGTGTGGAGGTTTAAGTGTGTTTGGTTCAAGTGGTTTTGTAGCCGGCAGAGTTTGCCACTGGCTACGCTATCGCTTTTGCCGTTCTGTGCAGAATTGCAAGGGCAAAAGGAGAACTTTTAAAAATAAAACTAAGGCAGATGTTGCCGATTTAGCTTGTAGATTAAAAGTCTGGTTTATTGAATAATTTCAGCTGTTTATATACTATCTTAAAAATACTTTCTTAACTTCTCTTACTTACACTAGCTTATTACAATCATACATTCCTTTCATTCAGTGACATGCAAAACAAAAAGGTTTTTGTTACAATTTTGTAAGTGACGAATCACAATGAATTTTAATGTAAACAAATATTCCACACTCAAAACTAATGCAACGTTTAAATAATGTCACTCAATTTTTGTGTGGTCATCGATTAGATCAATTGCATTGTTATCGTCATCCGTTAGGGTATTCAGTGTGTTAGGGTATTCCGTATGTGTACACTTATAGAGGTACACTACAGTATGTTTGTATGCTTGACTGTGCTGTGAGTTATGTGTGTACCCCACACATCACCTACAAATCCCTCAACAGACTTGCCTCTGACAATTCGGTCAGAGGAACATTAAACAAAGTTACTTTTTCTTTTTGTCTTTTGCAAGACCACCCAAACAATTGCGTATATTAAATTCTCTTTGTTTAATAACTTCAAGTCTTAAAGAAAAAACCATTTATGCAATTCTGCATAAACGGTCCGTTCGACGATTCTTCTCTGCCACTGAACAAGATACATTTAAGTATTGATAAGAATATTTTGTGTAGCATTAAGATAAACAAAATGTACGTAGTTTAAGTTAATATGGAAAAGCTTTTAATAAAGGAATTCAATTATTGTTTGACTTACAACTTAAACGGTCGACACAATCATTTAAGTGGCGCAGTCGGTAGGATGCAAAGTGAAAAATTGCATCCTTGGAAAAAAAAGAAGAAATAAAATAAAATCAATTAAAAAGTGCAAAAGAAAAATTTTGCATCCTAGAACGAATAATAAAATAAAATATAATAAAATATTTTTTTCTGTTACGAACAATACAACACTGACAATATTAAAAAAAAGGAAACTTTTTGAAAGAAAATTCTTACTATGTCGACAAGTTAATTTTTTTTACAAAGTTAAATTGACATTGTGCATTTTCCTATACTCTTAAAAAAAAAACCAAAAAGGATATACGCAACAAATTTTTGTGTAATACAATGCATTTATAAAAAGAAAACAAAAACTTAACTAGTGACAAAATCAACATTTACCACAACAAATGAATACTGAGATATCCTAATCCTTTTATATGAAGAAAGAAAAGCAGTCAGCTAAGTACTGCTACCTACCTATTCACAACAAATAAATATACTCGTTCAAGGAAGAAACCCCGTTAGCCGAGCACTGGATTAATACACTAGACTAATAAATTTAAGGTATTCATATAAACATAATTCTATTTAAAATTTATAAGGTATAATTTTTTTTTACTAAAAAAAACTAATTAAGTGAAAGGAAAGAAAATAAATACAAAAGAGAAAAAAAAAGGAGAAACCTATTACGAAAGTTTTTGCTCTTTTGTACTTCTTCCAATATAAAAAAAATAATTTTTTTTTTATCATCGAATACATAAAGTATAACATTGGCGGAAGGTTTACGGGAAGCTCGGAGCATTCCCCCCTTTAGTGGAACCTCTGAATATGCTTTGACAAGCTATTTAAGAGATGTGAATTCGGTACTTTCTTTGGTCTCCGAAGAAAATAAGTCAACAATTAGATCTGTTCTAGCGAACCGCCTTCAGGGCAAAGCCCTAAAATCTGTGGAGTGCCTCGTTACACCCACATGGGATCAAATTTTGTTAAAACTTAAAGAAGATTTCGGTGTAAGGGAATCATTCCTTAACCTCAGAAACCAGGCCATGGATGTAGTTGCTCTAAACATTGAGGAACTGCATTATAAATTAAATGAAATATTGATGAACACTAAATATAATCTAAGCCCAGATCAAAGTGCGTCATTTACACCTACCATTAACGAAAGGCTAATTTTCGACATATATTTGAATCTTTTACCGTTGCATGTGAAAACATTGTTAATCCAAAATCAGGTAACTACTATCAGCGCACCCTATTCGTATTACATCGAAAATAACTTTATTAAGGAAATATACATAAAAGGTAGGAAAAGTATAGATACTAACAGAAATTTTGTCAGAAATCAGAAACCAAACAACGAACGCCAAAGGTTTCCTAATAGACCACAAATTTTTAATAATGGAAATTGGTTTCCCCGAAATAATAAGAATATACAGAACGGTTTCAGGAATAATTCAAGTCAGAATAGATTTCGTTATCCGAACGATTTATATCAACACAGATCCAATAATACCCAAAATACTTCATTTCAAAATAGATATAACAACCGTCCTGAACCTATGGACGTATCTAACATTAATGTTTCTGAAAATTTTCATGCACCGCCTCTGGATCCCAATTGCCAATAATATTATTAACTATCAATAACAAAAAATTTACATGCTTGATCGGTAGTGGTGCCGCAACTACGTTGGGCGATAGGGACACTTTTGGGAGCTTGTTCTCAAAAAGAAATACAGAAAATATAATAAAACTAAATACGATAACTGGTACAAGACTTGTTACAGGAGAGGTAATAGTAAATATGCCTCTAGAATTTAATGCAGGGAACAGGACAATGTCGGTCAAATTAATAGACTTAAGAAATAAACCCTCTAGTTGTATTATAGGAAATAACGTTTTAATGCCTTTGGGCATGGTGATAGATTTTTTGAATATGACATTAAGAGTAAATAATAATGAAATTTCGTTCTGTCAAAGAACCGCTAATATAAACCTCGACGAAAGTGCCGGTCTGGAGATAGAAAATATAGATTTTCGCAATATCGAAATGCCTTGCAATCTGAACGCAGAAGAAAAAAATAGCTTAATGAAATTTATTCAATGTAACAAGCCAACATTTTACCAGAAGGACCAGGCGTTAACTATGACAAATACCATAAAACATAGTATAGTAACAACGTCTGAAAAGCCAGTATATTCACGGATCTATAGGTACCCTAAAATACATGAAACGGAGATTGAGACTCAGATAAACGAAATGTTTGCTCAAGGGATTATTAAACCCAGCAAATCCCCTTACAATTCGCCCTTATGGATTGTACCTAAGAAACGGGACAATCACGGAAAGTTAAAATGGCGTATAGTCATTGATTACCGGGCGCTTAATACCATTACGGTGGACGACAAATTTCCAATGCCAAATATCGATTCGCTTTTTGATAAATTAGGTAGGGCGCAATACTTCTCCACAATCGACCTTGCAAAAGGTTTTTACCAAATTACGATGGAGGAAAGAGACATCGAAAAGACGGCCTTTTCTACACCCATGGGCCATTTTGAATTTATCAGAATACCCTTGGCCTAAAGAATGCGCCCTCTACTTTCCAGCGCATGATGAATCACGTCTTACGTGATTACATTAACCAGATTTGTGTCATCTATATGGATGACATATTGGTTTTTTCGTCATCTTTGAACGAACATTTAGATAGTCTTAATAAAATTTTCGGTTCTTTAAATGAGCACAATCTAAAGGTCCAGATGAGTAAATGTAATTTTTTTGCTAAAGAAACCCAATTTCTGGGACATATTGTCACTAGGAATGGCCTTAAGCCCAATCCTTCTAAAATTGAAGCCATAATAAACGTCCCTATTCCACATACCGTGAAACAAATAAAATCTTTTCTTGGCCTAACTGGCTATTACAGGAAGTTTATTAAAAATTACTTTTCCGTCGCGGGTCCTATGCTAAAATATCTGAAAAAGGGCGTCAGGATCAATATTGACGACCCTCTATATGTGGAGTCTTTTCAGAAACTGAAAAGAATTATAACTAATCCCCCCATTCTTTCGTATCCGGACTTTAACAAAAATTTGTACTTACTACGGATGCTAGCAATACGGCATTAGGCGCCGTCCTTAGCCAGGAAAATAAACCTATCTGCAATACTAGCAGAACTCTAAATAATCACGAAAGGAATTATAGCGTAATCGAGAAGGAACTCCTCGCTATAGTGTGGGCAGCCAGATATTTCCGTCCCTACTTGTTCGGGAAAAAATTTTCGGTCCATACAGACCACCAACCTCTGAAATGGCTGTCTTCTCTAAAAGAGCCTAATTCTAGACTGAGCCGTTGGAAAATCTTGCTCAGTGAATACGAATTTGACGTGGAGTATATAAAGGGAAAGGACAATAATGTGGCCGATTTCCTTAGTCGTTTGGAGCTAGAGAAGGTAGAGGATGAGGATTGTGTTATTAAATCACTTTTCGAGGTTTCCGAAGATATGGAAACCGTACATAGTCGACAGGAGGATGACTTAAGTACCAATTTTTATATAAGTGATTCTATTGTTAATAAATATAGAACACAAATTCGAGTCGTTGATAGAAAACAAGTAGAACAGAAAATTTTGTATGGAAAATACAGGATAATTTATGTTTGTAGAAACGACTTGCGAAACGACCACTATTTAAACGATCTGTTTAGACGGACACTCCGTAGGGGAAAAGTCGGTGTATATTCCGAACTCCCAGATAATTTATATTACATAGTCCAGGAAAAATTAACAGCCTTGTATCAGAACGATACACATTTGAGGTTTATAAAATGCACCAAATTGGCACTCGATTTGTCGAATGAAGAGGAAGTTTTTGAGACGATAGGCAATATCCACAACTCTACTAATCATAGAGGAATTTTAGAAAACTTTGAAGAAATAAAACACTCTTATTTTTGCCCAAACCTAATAAAATATGTTAATAAATACATTAACTCATGTCAGACTTGTAACGAGGGCAAATATGACCGTAACCCATATCGTAAATATTTTAACCATACTGCTATCCCTGTCAGACCCAATATGATAGTCCATATGGATATTTTCCAAGTTCATAGGACATATTTTCGGACCACTATAGACAAATTCACCAAGTTGGGCTCTGTGCACAAAGTTACAGATAAAAATATGTGCACAATAAAGGTCAAAATAGAGGAACGAATAGCACTTCTCGGAAAACCCGAGCTACTCGTCATGGATAATGAATTTAACAACTCTTTGATAAAGTTACTTTGCTTAGAAAAAAATATTAAAACACATTTTTCGACACCCTATTCGCACACGGGGAACTCCGACGTTGAAAGGATGCACCTTTCATTATTGGAACACATTCATATTTTAAAGCGTAACAATGAAAATCTCGATATCGAAGAACTGGTAATAAGAGCTATAGGCTTTTATAATGATACCATACACTCCACAACTGGGCTAAAACCAATAGAATTTCTGAATCGTTCAGATATGGACTACTCTGAGATTGCGAAAAAAATGCGTATAAAAAAGGAAAAGATTATAAATAGAATAAACTCAAAAAGAGAACAGGTACCTAAGTATAATAACAAAGACCTATATATTAAGAATCCTGTTGCAGCAAGACAAAAAACTGCGAGACGATTTTTAAAATACAACCCCAACAAAATTGACTTAACCAATATTAAAAGACCTTTAAAATCCTTTTCAGGGGATAATGAAACTGGAAACAATTATATTCCTGGTGCTGTGGGAAACGCACTCCATTGATTCGGCAGTGGAAGTAAGAAAAATTGAGACCCAGGGCGGATTTGTTGTCTTGCAGGCCGAAGCCGTAAATATAATACAAAATTTTACACAATTAATCCACATTGTTGATATAAACGACTTTAGAGCGACTATAGAGAAATTAAGGGTAGGAATTTCTAAGAATTTTGACGTAGGCGATGGCTGGCTGGTTTTTAGCCTTAATAAAAAAACTAAGCGAATTGGAACACTCTTTGCAAACACTTAACGTCCACACTGGGACAAGAAGTAAACGGGCCTTGATAAATGTAGGAGGGCGAGTAATAAATTGGCTTTTCGGTAATATGGATGACGAGGATAGATCGAGAATTGACAATCACTATAAAAATATAGATCTGAACCAGAAAAACATTATAAGCAGTATTAACAAACAGATAAAGATAAATAATGAAATGCAAAGTTACTTGGAAAGTATCAGACTCATAGTTGAGCAAAATAAAATTTGGTTCAATAGAACTTATTCTGGCCTCGTAAGTAAGAGTGTAAAACTCACAAAATATAACAACTTGATTTTGTTAATAAATGAAGTCAAAAATAAAATTAGCCAAGTACAGGAAAATATGGTTATGTCCAGATACGGAATAGCCAGCAATTTCTTCCTAACAAATGAAGAAATAAATCATTTTGCAATTGATAGCCTCAAGCTAAGACATATTAGGAGCAATATGGGCTCTATAGATAACACATTAATAGTATTTATCCTCCAAGTTCCAAACTTTATGGACGGAGAGTATATGACCGAAATAAAAATTCCGGTTCAATCGCATGGAAATCAGTTCAGAAATAGCTAAGACTGTGACTGTTCATAATAGAACATATTTTGTGGGGAAAGAAAATTTGCTACGAAAAATGAAACCTGTTGATTCCTGTTTGGGAAATCTAAAGAATAATTATGATTCTTGCCGTAAGGTAGAGAATAAGAAAAAAACAATTTTAGAATTTGAGGTCGGTAATTTGCTACTGATTAATATAAACGACACTTTGTTCGATTCATGCACGAATTTTTCACATCCCCTTAAGGGAAATTATGTAGTAGGTTTTGAAAATTGCGAAGTCTCCATTGGAGACTTTAAAGTCAAAAGATTTGAGAGCCGGTTCAACATAATTGTTCCAAATTTGAACTCCTTGCCCGAAAACCTTACGGAACTTTTGCCGAAGTTAAATTTTACAAAATTGGAAGAAGTAACGGAAGCAATAGAAACACAACAAAATAATTACCATTTCTATATATTGTACTTACTGTTTTTTGCACTCATTTTATATTATATATTTATTAAGATTAAAAAATGTAATGGCATTCGAAGGGACTCGAATCTTAACGGGGGAGGAGTTATGTGTGTACCCCACACATCACCTACAAATACCTCAACAGACTTGCCTCTGACAATTCGGTCAGAAGAACATTAAACAAAGATACTTTTTCTTTTTGTCTTTTGCAAGACCACCCAAACAATTGCGTATATTAAATTCTCTTTGTTTAATAACTTCAAGTCTTAAAGAAAAAACCATTTATGCAATTCTGCATAAACGGTCCGTTCGACGATTCTTCTCTGCCACTGAACAAGATACATTTAAGTATTGATAAGAATATTTTGTGTAGCATTAAGATAAACAAAATGTACGTAGTTTAAGTTAATATGGAAAAGTTTTTAATAAAGGAATTCAATTATTGTTTGACTTACAACTTAAACGGTCGACACAATCATTTAAGTTGTGTGCACGGGAGTATGCGTTTGTTTAACTGTGTTGTGTGTGTGTGTGGTTCGGTGCGCTTTATTATGTGTGTGTTGCTGTTGTTATTGCGACAGAGAAATATTTTGTTGGCAGAGAATGTGTGCATATCTGATTATTTTAGGTGTGTCGTCATCACTGACGTCATCACATGGCGTGTGTGTGTTGTTTGGTGTGTTGCTGTTGGTATGGAGACAGATAATTATTTTGTTGTAGAGAATGTGTGTATATCTGATTATTTTATGTGTGTCGTCATCACTGAAGTCATAGCGTGTGTAAGTTGGTGTGTTTGGATGTGTGTGTGTTGCGAACGCCTTAGTATCGTTGTATTCATTATGTTTATTAGATTTTGTTTTTGTTCTTTTATATATGTATATATGAGTCTGTTTTTTCTTATGTTTTTGATTTTTCTTTATGTTTTCATAATTTTGCTGACGTCGACATTTATTCATCATGATTTGACTATACATATAAATATTGCATAGTTTTGATTTAAGTTGTTTATTTTATTTAGAAATATTTTTTTTTGTAATTTGTTGGTGGTCTGTAAATTGTATTTATAAGTTTATATTTTATAGCTCGCAAAAAAATAATTTGTTGCTTATGTTAACAAAAATTTGAATTTCGCAATTGTACAGAGGGGTCCAAAATCGTTTTGTTTTTTCTGTTTTGTATACTTACACATTTTTGTTTATAATTTGAGCTGTACTGTTAAATCTTGATTTTATTTGTCTTGACAAAGGAATGGGAATTTCACAATATTATGATAATATACTACATTTTATATAACTAGAAAATTTAGACAATCTGATAAGACATGATCTTAACACATGATACAAACACAAATTTCTACTATTTTCCTAAGGAAAATATGATTCCTAATTATCCCATCGAAAAATAATACAAGATAGAGAATACTTTATATTAATATTAAATTTTTATTTATTAGTATTTATTGATTTTAATTATAAAAATTGAAACATTTCTAAATATGAAACTATTAAGTTTTCTAATATTGCCTTCCATAGAAAGTATATAGAACACCTACAAGTGTCAGGTCCTTCCTCACAGTTCGAATCGTGCCACGGACAGCATTAAAGATATCCTTCTGTGTTGTCTTCATCTTCCATTATATCAAATTGTTCATTCCCATCCAGCATCTTTTGGAAAAATTTGATCATTTCCCAATGGTCGTGTAGCCTGAAGCTATCAAAATCGGATGTGGATTTATTTAGACTCCTTCTTATTTTATTCATATTACCAATATCCGAATTAATTTTGTTTCTGCTTACTTTTTCAAAGGAATATGAATATTTGAACATTATATATTATTTCTTCTTCCTATTATTCTTTTTTTATATTATTATAAGAAAGGAAAGATTCATATTAATATATTATCGCATCTCTATCTCTCTATCCCTTTCACTCTATTACTATCCCCACTTATTCATATTAATATATTATCGCATCTCTATCTCTCTATCCCTTTCATCCTATCACTATCCCCCACTTATATGACTATTTCACCACCAATATTTTCGGTCAGACTTTTTGGAAGCATAAGAGCTACTTTCAAGTTCAATTACAATTAAAGATTCAAACTGACAAGATCTCAATAAAAAATGAACTCCGCGAAAAATCTAACAGGAAAATTTAATTCCCTGAAGAATAAAACCTTAATTCTCATTAAGGATCTGGATATAACGGTTAAATATCCTATTCAAAATATAGCACGGGTAACAACAAAATATGGACAAACACTAGAAGTTGAGTTGGAAAACAAGATTATGTTTCTTCCCAAAAATATGCAACACTTTAACAGATGAAGAAATTAAGGATCTCTCGAGTGGATCATTTTAACTATGCAGAGAAGGAGAGCGAAGCTTAATTCTTGAGAGTGAGATGGAGAAATTTGTAATTCAAAATGGTCAATATCCCGTTTGGCAGCAAAATAAATTAATTCTGTATAGTAAATTATAAATAAAAAACAGGTAAATGTATTAAAATTCTAATGTTGATTATAGTTGTATTTTATATTTATACCAAGAAATTTGACTACTTTCGAAGGAGGTTGTAAGTTTCCAAAACTGTCAAAATACTCTTTTTCATTGATGTTTTTATAATATGCTACCCAATATGTACCAGGACCTTTTGATAAGATACCTAATAACATGTTCTGATAACCTGATTTGACAGCTGATAACTTGATTTGATACCTAATAATCTGATCTGATAACCTGATCTGATAGCTGATTTAATAGGTGATAACCTGATCAGATACCTGATAACCTGATGAGATAGATTCCTAATAACCTGATCTGATGGCTAATAACCTAATCAGATACCTGACAACCTAAAAGAGTTGATTGCAAAGAGAAATGTGCTGAAGAAAAATCTTCGTGGTATAAAAACTGGTAAAATAGACACTCGCGAACAACTAGAAGATACATTTAAGCCTATAACAGACCCTTTACACAACTCTATAAATAATTTTTAAAGTATAATAGAATTAATTATTATTAATGATCTCTGGCAAGCTGATTTAGTTGAAATGGAAAATTACTCTATAGACAATAAAAGTTATAGATTTTTGTTAACCGTAATTGATACATTCTCAAAATATGCATGGGCAGTACCGCTGAAAACAAAAACTGCACTTGAAACAACACAAGCAAGGGTAGATATTTTTCAATTTGGACGAGAACCAAAAAACATACAAACACACGATGGTACAAAGATCTATTAAAAGCATACAACAGTAAAGTTCATCGTACCATCAAAATGAATCCAATTAAAGTCAACTCAACAAATGCGAAAAAATTATTAAATACAGTATACAGTCATTTGAAGATGTATAAAATCTCGAAATTTAGTGTTGGAGATCATGTGCGCATAAGCAAATACAAACATACATTTGAAAAAGGTTATACTCCAAATTGGACGACAGAAATTTTCGCTATTAAAACAATTCAAAATACATATCCTGCAACATACATATTAGAGGATTATCGTGGTAATAGCATTCAAGATGGATTTTACGATGAAGAACTCTTAAAAACTAGATTTCCAAATACATATCTAGTTGAAAAGATTATTAAAACTAAAGGAGATAAAGCGTATGTTACGTGGTTAGGATTTACTAATGAACACAATTCTTGGATAATTAAAGATGAAATATTATAGTTGAAACAAAATATTTAGAATTATTGTATTAAGAATTATTGCATTTAGTATTAAAAATTATAATGTAAATTCAAAATAAAAATGCTTTTTATAAACCATTTTGTGTGTTAAACTTTATTCATTTACAATCAAGCAGGCATAATAACACTTACTCTGAGCTCCAACACATCAGAGTTATCTGCTAATTACTTCCCTCCTATTGAGTTAAATGGAGCATATGAATGTGCTCTAACTGATTTTCATTCGTATAATAGCATTCCAAATGTTGAAGAGTATAACAATTAGTTTCATATGTGGAATGTGATTGAAATACCAATTGGATCTTATGAATTCAATAGAGGAAGAATGCAAACGCTATAGTCGCGAAAAAAATTTTATAGAAGCTAATAAAAACCCAATGCAGGTAAAAGTATATAGCTCTAAGGATCCAATATATCTTAATAAAGAAATTACAATTGCAAAACTCTTAGGATTCAATAGTAAAATCCTAACTCAAAACGAAGACCATTATTCAGATCTTCCAGTTAATATTTTCAAGGTGAATCTCTTGAAATTTGAAAGTAATATCGTTGTTTAAACATATATGAACAATTCCAAATCGTATACACTACACGAGCTTCCGATTAATGTGCCTCCAGGCTGTAAAACAGCTGAGATTCCTATTTTATTAACCTGTGAACTCCAGACACTAACGCTACGAGTAGTGGATCAGCACGTCGATTTAATTAATTTCCCAGGAAAGGAAATAACAATAAGAATTCATTTAAGACCAACTAAATAATGCTGATGCACAACACAAGTATATCGAAAAATATAACAACAGCAACAACATACAACCCTAAAACATTATCACAACCTAAGCCACAATTAAAAAGATCATTTCATCAAAAAACGTTGACAACAACAAATAAAAATTTTCTAAAGTCTCTTAATTTTCAAATTTTGGGTCAGAACCCACTTTTATAACTGCAAATAGAAGGGAGGTTCTAGATATCACATTAGTAAGCGCTATGCACTCGAACATGATTAGGGAATGGAGGGTCTCTAACGACTGTACTTTTTCTGATCACAGGTATATTGAATTTAAGATAGAAATTCCACTAAACAGGCCAGTGCCCATAGTAAACAGGAAAAAGACAAATTGGGTGGAGCAAAAACAGCTCCTTTCTGAACTTATTCTACAACCACCTGTTATAAACGACTAGCACGATATTGATATTGCGGTTGAAAATCTTAATGCCTTCAACTTAGCGACATCAAAAGCTTGCAGACCTAGTGTCTGCCGGGGTAGGAGTAAACCACCATGGTGGAACTCCGAGATAACAAATGCTCGCAAAGAGAGCCGCAGACTTTTCAATGAGGCAAAAAGACTAGGAAACTGGTCCGATTATAAGTCCTCCGTAAACAGTTTCAAAAACCTGGTAAGAAACGCAAATCCTGGAGGTCCTTCTGCAGTAATGTGGAAGGCACCTCAGAGACCAGCAGACTGCGTAAAATCTTAACCACCATTCCTTCAGCTCCCAGCTTCATCAAAAATTCTGATGGGAGTTGGACTACTAGTGGACATGAGACCCTTATGGTTCTGATGGACACGCACTTTCCCGGTTGCGCTCCGTTTACAGGAGAACTCACGACAACCACACACAATCGTACGTTAGCCCCATTTCCCATAAACAGGGAAAACATTACATGGGCCATAAACAGCTTTCATCCGTATAAATCAGCGGGTCCCGATGACATTATACCTGCTGACCTTCAGCGGAATGCAGACCTAATAGTCCCATGGCTTATTCGGATATTCTCGGCATGCCTTGCATGGTCATATATTCCGAAAGCATTGACCAAATGCACCGTGGTTTTCATACCCAAATGTGGAAAAACTACGCACACAGACGCAAAGGATTTCAGACCAATCAGTCTATCATCCTTTCTACTAAAAACACTAGAACGATTGATTGATCTACATCTTAGATCGGCAATCAACTCAAACTTACTATCCACCTCTCAACATGCCTATACGAAAGGCAAATCGGTTGAAACGGCACTACACTCGCTTGTTGGATACATTGAAAAATCCATAAAGCATAACGAATTCGCTCTGGCGGCCTTTCTAGACATAGAAGATGCCTTCAACAACATCAACCCAGAAACCATCATCATGGCTCTGGTAAGACTGAACGTAAACCAGTCAGTAACCAATCTTATCAAAGAATTATTGACTAATAGAGTCATCACATCTACGATGGGATCCTCAACAATTTATAAAGTAGCAAAGCGAGGAATGCCGCAAGGAGGGGTTTTATCTCCAATCCTGTGGAACCTTGCCATAAGCACGGTACTGGTGGAGCTAGACTCAAATAGATTTAAAACAGTAGCCTACACAGATGACGTTGCAGTAGTAGTGTCGGGTAAGTACCCAGACGCAATCTCGAATCATCTACAGTCAGCCTTGGATCACATTACCAGATGGTGTATTGGTAATGGACTCAACGTTAACCCAATGAAGACAAAGCTCGTACTCTTCACGAGAAAATACAAAATACCGTACTTCACCTTACCAACTCTTAACGGAGTCACGCTAAGGTTATCCGATAATGCTAAGTATCTAGGTATCGTCTTGGACTCTAAGTTATCGTGGAACCTAAAAGTACAAGCAAGAGCAGCGAAAGCCGCTATTGCCCTCTATACCTGCAAAAAGGCCATAGGTAACAGATGGGGTATTAACCCCAAAACTGCCAACTGGCTCTTTGAAATGGTCGTCAAGCCCATATTAATGTATGGTGCAATCGTCTGGTGGCCGGCCCTAGGCAAATCCACCTATTCTAAAATCATTGACAGAATTCTCACTTAAAAAATATGCACAAGCATGATGATTTTGTATATTTGTTGTACTTTGTTGCATAAATTTTTATGGTGATTATAAATATAATCATCATGTGTATGATATAAGCAGGTGTCACAAATAATAATCTTATACTAGGTCGAAGAAGCCTAGAAAAGAACAGAAAAACAAAATAATAAGTAAATGTCAATAACAAGTAAATTTTTAAAAAGAGATGAGAAAGCGTTTTTAATAAATACAGAAATGAAACTGACTTTGATATATCCTTGATGAGCACATAGTGGAAACTCTCATTTAGGTCAAGCAATAGCATATTAATATGTATTTGTTTTTCCCCCTTCGTCACATAGTATGGTCCTATAAGTCCTATGACCAAATACATTAATGCTCACATCATTTTGATTTTCAAATTTGTTTAACTGCTTCAGTGGGAGGGGAACTCCAAACTTTAGTGTCGTTTCTCCGAAGAGAATTTTATTAGCTTCGATATTCTCAATGTTGTAGCTTCTACATTGGTTTCGCTGTCTATAGTTAAGACCACTGCCAATATTTAAAGCCACAATGATGCACCATTTAAAGCAATAAACATCAGAATTCATGACATTTATGCATGCACGTTTCATCGCAATATTTCTTGGCAGAGGGATAAAACTGGACCCTCTTACTATGGACGCCTTGTTTATAATAATTTCAAGGGAATTAATAGAAATCAATGTCCATCCGCTATCCCTCCCCTGAAACTCTTCATTTTTGTAAGAATTTCCTCCGTATGTTTCTTGTACAGCTCTTCTATATCATCAGAGAGGGTCTCATGCGTACAAGTGGGGACACAATCATCTCATCATTTGTCATTTTCATATAATCGGAAGTGAGGTCCATGTTAAGCATGTTAAGTGTAGTATGGATCTTACTGCATTCATTTATTTGGCTGTCAATGGAGCTCTTGACAGATGAGTAAAATTCTTCCGGATACAAGACACCTTCACTTTTGTTCACACAAACATATGTTTCGATCCTCCCACTAAAGTCACTTGTTCTCCTAGTTAGATAATCAATGATTCTAACTTCCTGACATCTTTTTTATCTGTATTGGTCTTAATGTAGTTGTTCTATGAGGAGACCATTATATGATCCACACTGCCTTTTTAATGCCACCACCACCACTAAACTTCACAAGCGAAGAATGTATGTACCTCCATGTGCTCATTTAATTTTATTTGGGTCATAAAGGCTTTGTTACAAAGGATACAGCCTTTAGTATTCATTTTTGTACAATAATTTATTTTTTAATTGTATTAATAATAAAGTAGATAGATTTTTCTTAAAGTTTTTTACTTGCACACACTAACAACCATGAAGTATAACAATTATTTTAAAAAATTTTTATTTAAGCACACTCCAAGAAATTAGCTTATTAAATTGATAGTAACCGAAATACTTTTCTGGTAAGTGCACTCAAAATATTCTGTACGTAAAATTAAATGAAATTGTAATTTAAAACAAATGAAAATTCACTTAAAAACCGGTCTACTCATTTTTCATTTAAATTGAACAAAAAGTTCATTTAATTTTTAATGTTAAAAAATTAATTGACTTAAGCCCGTAAAAATAAAAGATTTTTATTTTGTTTGTGTAGAAGAGGTAATCTCAAACAAAACAAATAAAGCAAGCATAGAAAAAAACAGCACTTGAAACAACGGACAATATTGAATGTAACCGAAAACCCGTATTAATATGTCCTTAGTTTTTGAATGAATGTTAGAATCAGTTAAAAATAAAATTGCTTACAATTTTAAATTTATTAAAATTAAATTAAATTAAAATTCTTTTAAAAATGACTGAACGGATTACTTCTTGAATAACGTACAGTCCATTACTGTAATAATATTGTGAGTGTATGATTAAAAGTTTTACTATTCCTCTTATTTATAGGCATTTGTGAGAATCGCGTAGTAGTTTACTAATCAGGACTGTACCATACAGTTCATAGTTGTCGAAGTCAGCAGAATTATTAACATATAAAGAAAAATCAAAAACATACACAAAAACGGACTCATATGCATTATATGTATGGATATAGAAGAAGTCAAATAAAATCTCATAAACATAATTAATACAACGATACCAAAGCGATCGCAACGCAGCCATACACATTCAAACACACCCCGCTATGACGCCAGTGATGGCGACATACCTAAAATAATCATATATGTATGCACACATTAACTGCCAACAAAATATTTCTCTGCCTCCATACCAACAGCAACAAGCCAAACAATATAAACACACAACCTGCTGCGACGCACACTGGGGATTTCGCGGAAAAAAGTCAAATTGTCAACATACTCTTCATGCAATATGCAGTGATATTTTGAAATTTTAAACTAAATGGTACAATCAAATCAAACAGAATTATTCCGATCTGACTGCTAGTTTTTTTTATAGCCGTCTCAAACTCAGTACTTGTATGTTTTACCAAACAAACTTCATTTAAACCTAAGAATTTCAAAATGAATATTATTTTATTATGTGAGCGAACGATTTTCTTTTTATTTTTTATTTAAAGTAGGATATTTCAGTATACTAAAATTGAAAAATAAACTCTGCAGAGACTAAAGTTTTTTTTGTTTATTTTTATGAACGTATAACAAAAATCCCTTTTTTCTCCAAACATTTGGACCTGCAATTTTAGCTATACCGTCCTACAGTTAGAAATCACTACTAATACATTGTCTCATACCTGTTTTTATATTTTTAATCAATTTCAAGTGCCACCAGGTGCCACCTCTCAATCTGTTGCATTTCACAATTCACCATTTTTTAGCTGATTGATTGGCGACTCAATTCTGATAAGGCTCTTTTGTTTAACATAACTCAAGAACCACTAGTCGGATTTTGCTTAAACAAATTTAGAAAAATCAAGAATTACAATTACTTTCAGCTGTTTATATAACGTTTCGCTACATAAGCAACAGTTTCGCAGTTATAAATAAATGTATGAAGAAAAAAATATTTTTTGCCTAAAAAATTTTTTTTTGTAACTTATAAAAAATCAAAAATGGTAAAAAAGTGTCAAGTCCTATTACTTAGGTATGAATTTAAAAAATTTGCTGGAGATATGCACAAAATTCTTTGGAAAAAACTTTGATGACTTTTTCTCAGAAGTAAAAAAGTAATAAACAAAAGGGTTTTTGACTTTTATGATTGCAGTAGCAAAGTAATAAGCGCTAATGAATTTGAAAGTACAATTAAAAGGAAAAAAGGAAAGTGCACTTTTTTAATTATTTGGGTTTTTCCGTTAGTTACCTGCATGATTTATTTACAGAAATTGCACCCACATTTATGAGTGCTCATTCATAAGTACCTGTCAGTAAAATATTGAAAAATACGTAGTATTTATAGGTGTTCATTGATCGATTTTTGTCATTCACCAAGTGCCGACGAACGCGAAAAGTACAAGCGATTTTTCTCCGTTTTTTTAATTACAACTGAAACTAAGGCCCAAGAGTTTTACGACAACGGGTTTTATGCTCGAAAGTTCTGGAGTTTGAAAAAGACAGAACAAAATTAAAGCAGTTTTTGCAACAATCGCACGTTGGCTTAAACGAAACTAGAGCAAGTGAAATTTTGGATGCAATCTATAAATGCTTTTACTCTAACTTCAAACAAAGATGGCAGGATTGTAATCGTACGAAGTCGCGATTTGAAAAAAAGAATGCAAATTGGCTTGAACGCACATTTACAATTAAGTTTACTGAGGCTGAATGTTCTACCAGTTCTGCACTTGGTCGGCCACGTAAATCATTTGAGGAGTGCTGTGATCGCGCCAAACGATACAAAAGGGATGAAGTACGTGCTATGTTTCCTCAAGAAGTAATTGATTTTACTTCTAGTATTTCAAAAACCAACCACAAAATTTGTACATTAAAAACTCTGGGGATGTTAACAAAGCTTGAACTTACAAAAGAAAAATACGAGTATCTAATGCATTGGTTAGAAAATGAAGGGTACAAAATACTCGTACCATACAAAGAACTCACGAAAGAAAAAACTAACAGTTATCGTCAAGGAATTTCTATTACTGAAAGTTCAGGCAATGTACCTCTGCAAAATCTGTTGCATCATACTGCTAAAAGAGTCCTAGAGACAAAGTCAGTAAAGGAAATAAATGAAATTGAAAGCGGAAATCTAACAATGCACTATAAATGGGGATGTGATGGGGCATCTAGTCAAAGCGAATACCAACAGAGGTTTTCAGATGATAAAGTTTCTGACTCTCATTTATATATGACATCAGTTGTACCACTTAAATTATCATTAAGTGATGACATAAATAAATTGGTATGGAACAACCATAAACCATCTTCCACACAGTATTGTAGAACACTACAGTTTGCATACGTTAAAGAGACATCTGAAGTTATACGAGAAGAAAAGAGAAGAGTCGATGAGGAGACATCTCAACTAAAAGAATTTGAGTTAACAGTAAATAATCGTAACTTTAAAGTAAAACATGAATTATATTTTACAATGATTGACGGAAAGACAGCACAATCAGTTACAGAAACACCAGCAGCATCTTCTTGTTTTATTTGTGGAGCCACAACATCGAAGATGAATAAAATCGAAGAAGTTCAAGCTATGCCCGTAAATGAACAAGCACTGCAATTTAGTATGTCACCACTTCATGCGCGTATTAACCTGATGGAGAGTCTTCATGTAGCTTATAATATTGAATTTGAACGTGGGAGAGTCGACTCATATACTTGTCCGATAAAAGAAGCCCGAAAATGTTTGATAAAGCGTGAACTTAAAGAGAAAATTGGAATACAGGTTGATACTGTTAAGCAAGGCTCTGGTACGACAAATTCAGGAAATACGTCTCGAAGATTCTTTGGTAATCCTGCTTTCATTTCCGAAATCACGGGTCTAGATGAAAACATAATCAAGAGGTTTTCAATAATTGTCGAAGCTATAACAATCACCGAGGTAGTAGATCCAAAAAAATTTGGTGATTTTTGTCTGGAGACGGCAAAAGAGTTTGCTGCACTCTACGAGTGGTACAATATGCCACCTACACATCACGAAATTCTGATTCATGGAAAAGATATAATTGAAAAGTGTATAAAAAGACTATAAAAAATATCGCCTTAGACAGTCCAGAAAATGCAGTCGAATTGCCACGAACGAAGATATTATGCACCGAATGATGGTAACATCAGATCCCATGATCTCACATTTGGCTCCTTCATTTAGCCAGAAAAAGCATAGTGCTACAAGCGACGAAGTTAAGGCTCTTTTAAAATAATAAATTAAAAATAGATTTAAAATAAATAATAAATTAAAAAAATCATTTAAATTATTTTGTTAGTTATGGCTTTTTACATTGTAGGTTACGATATGTATTTCTCTAACTTTCTTTATTTTGATTACTTTTATGCATTACTATATAAATAAAACTAAATTTGTGATGAAATTAAAAATAGATTTAAAATACAGAATAAATTAAAAAAATCATTTAAATTTTTTGCTAGTTAGGGCTTTTTACATTGTAGGTAACAATATGCATTTCTCTAACTTTCTTTATTTTGATTACTTTTGGGTATCACTATATAAATAAAACTAAATTTGTTATGAAATCACTACATTTTTTGACAAATATATTTTTTTCCTCACCTCCATACAAAAATCCCCAGTGTGCGATGTCTGTGATCACGACACACCTAAAATAGTCAGATATATGTACACACATTCTCTGCCTCCATACCAACAGCAGCACACCAAACAACACATACGCAACACAGTTAACCAAACATATAGTCACGAGAACACACTCACACAACACAGTCTAGCAAACAAACATACACACACAAGCAACACAGGAAAACATACAAACAAACAAAACACGTTCTTACTATACACATGTGTGCGCTGCTGTTTTTATAAACAGTACATAGTGCGTAAATATATATTTATGTAATTATCTATATTGCTTATTAGGGCGTTACAATTCCATCACCATCAACTTTTATATATTTTAAATTTTTCTTTGGACATCGAAAATTCTATAACCTTAATAAAAAGAAATATTGAAATATTTACATAGATATGTACATACATACATATGTATATTATAATAAAACTGTAAAGTTATAACATTTACGAAAAGCCATTCCGTTTGCAATTAAAGATTGCATCTCTTCCACGAATTCGATTAAATATGAGTTCACAACTTTGGGTTTTGTGCAACCTTAATAGATTCCAACAGCAAAAACAGGGTTCGTTCCACTGACATTAATCAAAATTGGCCACACCTGCTTACGGGAACTTTTAAAAAGTGGAAAACCATCAACATTAATATTTAGCAATATCTCCCTATTTCATATTGAAAAATTTTCAAAAAGTCTGTAAGAGCGCCCTCTATACCGTAGTTAGGCTTGCCAGATCTAATTTGTCAAAAAGCTTGACATTGACCAAAAAAAAACTTGATTTTGAAAAAAAAACTTAACAAATAAAAACACTAATACTAAATATATAAAAGAGATTTTTAGTTTTTAAAGAAGAACTTCTGGATAATTATTATTGGGAAAATACGAATTGAATTTCAACTTTTACTCGTAAAAACAATTTTGCTGAGAGGTTTTAGCTAGTCTATAATAAATAAATAATAATTTTCATAAATAACTTGACAATTCTTCAAACACATAAGTTTTATTTAAAAAAACAATGAAAAACCGCCTGTATTATTCCACCATGGGTATATCAAGTCGGCAAAGCTGATAGAAGGATGGCGCGCCGGTAAAACCCCGGCTCAAGCCGAATCGCCGCCGCCGCTGACGAAAAGTCCACGACTTGCTTCTCTGGTTCATTGTTGTCAATTTACTAGTGTTGAGTAATATGGTAAATATCAGTGTTGGCACTTTTATAATAATTGTACAGAAAGTTATAGTTATTTTTTAAACTATAATTGCAGAAAAAAATATGTATCATATTAGTCCTTAGTTCTATTGATAGTAAAAATATGGGCTTTAGATTTGTTTTTTAGAAATATACACATACTTTTTTTAAGTATTATTAAATAGCTAGAATAAATTTGAGAAAAAAATAACTTACAAAAAAGCTTGACAAATCACTTTTTCACTTGACACTTGACGCGCATTAAAAAACTTGACAATCAGGCCAAATCAGGCCCTTCTGGCAACCCTAACCGTAGTGTACATATTCCTCAACCACTACTGCTCTTTTGATCATTTCACGTATAGTACATTTTAGAGTGCGTACATCTTTCGGGAGATCCGGTATGTTGGATGCATTTCTACTAATGTTATTTATAAATAGCCATTGAGCTAATTTAATATTAAAACCACTTTCGGTTTCTGGAACCATCTCAACCTCTTCTATTATTAATTGACGTTTATTCTTAGGGTCTAAAATAATATCGAAATTTTCACTACGTCTACATATTACTTGCATTTATGACATGCTTTGATTCACAAATATGTTTTCTGTTTTTTACCCTTCACCAAAAAATTTGGTAAGGGGATATATAGGTTTGTCATTCCATATGTAATTTCTTCATTATTCATTTAAGACCACATAAAGTATATATATTCTGGATGCTTATAGATAGAGAAGTCGAATGAGCGATGTCCGTCTGCTACATTATGGTGTATTTAGAATTATTTTTTAACATTATATTATTTTTTTTAACACACCCCACCCCATTCAATTTGTTGCTTGAAAATAATAAAAAAATTATGCATGCTTATGAAATAATTGAAATATTCATGAAAAATAAGACTGATATGAATCTTCTTTGAATTGCCTAAAATATTGGAATAATTATGAGCAAATTAAAAAAACATAAGTGACCCGGCCCGGTGGCAGGGTTTCGAATCCTGAACACAAGAAAATGCTATTAATATTTTTTTGGTTTTCGATACATTTTAGTTGTTAATATTACTTTTACTTTTTATTTGAAAAAGTTTGTTCCATAATTTATTTAAAAAAACAGGCACAATCTCATTTATAATATTTTAATATTTTTTTTGCGTTTTTTCCAATTTTATGAACGATAAAAGGTTTATTTTTCACAAATATCCAATATGTTATCAGATAGGATTTTGTACAGTGATCAAATAATTATATAATGAATTCAGTAAGTTGTCGACGTTTTTATTTGATATAATATAATAATAATGCCAAAAATAAAAACATCTTGACGGTGTAAGAAATAATTTTAAAATATAACAACATATTTTAATATAATTTTTTCTTTGAAACTCGTATGATGTACTTATGTATGTATGTATGTAAACTAGTGGTATTCTGATAGTTGTTTCTTTTAAACTTTGTTAACTTTTCCATTTACTAATCTGTATTGCGGTTGTTGGATTGAATCCCAACCCAAATTTTTCAAAAAATTTTTAAAAGTAAAATTATTTCGAATGCCATTTTTTTTGCTCATATTTTAGTCGTTAATGGACCGACTTCAATTATTTTCAGTCTAAACCTTCGTAGAACTCCATACAAGAGATCTGCTTCATAAAATTGACCGTAGGACAGTCGGGGCCATAAAAAAACAACAGAATAGGAAATATAACAAAAAAAGTCTTTTAACTATATCTCATTAATTATTGGACCGAGTTTTGTTATTTTCAAACCGCACAATCTTATGAAAAATTCCAAGAGATATGTATAAAATTTATGTCTCTATGTTGTGTTGAGGACTTAATTCTTAATACACCAAAATGTAGCAGACGGACATCGCTCATTCGATTTCTCTATCTATAAGGATCCAGAATATATATACTTTATGAGGTCTGAAATGAATAATGAAGAAATTACATACGGAATGACAAACCTATATATCCCCTTTCCAAATTTTTTGGTGAAGGCTATAAAAATATGGCTTTCGATCGGGCCTTCTTCATTAACACTAAAGTGAAATGAATACCTAAAAATTTTTAATTTCTGGTATGAAATTTGTGCATTAATGATCGTCGAAATACATTTATTTTATTTATACAAATACATATACATATATCTAGTCTAATATTCCTAAAAAAAGATAAGAAATAAGTTAGATCACTATCAAATAATTTTCTTTGGTGGACTGTTTCTGGGACTTACCCATATATCAAAATTGAAAAAGTGTGATTCAAAACTAACAGATTGTTTCAGAAAAGTATATTTCTCAGTTAACCGTAATTTTCCTCTTTTATTGCAGAATTTTCTAATTGTATATTTGATTTTTCATTTGCATTTAGAAATTTTAATGTATAAATACTTATATGTTGTGGTTTATTCGTGTTTTTGACTAACTTTTTTTTCCACTCACGTGAGCGTGAGTGAACGTGAACCAAAAATATGAGGTTGTGCGTGAGCGTGCATGAGTGAAATTTTTTTTTATCGTGAGCGTGAGTGAAAAGTCACTCACGATCCCATCTCTAATTTGAAGTAGACATTTATGACTCTATTACAAAAAAAATTATGACCTCGAGAATTTACTTATATTTTAATACTTAGCTATTTGTCAAATTCTTCATTAGCAACATTTGTAATATCAATTAATTTAGGTTTTCCTCTTCGGCTTCATATGTATAAGACCCTAACGTATAGGCGCCGCACAGTGCTTTGTCCCCATATAACGATGGGACAAAAACAGAAGGAGTTGTCAGATATTTTTGAAATATATGTATATACATATATATATAAACATATGTATGTATGCAGTTAAAATAGAAAAACAAAACTTTTGTGACAAATAAAAGTTACTTCAAATATAAGTTTTTAACATGAATACTATTTTTCAAAAATAAATAAATAAGTTTTTTTAATCAGGCCCTATTTTATTAATTTGGTCTTTCGGGATTTTGCTCGGGCAAAAACATCAATTAAATCTTCACAGTTTATTTCCTGCATAAATTGGTCTTCTATAGACAATAATGCGAGAGCAGTAAGTCTATCTTGGCCCATACTTGCCCGTAGATAGTTTTTTTACCCTTTTCAGGGTTGAAAAAGATCCTTCTGCTGAACAGTTTGTAGCATGCTTGTAATATATATTTTGTGATCACTACAAGGCAGTTTTAACAGCACAGCTGATTAACCTTCTCGCATGTCCAATTAGATGCATGCAGATACACATCATTGAAGCATTACACATTTTTATGATGTATTTAACTTTTAACCGATACTACCTGGTAATTGTGCCATATAATATGGAATAGCAGGTGATAATTAGAAAAAGATAAAATCAATTTAAAAGACAATACGTTAAAAAATTATAATTAAAAAAATTTCAACATCAATTAATTTCAACTTACACGGCAAAACAAACAAAGTTATTTTTCGGGAGGCCCTACAGTCCCATCAGCAGTGTTCGTGTGTGCTTCCATGTACCCTCCACTTTTTAGGTGGCTCGGTTGAAAGTGATTCCAGATTTGTATTTATACAAATTATGACTCGATAAAGGATACGAGAGCTTTCTTTATTGTGGAGCGCATTATTGTTTTTGAAGCACATAACTTCATCACTACCAATATTAAAATTTTACCGTCACTAATTAACGTTATGTCATGTACCATTTTTCTTACTAATTTTTGTTTTTACTTAAGTAATGAAGCATTTTTGCTTCATATGATTTTGGTTAATCGTATGACAATTGATGAATTTTTCCACAACATTTGCCGATTTCAAACCGGGTTTCTTGTGCAACTTTGAGAAAACAAGAAGTGGTGCAGACTTAAAGCAACAAACATTTCAAGCTAAACTAACAACAAACAAAATGTTTTTGTAATGTATTTTTTCCACATAGAACCAGTGTACAGAACATAGCACCAAAGAGCTTAGTAACAACATAAAAACTACAACATAATGTACAGAAAAAAAGTAACACAAACAAAATATATATATTATTGTTGTTTTTTCGAATAAAATATTTTTGACAAATGAAAAATTTTTTTGTCAAAATCAATTCTTAAACTGATTAATTATTTGTCAAATTAAATTGCTGGTTTTATTTTTGCAAAGTTTGATTTTTGAATAATTTTTTTGTGAATTGGACAATATTTTTTGTAAAACACTTTTTTTATTTTTGATAAAAAGAAATTGTTGGCAATTTCAAAGCTAAATTTTTTCTGTGCAGGGATACTCAAAACAATATTATTTAAAACCTTTTGAGCAGTGACGGGGATTTGCTATTTTTCCGTCATATCTGGCGATTTTTAACCTTTATGTCTGCAACCAAAAATTGTTCTTCAAATATACAACCATCATACTCGGGTAAGCATTGCTGTTTAGTAAAGAAGTTATCTGCAACGCATTACATGACAACAAATGTCGTCCTTATTATTATAGTGGCTGTGTTCTCTTATACGCTATAATAAAGGGGAATTCCCTGTTGAAAGCTTGTGCGAAGATTTATTTATCACTTGTTTGCTTCATGGTCAAATAATATAGGTCTGTTTATAACTGCAACAATTCTACAATAAAACAATTACGAGAGATATATTCGGCTGTGCTGAATCTTATATACCCTTCACCATACTATGGAGTGACGAAAGAAGTCAGCATCACGAAAATTCACGCCCACGAAATACGAAAAAAAAATTTTAAATAAGTAATTATATGGAAAATATTACATTAAAGAAAAAAAATTGCCACTCACCGTCTCACGGACGCACCCTCACGTGATGGAAATAAAAAATTAATCACGATCACGCATTGTTAGTTCTAATCTCTATTTCATAGTATAGGCTGATTTCATAATTACAGCTTGCAAAGCAACACTGGAAGCAACACTGGACTGCGTTTATGAAGTCAGCCATAAATTATGAATTTCGTAACAAATTTGTAACACTTTCTTGCCTGGGTGCATTATAAAAATATTAACATACCCTTATTAGCACTTATATAATTTTTCACACATCCAAGAAATGTTTCAACGTCTTTATCAAAAAGCCAGTGGTCTTCGACTAAACAAAGAAATGATTTGAAACGTAAGAAAAGATTTAATAATGAAGAAATTCTCCCAAAATTGATTAAAAAATTCGCCAACTATTACATAAATCTGTTAGTCTAATGATTAAAAAGTTATATTATCTTCATATTGAAAATAATTTAAAGCTATCAAAAATTCTTAAAAAAAATAACGCACTTTTTCAAATAAAAAGTAAAAGCAATAAAAATAACTAAAATGTATCAAAAATTAATGAATTGGTTGGTGAGGATTTGAAACCGTACCCTACCCGGTGGTGGCACGGTTTCGGATCCTGAACACAACAAAATGCTATTTTTTAGAATATTCGATACATTTTAGTTATTTTTATTACTTTTACTTTTTATTTGAAAAAGTTTGTTCCACAATTTATTTAAAAAAACTAGAGCACAATCTAATTTGTAATATTTTTTCTTTAATTTTTGCGTTTTTTTCCAATTTTGTGAACGATAAAAGGTTTATTTTTCAAAAATATCCAATATGTTATCAGATAGGATTTTGTACAGTGATCAAATAATTATGTAATGAATTCAGAAAGTTGTCGACGTTTTTATTTGATATAATATAATAATAATGCCAAAAATAAAAATAGCTTGACGGTGTAAGAAAAAATTTTAAATTATAATATATAACTTTTATTTAAAGTGATTATTTTTCGAACAAATTGGTTGTTTAGTAGATTTTAATCCAAAGTGATTATTATTTTTTGGCTAATGTTCGTAACGTTTTTAGTCAGAAAGAATTGGACATGAGACAACATTGTTTTTCGAGAGCCGCTTTACTCCCATCATCAGTGTTCATGTGTGTTTCCATGTATCCGCCACTGTTTAGGTGGCTCGGTATTTTTGTTTATGAATTACCGAATTCGTATTTTTAAATCAATTGTGGTTGAAACTCCATTGTGTTTCTATATCAGAAATAAGTAGTATGAATGTGAGGCTTTCGTATCACGGATCCCATACATTTTTGGGATCATGTCTACGCTACAGTCGGTATTTTAGTTTCATCGATCGGTACGCTACACAAAGAGAGTGTAGTGTTGTTTCCATCCCTGGAATTGTGGTTTTTATAGTTTAATAATATTTCTTGGCGCGTTGAGATTTGTGGTTTTATAATTTCTTTATCATACCTTAACCCTTTAACGGTCGATGGGGTTAAATTCGACCCCATGATATTTTATATTATGAGGCGACAGCGTGTTCGGTTTTGCTTAAAGTGAAGTCGTGGTGGATGTTATTTTTGTTGAAGTGAAGTCGTAACATTTAATGTGTTCGTTAGAGGGTTAATACAATATGAATTAAACTACATTAGGGCGGTTTACGAAAGTCTGTGATTTTTTTTGCTAGTATTTAACAAATAAAATTCATTTACTGCGGTATATATTAATATCCCTAATACTACTACTCGTGTTTGGTCGGGGTTTGGTCGGGGTTTGGGTGGTTGTTTGGCTGGGGTTGGTTAGGATTTGTATACTAATTTTGTATGTCATTGCTTGAATTTAATCGTGCTTGTTCTTAACCTTACTCAACTAAGTTGATATAAAATTTAATCGTTTAGAAATAAAAATAAAAAAATCAAAACAAAACTTTTTTATATATTATTTTATTTTATTGAGAATTTTATAATATAATAAAAATAAATCTCATATTGAAGTATATATAATATTATTGATGTTCATCTTTATTGACCCAAGAATTATGTTGATTGGAAAATCACAACCATTTCGGCTTCCGTTTTATCTTTCTATAGTGTATCTTGAGCTAGAACGATAACAAAAAAAAAATAAGATTTAGATTTAATAATAATAAAATAAATAAAAAACTATTTACCAAAAATTACCTGTTGCAGCTGCATGTATATTCAGCTCGTAATATTCATTGCTGCTGCTGTTACCTTTTTTACCTTTTCTATCTTTAGTAAGATAGTAGGTATTCCGCTGGAATTCTTCTATACTCTTGTCGTCTAGAGTATCATAAAATATACCAGGTAGGTATATGTATTTGGTGTTGTCCACCAAACAACGTACCCTTTTTCCATAAGGCGTCTGGACTCGTTCCATTTTAGAAATTTTGTATTTATGTTCAAAAAGCATCTCCTTTATGGGGAGAATGCTTTTTGTTTGGTTTTTTTTAAAAATTGATTTTAAGTGAGCTTCCATTTCTCTACTTGACTTGACTTGAATAGTAATTAATGAAAAATTAGATGGGAGGTAGGTTTTTATACAAAATTATGAGAAGTAATTTTATAGCTTATCATTCTTTTCAATAAAATTTTAAAACAATGTTTCTGTTGCGGTTTGTCCGTTGTTTATAAAGTTTCTATTTAATTAAAAAGTGTGAGAAAATTTAAAAAAAAATGTTTCTGTTGCGGTTTGTCCGTTGTTTATAAAGTTTCTATTTAATTAAAAGGCGTGAGAAAATTTTAAAAAGTTTCTGTTGCGGTTTTTCCGTTTTTTTATAAAGTTTCTATTTAATCAAATGTGAAAGAAATTTTAATGTATGCAGAGTTTTGTTGATATATATATATATAAATATATATGATTTTAATTTTAAAAGGTTTCTGTTTAAAATGTTTCTTCTATTTCATCATCATCATCGTCATCTTCTTCGTCTTCAGTACTGTCATACAAGTTGTTGTAGAATACATATTGCTTCTTCTTTTTAATGATTAGAGTATATAATCCATTCACTTCTTTAACTTTCTTTAAAATGTGTGGATTTGCGTTTAGATAATCCATCTGATTTTTAGTAATAATCAGAAATCGTTTAGGTAAATAAATATGATATTCTTTATTTACAAGACATCTTATACTTTCACCATATTTTGTATCTACTCGTTCTATCTTGTTGATTTCATATGCAGTATTTTCTTCCATATCCTTTAAAGGTAAGTATATAATATTAGGATTTTGAAACAATTTTCTTAAACTTGCTCTCATTATTTTGCTTTTAACTTTTCACCGTAAAACGAATTTTCAAACTGATTCTTTATATTCAATAATTGATACTATAAGGTGTTTTTAGATATTTTAATAACTTCTTATCAATTGCGGTTAAGCATAAATATTAAAAAAGTATACGTATGTATGTAATAATATATAAACAGCTGGTGTTTTAATCTTATTGTATCAAAGTTTGTGTTATATATATATATATACGTTATTTATAATGAGAGATTTAGTTGAATTAAAAACTTTGTTAAATATGTATTGGGGTCAATTTTTAAAAACTGGTGATAAATATTGTACTTGTCATGCACAGTGGAAAACTTTTCAAATAATAAATGCAGTAGTTTTGGATATTATAATGCAGGTGTTCCTAACCGCAGAAGGAGGGACAAGAACTCAAATTTTTTCTCTTAATAGAGGACAAGAAATGTCGACAAATATTCCAATATTTCATTTTAGTCACAATCAACATATAAAAATTGAGGTTATCGGTGGTATGATATCACTAGTTGGAACAGTCTATGAGGGTGGTTTTAAAGATATAAATGTACACTCATACAAACCATCGTGCGTTTATAGTGAAATAGAGGCTATTGTTTTCAGAGATACAAATAAACTATATAATAGTAAGACTGATATCCACTCATTGAATAAAAATCAACAAAAACCTCTTCTCCTTCAAAAAATAGTTAATGATAGTAAAGTTAAGAAAGGTGGTAGTAACGTTGGTGGCGACTCAGTTGATAAATCATTTGAATACGACGATTATTAAATAAGTATATAAATATGAGAAACAATTCTTATCATCTCATTTAAAAATATATCGCTAACTTAAGAACACGTCTATTAAAAAGAAAAACTAAAATGAAAAATATTTTTATCATATTTTTTTCATATATCTATATCATACAAGTGTTTTCAGCTTCATTACCTATTGATTTGAGTGAAAATGAACTTAAAAATACAGAATTTGCTATAAAATTACCGAATAATGATACTGTGAGCATACAACTAAATTTCAAACTTTTAAAGTATAGTAATGATTTAAATAAAAACATCGAGTTAACAACAAAAGCAGAAAATAAATCAAACGAAGAACAAGAAGACTCCTCACCACCACCTATAAATCAATCTTTTACTGTCGAACAAGCTATTGAAACATTTAGGCAAGATTTAGTAAAAAAAGAAAAAAATATTGCAGGAATAATTGAAAGTTCGGCTCCATTTTATAGACATTTTCAACTTCAATACAAAGATAATATAAAATTGAGAATCCGTTGTACATATGACAGCAATTACTTGAAACGTCGATTAAACATTTCATGCTTCGAATACCGTCAAGTTGAATACGAGAGAATTTTAAGTAATGGTGAAATTGAGGTGGCTTCTGAGGATGATACAACGTACCGATCCGATGTTACATTAATCAACATTCAAGATTACACACATGATTTGGATATGGAAATAATATAAATTAGCTGATATGATGAAATACATTTACTACTACTTAATATAAACTTTGTTGTTGATGTGTTAAGAAGTTTTATTTAACATAAATAAAAAAATTAAAATAAGAAAAATAATGAATAATCAGTTTTATTCGAAAATTTTACATGACTTCTTGAATGAAGAAAGGTTTTTGTGGTATGAACATGAGATTATTTTGAAGAAATTAAAAACTCAATTCGATGAATATGCATTTTATAAGAAAAGTAAATCGAAATTTGGATATCATTACACCAATTGTGTGTGGTCCAACGATGAAACAACTTGTGGACCTGATACCTGTAAATGTTCCCTTATCGATAAAAGTTGGGAACAAGCATTATGTATAATGAATTTTTATAATAATTTAAAAACATAGACTTTATAAACAGTTCTACAGTCGTCGTCGTCGTTGTGACTTGATTAGTACTAAACAATGTCGGAGGAGAGAATTTTAGTTGTAGACGTACAAGGTTTTTATCTCAACAATAAATTCATTGAAAAAGAACTGAGTATTTCGATTAACGATATACAAGTACAAACATTTATTATTAAACCACCTTTTCCATATTCATTGTTGACAACAAAAGAAAAAGATTCAATTAATTGGCTTTATAATCATCATCATGGATTAAAATGGAAAGATGGCGATTCAACCTTAACAAATATTATGGAATATTATATTGCGCATGCTAAAGATAAAAATTTTATTTATTATGCTAAAGGATTAGAAAAAATTAAGTGGATTCAAAATATTTTTAAGGATAAAATTAATTTTTATAACCTAGATGATCTAAATTGTCCAAATTTAAAAACATTATATCAAAATGATAAATCTGTAAATGTTTGTTGTTATCATAGAAAATATTGTATATGTGCTCAAAAAAATGTAATACTCTTAAGAAAGTTTATTAAATCAAATATTAATAAAGAAAACATAAAATTATAAAAGACATTTTTTTATTTATTATTTAACACTTAAATCAGATAAAATAATCATCAAACATCAGTTCATTCTGAATACTTGTAATGTCAATAACGATCTCTTTAACCGGAAACACTTCAACTTTGGTTGGAGAATATTTTCCTCCAATTGAACTGTCTACAAATTATGTTTGTGGACTTATTGATTTTGTAGCATTCAATTCCATACCCAATGTAGATGTTTACAACAATTTGTTTCATATAGGAAATCATGTTATTACTATTCCAGTTGGTTCATACGAACTTGAAGATATTGATTTTTTCCTAAACTCAAGCTTAAACGATATTGATGAACCAATTTATCTAAAAATTGAAGCTAACAATGACACACTTAAAACTGAAATAACCTCATCAATGGATATAGATTTTTCACAACCAAACAGTATAGGAAAGTTGCTCGGATTTAGCAAAAGAAAATTAGAAGTAAATTCAACTGAATATTATAACACTGATCAAAATCTTCAAAATGATAAATCTTTGGAAGTGGTGATTGTAGATATTAATCAATTGAATACTACAAAGTTATTTGAATCTGATTTACCTACACATATTACGAATGTTAATACAATACGCATTGAAAGCAACTTAACAACCGGTTCATTTATTAATAATACTTCGAATCATACTATTCATGAATTTCCTCTTGATGTTCCTCCAGGATATAAAATAAACGAAAAACCTCGAAATGTTATTTATTTACCCGTCAACTGTCAGCAAATAAACAACATAACGATTAGAATCTTAAATCAAGACGGTGAACTTATAAATTTTAGAGGAGAAAAAATCACTCTTAGACTCCACTTCAAACCAGAATAATGATCATTTACAATAAAAACATAGTGCAAAGAGGATTTCCATTCAATCCCTCATCAACTCACATTCGAGAAAGTATAAAAAATAAAAAACTGTTGTCCTCATCTAATACAGAATACTTAAAATCATTAGGATTTAATCTTCAACCATGAATGAAATACTAAATGTCCTTCAAAAACCTATATATGATGAGAGTATTGTAAAAAGAGAATATCATAGTTACTCTCCATATCTAAAATCATTCAACAACAATGATGAAATTCGTATACCAATTCAAAATCAGGATCTCTTTGTCTTACCAAGTGAGAGTATGATTTACATTCATGGTTTTATAGTAAAGAAGGAAGCAAACAAAGAGGTTCCAGCTATAGATGTGAAATTTAAAAACAACTTTGTTTCATATTTGTTTGATGAAATTCGTTATGAAATTAATGGTTTTGAAGTTGATCGTACACGCAAACTTGGAATTTCATCCACCATGAAAAATTTTGTATCATTGAATAAGGCTGAAAGTGCTACACTAAAAAACGCTGGTTGGTGTCTTAACGAAACTTTTGTTTTAGAAAAAAGTCATTTTAGCTGTTGTATACCTCTGAAAATGTTGATGGGGTTTGCTGAAGATTATAACAAAATACTATTAAATTCGAAACATGAGCTCATTCTTCAACGTTCTACATCCGATGAGAGATCATATTATTCTACAAATACAACTGATCATTTGCAATTAACAATTCTGGATATAACATGGAAAATGCCGCATATTCAACTATCGGACTTTGCAAAATTGGAAATGTTTAAGATAATCAACAGCAAAAATTCTATACCAATTGCATTTCGTAGTTGGGATTGTCATGTAAATCCTGCACTACCAACGAATACAAAGGTTTTATGGAATGTGAAGCTTTCTCCACAAAACGAAAGACCACGATTTCTTATAATTGGTTTACAAAAAGAGAAAAGTAAAGAACAAGGAAATATATTTGACCATTGTAATATCTCTAATTTAAAAGTATATCTAAACTCAGAGTCATATCCATATGATGATTTAAATAATCGTTTCGAAATGGGTCAGTATTCTGTTCTATATAATATGTATGCAAAATTTCAACAAAGCTTTTACATGCGAGAACCTGAACCATTGCTGGATGTTAATGATTACAAGTCTTACGCACCGCTTATTGTTGTTGATGTTTCACATCAAAATGAGACTGTTAAAATTGGACCTATTGATGTACGAATTGAATTTGATACTGAAGCAAACAAACCAATTCCAGAAAAAACATCAGCATACTGTTTAGTTATTCATGATCGCTTAATCGAATACTCACCTCTAACAAGCGAAATTAGAAAAATTATTTAATTATAATATTTCTTTTAAAATTTTTAATAAATGAAAAAAAAAATGTTTATATATATATAAATAAAACAAGATCTTTTTAATTCTTAATTGATGTATTTTATTAAAACATTTATAGTTTCTTTTTAGTTTAGCTTCGAAAACAAAAATTTTAAACATAAATGACCACAATTTATTGTATTAAAATTTTGATATCTATCATAATTATAACTAATGTTTTTTCCTAAATATTTTATTAATTGTTTTGGTGGTTGCAAATTGCCAAAGCTATCAAAATATTCGATTTGATTGTTGTTTTTCCAGTATGCTACCCAATGTGTGCCAGGTCCCTTTGAAGTATCCAGATTGATTATTCCACATTCTTTTTTAAATGGTTTGCTTGGAAGAGTGTTGCACATAAACACACCTCTAAAATTTGGAATATGTTTTGCATATTTTCTCAAGTCTATATCAGAAAGGGCTCTTTTAGGTAGCTTCATTAAAAATTTTGTTGATAAGGCTTTAAATATAATCCAAAACCTTTTTTATATGGTTTTAAGAACATGCCTTTTCCCATCGCAATGGCTTCCATTGTATTATTGTGTCGTTTTGCTTCAGTCAGCTGTTCCTTTCCATTTTTAACTGCATTGATTGCTTTTGTAATACCAGATACACCACCAGCTAAACCACCAAGTGCACCCAGTGCAGCAAATATAGGGGCAAGTGGAAGAAAACCTCCAGATTTTGGTAGCGGTATTATTCGAGGTGTTTTTATTAACGATTTTTTCTTCCCCTTGAAAATATTGTTTACAACTTTTCGTGAAATCTTTATAGCATCTTTCAAGTTTTCACTTTTCTTTATATTCTTTCTTGCACTTTTCAATGCATGTGTAAATAGTTTGTGGGTATTTACTGGAGACGACTTTTTAGTTTTACTAATAACGTTACCCATACCGAATTTTGTTTTTGCTTTCATTGTAGTAGCAACAAACCAAGCGTTTGATTTTTCACCCCAACTACTATCGCTTGCTTTGACCCTTTGCCAAGCCTTTTCAGTTAAAATTCTATCAGCAATATGTCTTTTCTCTAAATCTTTATTGTTTGAGTATGCTATATCGTGCTCTCTGCAAGCAGTATCCAATGGATTGATTCCTTGATCACCTCTAGCTAAACGTTTCTTTAATTTTGTACCAGGTCCGCAAAATTGATAACCGGGTAGATGAAGTTCAATGGGAAGTTTATTAATTATTTTATTTAGAAAACCTTTACCAATGAAGGATGGATGGCGACTGAATAACTTTTTATAAATGATAGTCATATCTATTGATACTTTATCGATTAAAGATTGAAATTAAATTGATTGAAAACAAATAAAAGAGACTGGTTTATATATTATGTTATCATTAGATTTCAGAATGCGTTTTTTTAAACAACATAAAAGGATAGATGTAAAGAATATCGAATCAAAGTTCGATTCATCAAATAAAATTCGTCATAGTTTATTACTACCGAATTCTATTCGAGCTCTTATTGTGGGTCCATCAAATTGCGGAAAAACAAATGTTATGATCAGTCTTATTGAAAGTCCTCATGGATTGAAATTTAAAAATATTTACTTATATTCAAAGTCAACACAACAACCGAAATATAAGTACTTAGAAAGTCTAATTAAACCCATTAAGGAGATAAATTTTTCATCATTTTCTAATAATGATGATGTTCTATCCCCAGACGAAGTTAAACCGAATTCAATATTTATATTCGATGATATAGCTTGTGAGAAACAAAATCATGTACGTTCTTACTTCTGTATGGGTCGCCATAAAGACATTGATAGTTTTTATTTATGTCAAACTTATACACGTATACCAAAACACTTGATTCGCGATAATGCAAATATGATTATAATTTTTAAACAGGATGTAATGAATATTAAGCATATTTACAATGATCATGTTGGTTCTGATATGACTTTAAAAACATTTCATAAGTTATGTGCCGAGTGTTGGAAAGAAAAATATGGTTTTCTAGTTATTAACAAAGATGATCCTATGAATAATGGTCGATATAGAAAAGGTTTCGATATATTTATAAATCTATAAAAGAAACATTACAGATATTTTAAAATCAGTACAAGATTAATTATTAAACTAATAACTTCTCAACTATAATCTGATACTAGCTATTAAATTGCTAACTGCTAAACTGATCTGTTTTGGATCTGTTTCTAATTCAATCTATAAATATGAATACAAATCTGGTTAATAATCTTATTAAAACTCGAAATATTTTAAAAAACAAATATAAGAATATTTTGCTTGGAGAAATTGCAAATGATGAATTTTTGGAAAAGACATTGAAACCAATATCAAAACCATTAAAAGAATTAGTTCAATCAACTAATAATAATAATAATAATAACACCATTATAAAACATGAAAAATATCCGGATGACTCTTTTAAACATGATCTTGAGAATAATAAAGTTGCCTTCAGTACACCGTATAAAAAGAGTAAGCTTGATTATAATACGTTTTCTTCTAGCTCTAATAACAAGAAAATCGAGAAAAGTTCAAACACGTTTCAATCATTTGATGATGGAAATGATCATGATGACCATGATGATGATGATGATAATAACGATAATGTTGATAATGAGGATGATAACAATGATGATGATAACACCATTGCAATACATCCCAATCAAAGTATTCAATATAATTTATCAAAAGTTAACTGAAATATATATGATAAAACCTATGGTCCTCATAAGGATAAAAATCAAATATGGAGACTGGGTAATGAACCCATCGCTTTCAATTCAACGAATATTACTGTAGGTAATTTAAAATGGCCCTTCACATCAGGCTTATATGAATTGTTAGTTTATAAGAAACCAATCAGTTATAATAAAACAGATTTAAATAATTATAAACAAATATTGGAGATGACTAATGTCCATAAACGAAATAACAGTATTAATGGTCAAATAAAAGGAAATCGTTCAATTAAATATACAACGATTATTAAAAACCTATTTAAACTACAACAACAGAAAATTCATAAGGGAAAAGGTTTAATGAAATTGAATAGAAAAAAGCATAATTATGTTTATTGGGATGATCCTAATGAATTGGTTGATAGATTGCGTCTTTTGATTTCATCAACAACAGCTGGTCACTCAAATCATAATAATGAAATTGTATCAATTATTGAGGAATTGAGAGAAGCAAAAATTATTATATAAATAGACTTAAAAATGTTTAACAATTCATATTCATAAAATGCCTATCGATAAGTTTGGACATTATATTGAAAAATCTGCAAGATACCAAAATCAACATTTCAAGATTCATTTGGATAGTGATCGTAATTTCAACTTTAACTTGCGGAGAATAAAAAATATTGCTAGTCCTGTATTGGAAAACGATGCTGTAAACAAAATTTACATGAAAAGTTATTTAAGTGAAATAAAGAAACAACTGGATACAATGTATATGGAGAGAATTAAGGAAATGGAGGATCGTTTTAACGAAATAATACGACAACAAAACGTGTTGACTACAGAAAAATTTGATAATGTAGAAACACGTTTAAGTAAATTACTACATGATCAAAGTATAATACTAAATAATCTCAATCAATCACCAAAAAGAAATGAGATCATTATTTAATTACAAAATTGATTCAGTTGAAGAACGTCTAAATGAAAAACGAAGCTCATTACAAACCGTTTAAACATAGATATATATAAATCGTTTTTGATTTAAATTCAATATCAGCAGCATTTAAATTGATGTAATCTAAGATAGATGTTAGAAATGGAGCGACAAGAAGTGGTTCAGGAGCTTCATAAGCAAGCACGCAGAAATTTCATTCGACGTCGAGTGGTACACAAGGGAATTGATGATCTTTGGCAAGCAGATCTTGTTGAAATGGGCGTTTACTCAAAATATAACAAAGGCTATAGATTTATTTTAACAGTTATAGATACATTTTCAAAGTTTGCTTGGGCTGTACCCGTAAAATCGAAAGGTAGTGAAGATATTACCAATGCTATGAAATCTATTTTTTCACTAAAGAGATTTCCAAAAAACTTACAAACTGATAATGGTAAAGAGTTCTATAATAAAATATTTCAAAACCTGATGAAAAAACATAATATCAATCACTATTCTACATATAGTATCATGAAAGCGTCTATTGTAGAACGATTTAATAGAACTCTAAAAGGAATGATGTGGAAAAAGTTTAGTCTACAAGGAAATTATCAATGGATACATATATGTAAGGATTTAATTAATGAATATAATAATAAAAAACATAGAACAATTGGAATGAAGCCAAATGCTGTTAACATAGAAAATGAAAGTTCTATACTAAAACAAGCCTATAATCATCCCAAAATATATAAATTTGGTAAACTAAAAGTTGGAGATCACGTTCGAATCAGCAAATATAAACATATTTTTGCAAAAGGATATACTCCAAACTGGACAACTGAAATTTTTAAAATTCGTACTTTACAGAACACAAATCCCATTACTTATTTATTGGAAGACTATCAAAGGAATCCGATTGCTGGCGGATTCTATGAACATGAACTATTAAAGACACATTTTCCAAATACATACCTGATTGAAAATGTTATTAAAACTAAGGGGCACCAGGCGTACGTAAAATGGTTGGGATTTTCCAATCAACATAATTCTTGGATCAATAAAGATGAACTTCAATAATATTATATATACTTCAATATGAGATTTATTTTTATTATATTATAAAATTCTCAAAAAATAAAATAAAATAATATATAAAAAAGTTTTGTTTTGATTTTTTTTATTTCTAAACGATTAAATTTTATATCAACTTAGTTGAGTAAGGTTAAGAACAAGCACGATTAAATTTTATTCACACAAAAACAAATTGTGGTTACTTGTGTTTAAAATTCCTATTCAATAGATAACTATAGTTTAAAATAAAAACAAACTAAAATATTTTAATGATATTCTTTATTTATTTATTGTTTTTTCACGTTATATATATTCACTTATAATCTAAAATCACTTAATACTATTGTACAATATTATCACTTGAAGATGATGTTAATACATTTTCATTGAGATATGATGATGATGATGATGGTTGTTGACTATTTATTGCATAATGTCCCCATGCATAAGTATTAATACCATTATCTCTTATATATCTCTTATCATCTAAATAGCTTAACGTTAGTTTTCTAATATGTTGAGTATAAATATGGTGAACCTTAGATCTAAACACATACATGGAATCATAATATAATTTTTTATCTAGCAAACATTTTCTAAAATCATCTATACTTAATTTGCTAGTGACGCACTGCTTAACCCCTTTAATTTTTTTAATTTCTTTTTCTTCTCCATCTTTTTTAACTGAGTACATTTTGGCTCTTAAACCAATGAATTCTTTAATAACTTTACCATTACACTCATCCTTCATCATGCCTAAAACTTTCTTATTGAGAAGTGGGATATTGTAGACATTATCTATCGGATATGCAGACGTATCAAAATGAGTATTTATATCGCTTTTAATATCACTGTACAGGTCATCTGTTTTAATATCGTAAATAAAGGAATCAGTATCCATATAATTGAGTTTTATGTTTTCACGATATTTTGGTTTTATGTAATCATAGTGGAAATTATACATTTTCCATTTGGATATTTCTAAAACAGAAAATCCAATATAAATGGGTTTATTGTACTCAGATTTAATTCTATTCATTTGAATGACATGCATATTATCATGAATCTGAAGTGAACTATGGAAATTTGGTTTAGCTATAAGAGCCCTAGCTCCTAAACGTTTACCCCTACTCTCCCATTGACATACTATTTTAATATCTTTCCTCTTGTCGACGTTTTCCATAGTCTTTCCATATACCGCATTATTTAACAATTTAAAAAAATTTTGTTCAAATGAATTTTTAGCCAGAGTCCTATGATGATTATTTAAATCAATATATTTTTTTAACCAATCCGATTGATTAAATTGAAGAATTCTATGTATTTTCTTTAAAATTAGTCCATGTTGTATACACTGCTGCAAATTACGATAATGTATTATGTAGTTGGTTTTATTATTGAGATCAGTTATTAGTTTCTTTTGTTTCATGCTTTCGATTTTCTTATTTTCAGAACAAAATGGTAAATCATTATGATAGTCATGCAGTATAGATGGATATTCTAGATCCACTTCTAATATATATCCCAATGGCGAATCTTCTGCTATATTATTAACATTGAAATTTTCACAATTCTCAACCCATTTGAAATTTTTATAGGGCAGGTATTGTGACATTGCATAACCATACAAGTTATTAACATCTAAATATATTAGATAATTTGATTCTTTGCTAGAATCATAATCACTAATATATTTATTATTAGCTACTGAATGTCGATTAGAACACTGTACAATACCACCTCTTATACCTCGAAGAACAAAATTGTAGATATTAATATCTGTCAACAACTCTAATTCTATTTCGGTTGTTTTTAACATTGCATCCCAGGATAGACCTGGAGTGGTATAATATTGACATGGATCTAAATTATATATGCTTACACAAACTTTACGGAAATTTTCAAATATGTCACAAAGTAAAAGAACATCTATTTTTAGGTATAAAAGCAAATAATCCTTTAATGTTACACATTTAAATGTTGACCATACTTTTTGCGCATGGTCATAATCCTCTACACTACATGACTCATTACTTAATTTATTGAAGAATTCTGAACGAGGTGGTAATTGAATTTCATCAAGTCGATTAATTGAATCTAAATAGTCATACGGAAAGACTCCCTTACGTCTCATCAAATTGAATTCTTCAGGATTTGGATAGCTTGACTTTACTGTCGATAAATCACTGTCGGACAAATAACTGGCTAGCTTTGATATACTCGACGGCATAAACCTAAATGAATCGAGAAAACGTAACTCAAATGTAGCTTTTTCATTGACTGTAATTCTCTTTGATATGGATACATAGATCTCCTTATTTGAAGGTATTATATTTATATCACCTTCAATTGTTGAAAGCTCTCTTACAAACAGATGACAATCATATGCCGAGAGATTATGGAAAAATATAGGGATGAAATTTGAAATTTGATATTCTAAATTACACTGGTTATGGGCTGCACCCCTATATTGACCAGTTAGATGACAATGATCAGCTACTTTATTCTCATTAGTTAAAGGTCTAGAACAAATATGACAATTCTTGCATTCATAATGTTGCATCTGTTGAAGGGGTGTTAAGGGGTTCATTAGTTTAACAACACTCAGATGTCTGGTGTAAATATATAAAATATCATGAACTAAACTTTTAAAAAAATGTTGTGGTGCGTCAACACCACTGTAAATTCTAAAAATATCTAAATCTGAATTATAAGAACACTTAATGTAATAGCTATAAGCAAATGGAATATGTTTTTGTACTGATTTTACATTAGATGAATTTTGTATATTAACTGATTCAAGTATACACTCGAAATCAGCATAGCCAACAAAAGGCACATTCATTTGCTTTTTAAAATTCTTAAAACTAAGCTTACTGTTTTCTAAGGTAGGCATTTTTGTCACTAGCCTATTACATTCTTTTTTATGTTTGATTAGCGATGATTCCTCATGAAAATGTATTAGACAACTATTGCATATATACGATTTTCGCTTATGGTGTGTTAATTGACTTGTAATTAATCTGTAAATAGACAAATATAAAAGAAAAAATTAACTAGTATACTTTTTGTCTAAAAAAGTACTATATACATATGTATATATATCTTTACCTTGACATATTTTTAATCCATATATAATGTGATTTTTCATCGTCTTCAAGCAGCAACAAGTTGATATGATTGAATTTTTCCTTTTGTGTAAAATAATATGGACCGATTACATTATTATCCTCATCTAGACCAAACACGTTAATACTAATATCACTGTTATTGGCTTCAAAGATTTTGATTCTATTAATCGGAAGTGGAAAATTCAAGTTTTTAAAGTTTAAAACAATCCCGTTTTTCAACACAATTACTTCATCTTCAATATTGGTTATTTTATACGGTGTACATCTATTTGAATTTAAATCAACTGGATACAATGCTGATATTAGTGCCCATTTAAAACAATACTCATCGTTATTTTGAATATTAATACAAGCTAACTTCCTCAGTATTGAGGGTGGTAAGGGAATATATTGCGAACCTTTTATACACTTGTATTGATTAATATTCACCTCCAAATGCATAATTTGAATCAATGTCCAACCACTATCTCGCTCCTGAAATTCGCTCATCTTTTTCACTATAACATCACATTGTTCATTGTAAATATCAAGGATATGTTCTCTTGTTGAATACATTTCAAGAACAGTCATTTTAGTCTGATGAGACTTTATATCAATCATAGATGAATCATCATCTTCCTTTATCAATATGTATTCAGCGAACAACTCCATGTTGAATTTTATATTTTCATGTTTTTGTATGTGATTACATAATAATCTTATTACTATTTCTCTGATTGTAGCTAGAAAATTCTCAGGTATTAACTCATTTTTATTTTCATTTTCAATTAAATACGATACGATACGGTTGCTGAATGAAGATTTTATACATTTTAAGTTACCATCATGTTCATCTGATCTCTTAGAACAATTAATTTTATGCTCGTTTGTTCTTTTATGATAAGACCAATTTTTTCTTGGAATAACTTTTTCACAATCATCACAAAAAATATTAATATTTTCATCATTGTTATTACCTTCTGTCTCAGTGTGTGTGTGTGTGTGTCGGTGCCATTCCCCTCTATCTGAGAAATGTCTTTTGCAGGTTGTACACTTAAACGATGAGGAAGGATCATTGTGATACCGTCGAATATGACGTCTTAAATTCATATTCATTGTGAATAATTTTTTACAAAATTCACAAATAAATCTGCCGTCCATTTTTTTACGTTGCTTTCTTTTTATAAATTATTACGTGTGTGTTAGAAAGAATTTTTAAAACAAGAATAATTTTATTAGCTGCAAACAAGTCTCATTTATATAGAAAAAATTTTTCTTGAATTTTATTTATTAAATACTAGTGTTTTGTTTTTAAATAATGTGGTTAACATTTTATACTGATAACAAATACGAGTAGTATTAGGGATATTAATATATACCGCAGTAAATGAATTTTATTTGTTAAATACTAGCAAAAAAAATCACAGACTTTCGTAAACCGCCCTAATGTAGTTTAATTCATATTGTATTAACCCTCTAACGAACACATTAAATGTTACGACTTCACTTCAACAAAAATAACATCCACCACGACTTCACTTTAAGCAAAACCGAACACGCTATCGCCTCATAACATAAAATATCATGGGGTCGAATTTAACCCCATCGACCGTTAAAGGGTTAAGGTATGATAAAGAAATTATAAAACCACAAATCTCAACGCGCCAAGAAATATTATTAAACTATAAAAACCACAATTCCAGGGATGGAAACAACACTACACTCTCTTTGTGTAGCGTACCGATCGATGAAACTAAAATACCGACTGTAGCGTAGACATGATCCCAAAAATGTATGGGATCCGTGATACGAAAGCCTCACATTCATACTACTGAAATATACAGGTTATATTGAACCAAAACCATTATCGTCTGGTCCAACCGCAATACAGATAAGTAAATGGAATAAGAAAACAGCTGGATATAATTAAAAACATTTTATATTTAAATCTTATTCTGCGTTTACTGTGTAAGACAGAGAACTAAATATGAAAAATTACGATAAAATCGCAAACAGAAAGCTTTTTGCTCTCAAATCCAACCCATAATTCGGCTTATTTTCGTAATATTTTACCATTAATCTGCATCCAATTCCGTAGTGCGTGCTATCGACAGTGTTTTTAATAAATGTAACCCCAGTTAATTTTATATGAATATGAAGAAATCAATTTTTTATCTCCTAAGATCTTAACTTATCATTTTGTATATGTTGAATTCGGGAAAATACGAAAATATGCAAAAAAATAAAATACAAATATGTATGCATATACTATTTTTGGAAATTTTCCCCAACCATTCCGATCTGAAAATCCAAAGTTCATATGTATGTATACGACAGGAACTGATTGTTTGAAAAATATTTCATGAATTGCGAACTATTCTTAGAATACATTTTAATTAAGCCCACATTAAATTATTCAATTGGATAAAGCAATCTAAATATAAATTTGTGGAAAGTAGGTATTTGCAATAAATTTTTATTCCAAATACAAAATAGTTTTTAATAAAAGTTTAATTTTCACAATGGAGATGATATTTTTTAAGTTTTTTTACTCTATAATTTTGCTGTTTTTTAATCAATATTGAATCATACAATTTTCCTGATGTTCGCATATTTTTAAGAATTTTTGGCATTTTAGAGATTTTTTTCAAGATTTTTGGCTGCTGATTGACAATTATATGATTTTTTTAAATAAATTTTGGGTATAATTTACAATCTTACAGTTGCAATTTTTAGAATATGCGCTATTTCCGCGGGGTTTTCAATTTTTTAGTTTCTTTGCTAATTACATTTTGGAGCTTGATATCAAATTAAATTCTTACATCATTTTGTTTTTATTTTATAGAAAAGGCAATTAATTGAAGTGATTTTGAAGATTAACTCACTGCTGTTATAGAATGAAAGAAACATTTCTTATAAAATTCTAGCCGGGAAGAGATTTTTCTGCTTTGTTATGTGTTACTAAATATCCAAACAACATTTTAATATTCAAAAGATTTTTTATCACATTGTACAAATACAATAATAATACCGGGTTCTGATATACTGCAGGTACGCTCTGAATCTGAATATAGAAAATAATTGAAATTACACAAGTATAAAAAAGGATATAAGCGTCAAGTTTGCCTTTCTTCTGAAATCACAAATAGTCATAAGAAATGAAATATTAATACATTTTTAAAATTCAATTTCATTGATTTTGTATATTTACTCGTACAAAGTGTCTTGACGATCCATTAAATTTCTTTAATATAAATAATATAAAAAATAATTATGGTTATTTATATACGATAAGAAAATATAAGCGATAAAAAATACTGTAATAAGCATGCATAATATCATACTAATAAACGTACAAAAATAAGTTTAAAGAAACAAACAAAAACAAAACAACTAATCATTGCTTTACGACTGTTTAAATATGCACATGTATACACACAAAGTGTACATGTGCCCATGAACGCATTTCAGTATGTATGTATGTGATATATATGTGACAAAATAGGGAAGATTTACAACAACCACACCAATTTCCATCGAGAATTTGAAGTTTTAGTATTTTATAATAAATAAGGTACTTAAACGCGTAAACTACTATAAAAAATACAACTGCTCTGTGATGTATAAGAAGCGCTTGTGACTACCAACCAGTAGGTTGTTGAATTGAATCCCAACCCAACTTTTTCAAAAAATTTTTAAAAGTAAAATTATTTCGAATGCCATTTTTTTGCTCATATTTTAGTCGTTAATGAACCGACTTCAATTATTTTCAGTCTAAACCTTCGTAGAACTCCATACAAGAGATCTGCTTCATAAAATTGACCGTAGGACAGTCGGGGCCATAAAAAAACAACAGAATAGGAAATATAACAAAAAAAGTCTTTTAACTATATCTCATTAATTATTGGACCGAGTTTTGTTATTTTCAAACCGCACAATCTTATGAAAAATTCCAAGAGATATGTATAAAATTTATGTCTCTATGTTGTGTTGAGGACTTAATTCTTAATACACCAAAATGTAGCAGACGGACATCGCTCATTCTATTTCTCTATCTATAAGGATCCAGAATATATATACTTTATGAGGTCTGAAATGAATAATGAAGAAATTACATACGGAATGACAAACCTATATATCCCCTTTCCAAATTTTTTGGTGAAGGCTATAAAAATATGGCTTTCGATCGGGCCTTCTTCATTAACACTAAAGTGATATGAATACCTAAAAATTTTTAATTTCTGGTATGAAATTTGTGCATTAATGATCGTCGAAATACATTTATTTTATTTATACAAATACATATACATATATCTAGTCTAATATTCCTAAAAAAAGATAAGAAATAAGTTAGATCACTATCAAATAATTTTCTTTGGTGGACTGTTTCTGGGACTTACCCATATATAAAAATTGAAAAAGTGTGATTCAAAACTAACAGATTGTTTCAGAAAAGTATATTTCTCAGTTAACCGTAATTTTCCTCTTTTATTGCAGAATTTTCTAATTGTATATTTGATTTTTCATTTGCATTTAGAAATTTTAATGTATAAATACTTATATGTTGTGGTTTATTCGTGTTTTTGACTAACTTTTTTTTCCACTCACGTGAGCGTGAGTGAACGTGAACCAAAAATATGAGGTTGTGCGTGAGCGTGCATGAGTGAAATTTTTTTTTATCGTGAGCGTGAGTGAAAAGTCACTCACGATCCCATCTCTAATTTGAAGTAGACATTTATGACTCTATTACAAAAAAAAATTATGACCTCGAGAATTTACTTATATTTTAATACTTAGCTATTTGTCAAATTCTTCATTAGCAACATTTGTAATATCAATTAATTTAGGTTTTCCTCTTCGGCTTCATATGTATAAGACCCTAACGTATAGGCGCCGCACAGTGCTTTGTCCCCATATAACGATGGGACAAAAACAGAAGGAGTTGTCAGATATTTTTGAAATTTTGTACACTAGCAAAAACTAGCTTAGTTAAGAAAAATGTGAATTTTTGGAAAAATCGGCCCAAGGACACGCCTACCTCTCATGTATCCTGAAATTGAAAAATATAATTTTAGCTTCAATAATGCCCACAAAATTACAAAAAGTGGTCATGGTGATACATATGCAACTAGCAACGTGTGTGTAAATTTTTATTTAAATCGGACTAAGGACTCAAGGTCCTGCCATATATCCTCTTTATTAAAAACGCTATCACTCCCACAAAAATTATCCGATCGTAATAAATTTTGGTACGTTAATTGATATTTGCAAGATATATATTTATGTCAAATTTGGGTAGAATTGAATTATCAATGTGAAAAATACAAAAACATCATTAATTGAAAAATAGGCTAAAACGGTTAAAATACTCTTGCACAAATATAACTATAAGGATATTTGAAAGATAACAAACTTATAACAAAGCATCATCGCCACTTGATTCTTCCCAAAACCAATTTTCGCTTAACGAAGAACTCATCTCGTCTTCTATTATCTCATCTTCGATTTCAACATTTTCTCCAAGAATATATTTCTCAATTTCAGCATCTATTATTTTATTTTTAATCTTACTGTTTCTCTTTGATGATAATACGGGATCTGAAGACAATAACAAATATGTCATTAAATCTTTATTTGTGTTTTCTCGAGACGTTTTTCTAGTATGATACAATCGCACTTTCCTCACATTTTTATGGTTGGCTTCCAATGCTTCTTCAGACAAACATCCTGGAATGAAAAAAATATTTTTTATTTAATTTTTTGTCAGTAAAATAAAATGTGTAGATACCAATTGGTAAATTGAAAAAGTCAGTGTTTTTAATAAATGTAACCCCAGTTAATTTTATATGAATATGAAGAAATCAATTTTTTATCTCCTAAGATCTTAACTTATCATTTTGTATATGTTGAATTCGGGAAAATACGAAAATATGCAAAAAAATAAAATACAAATATGTATGCATATACTATTTTTGGAAATTTTCCCCAACCATTCCGATCTGAAAATCCAAAGTTCATATGTATGTATACGACAGGAACTGATTGTTTGAAAAATATTTCATGAATTGCGAACTATTCTTAGAATACATTTTAATTAAGCCCACATTAAATTATTCAATTGGATAAAGCAATCTAAATATAAATTTGTGGAAAGTAGGTATTTGCAATAAATTTTTATTCCAAATACAAAATAGTTTTTAATAAAAGTTTAATTTTCACAATGGAGATGATATTTTTTAAGTTTTTTTACTCTATAATTTTGCTGTTTTTTAATCAATATTGAATCATACAATTTTCCTGATGTTCGCATATTTTTAAGAATTTTTGGCATTTTAGAGATTTTTTTCAAGATTTTTGGCTGCTGATTGACAATTATATGATTTTTTTAAATAAATTTTGGGTATAATTTACAATCTTACAGTTGCAATTTTTAGAATATGCGCTATTTCCGCGGGGTTTTCAATTTTTTAGTTTCTTTGCTAATTACATTTTGGAGCTTGATATCAAATTAAATTCTTACATCATTTTGTTTTTATTTTATAGAAAAGGCAATTAATTGAAGTGATTTTGAAGATTAACTCACTGCTGTTATAGAATGAAAGAAACATTTCTTATAAAATTCTAGCCGGGAAGAGATTTTTCTGCTTTGTTATGTGTTACTAAATATCCAAACAACATTTTAATATTCAAAAGATTTTTTATCACATTGTACAAATACAATAATAATACCGGGTTCTGATATACTGCAGGTACGCTCTGAATCTGAATATAGAAAATAATTGAAATTACACAAGTATAAAAAAGGATATAAGCGTCAAGTTTGCCTTTCTTCTGAAATCACAAATAGTCATAAGAAATGAAATATTAATACATTTTTAAAATTCAATTTCATTGATTTTGTATATTTACTCGTACAAAGTGTCTTGACGATCCATTAAATTTCTTTAATATAAATAATATAAAAAATAATTATGGTTATTTATATACGATAAGAAAATATAAGCGATAAAAAATACTGTAATAAGCATGCATAATATCATACTAATAAACGTACAAAAATAAGTTTAAAGAAACAAACAAAAACAAAACAACTAATCATTGCTTTACGACTGTTTAAATATGCACATGTATACACACAAAGTGTACATGTGCCCATGAACGCATTTCAGTATGTATGTATGTGATATATATGTGACAAAATAGGGAAGATTTACAACAACCACACCAATTTCCATCGAGAATTTGAAGTTTTAGTATTTTATAATAAATAAGGTACTTAAACGCGTAAACTACTATAAAAAATACAACTGCTCTGTGATGTATAAGAAGCGCTTGTGACTACCAACCAGTAGGTTGTTGAATTGAATCCCAACCCAACTTTTTCAAAAAATTTTTAAAAGTAAAATTATTTCGAATGCCATTTTTTTGCTCATATTTTAGTCGTTAATGAACCGACTTCAATTATTTTCAGTCTAAACCTTCGTAGAACTCCATACAAGAGATCTGCTTCATAAAATTGACCGTAGGACAGTCGGGGCCATAAAAAAACAACAGAATAGGAAATATAACAAAAAAAGTCTTTTAACTATATCTCATTAATTATTGGACCGAGTTTTGTTATTTTCAAACCGCACAATCTTATGAAAAATTCCAAGAGATATGTATAAAATTTATGTCTCTATGTTGTGTTGAGGACTTAATTCTTAATACACCAAAATGTAGCAGACGGACATCGCTCATTCTATTTCTCTATCTATAAGGATCCAGAATATATATACTTTATGAGGTCTGAAATGAATAATGAAGAAATTACATACGGAATGACAAACCTATATATCCCCTTTCCAAATTTTTTGGTGAAGGCTATAAAAATATGGCTTTCGATCGGGCCTTCTTCATTAACACTAAAGTGATATGAATACCTAAAAATTTTTAATTTCTGGTATGAAATTTGTGCATTAATGATCGTCGAAATACATTTATTTTATTTATACAAATACATATACATATATCTAGTCTAATATTCCTAAAAAAAGATAAGAAATAAGTTAGATCACTATCAAATAATTTTCTTTGGTGGACTGTTTCTGGGACTTACCCATATATAAAAATTGAAAAAGTGTGATTCAAAACTAACAGATTGTTTCAGAAAAGTATATTTCTCAGTTAACCGTAATTTTCCTCTTTTATTGCAGAATTTTCTAATTGTATATTTGATTTTTCATTTGCATTTAGAAATTTTAATGTATAAATACTTATATGTTGTGGTTTATTCGTGTTTTTGACTAACTTTTTTTTCCACTCACGTGAGCGTGAGTGAACGTGAACCAAAAATATGAGGTTGTGCGTGAGCGTGCATGAGTGAAATTTTTTTTTATCGTGAGCGTGAGTGAAAAGTCACTCACGATCCCATCTCTAATTTGAAGTAGACATTTATGACTCTATTACAAAAAAAATTATGACCTCGAGAATTTACTTATATTTTAATACTTAGCTATTTGTCAAATTCTTCATTAGCAACATTTGTAATATCAATTAATTTAGGTTTTCCTCTTCGGCTTCATATGTATAAGACCCTAACGTATAGGCGCCGCACAGTGCTTTGTCCCCATATAACGATGGGACAAAAACAGAAGGAGTTGTCAGATATTTTTGAAATTTTGTACACTAGCAAAAACTAGCTTAGTTAAGAAAAATGTGAATTTTTGGAAAAATCGGCCCAAGGACACGCCTACCTCTCATGTATCCTGAAATTGAAAAATATAATTTTAGCTTCAATAATGCCCACAAAATTACAAAAAGTGGTCATGGTGATACATATGCAACTAGCAACGTGTGTGTAAATTTTTATTTAAATCGGACTAAGGACTCAAGGTCCTGCCATATATCCTCTTTATTAAAAACGCTATCACTCCCACAAAAATTATCCGATCGTAATAAATTTTGGTACGTTAATTGATATTTGCAAGATATATATTTATGTCAAATTTGGGTAGAATTGAATTATCAATGTGAAAAATACAAAAACATCATTAATTGAAAAATAGGCTAAAACGGTTAAAATACTCTTGCACAAATATAACTATAAGGATATTTGAAAGATAACAAACTTATAACAAAGCATCATCGCCACTTGATTCTTCCCAAAACCAATTTTCGCTTAACGAAGAACTCATCTCGTCTTCTATTATCTCATCTTCGATTTCAACATTTTCTCCAAGAATATATTTCTCAATTTCAGCATCTATTATTTTATTTTTAATCTTACTGTTTCTCTTTGATGATAATACGGGATCTGAAGACAATAACAAATATGTCATTAAATCTTTATTTGTGTTTTCTCGAGACGTTTTTCTAGTATGATACAATCGCACTTTCCTCACATTTTTATGGTTGGCTTCCAATGCTTCTTCAGACAAACATCCTGGAATGAAAAAAATATTTTTTATTTAATTTTTTGTCAGTAAAATAAAATGTGTAGATACCAATTGGTAAATTGAAAAAGTCGATAACATCACATCCATGAACTAAAACCTTATGAACTGTGCTAGGCATATAATACCATCCATAGTGTATTAAATACATATTTCTAGTGATTATTAGTAGCTCCTTAAAGGTTTGTACATTAATTGGCGATCCACAAGATAACACTCTCAATATAATGGCAAAATTATCAATAAGTCGCTTATCAATTCCTGTAATTTCGGCCGCTACTTCACTGTTCGAAAAAAATCGGCGTGACGTATTTCCGTCGTTAGTATTGCCAAATCCAGACTTAACTTGGTCTATTATTAATCCTGTTCTTTTTTGAAATCATTTTGAATTCTTTTTTTGTTTTCCAAAAACTGTTTGTTGTTTTTTAATAGGGATTCGGTAAGCAATATGCAGCAAACATTCAAAAAATCTTATCCAACAATAAAGCGTAGAAAGTCCATACTTGTAATTGTCTACATTTTGAGTTTTTGAAAGGTTTATGTTGTTCATCTCTGTCGGACTTGTATTGCAAATAAAACACCTACTTGATGAATTTGTATCGCTTAAAATATTTGCAACTGCACCATCTATCATTGTCATTGTCTATCTACATTTAGAGTCAGCAACAAGCTCCAACTACAACCCCAGGAATATGATATGGAGAGTAACAAATATGAATATTGTAGAAAATGCTTTTAAGTTTGATGGAAATACTGGATATCCACCTGAAATTCTTGAATTGGACACGCCTTTTCATATTTAACGAAATATGGTATTTATTGTCTTGGCACTATACAGAGAAACCGACTTGGAAAGTCTTGCAAATTGCCAGATAAAATGAAATTTTAAAGTCTAACGTACCCAGAGGAACTTATCATGAAAATGTTGCCACTTTTGAAGATGTAGAATTCTCGGCAACAACTTTCCACTTACGTTGGTGCTGAACCAGCAGAGACTATATCCCGCTACGACAAAAAATTGAAAATGAACCTTCAAGTATCATGTTCTCGAGTGATAAAAGAATACAATGCCCACATAGCTTCATCGGCCGATATCATATTTGCTTAAAATCTAGAAAGTGGACAACGAGGCTGTTCTACCACTTGCTGGATATGACCGTGATAAACGCTTGGGTACTGTATAAGAACATCAGTATAATAAAAGACAAATCTCAGAAGGACGTAATGAAGTTAGCTGACTTCAGAACCGAGCTTGCTGACACCTTATGTCGGTATCAATGTCGATCATATAATAAAAGGGGAAGACCGAGTGCTAATAGAATGAAGCCACATGAAATCGAAGAATTAAAAAAAATAACTGGAAATGGTGAAATTTCAGAGGATGAGAAGACTACCGATAATGAGGATGACATTGATTACTCCTCGAGCCAAAGAGCATGAAATTGAACTAGAAGATGATGATAATGCAGAAAATATTCCCTCTGACCTTGACTTAGATACGGAACCGCTTTCAATTGAAACATTTTCAGAGAATCTACATTTAGAGTCAGCAACAAGCTCCAACTACAACCCCAGGAATATGATATGGAGAGTAACAAATATGAATATTGTAGAAAATGCTTTTAAGTTTGATGGAAATACTGGATATCCACCTGAAATTCTTGAATTGGACACGCCTTTTCATATTTAACGAAATATGGTATTTATTGTCTTGGCACTATACAGAGAAACCGACTTGGAAAGTCTTGCAAATTGCCAGATAAAATGAAATTTTAAAGTCTAACGTACCCAGAGGAACTTATCATGAAAATGTTGCCACTTTTGAAGATGTAGAATTCTCGGCAACAACTTTCCACTTACGTTGGTGCTGAACCAGCAGAGACTATATCCCGCTACGACAAAAAATTGAAAATGAACCTTCAAGTATCATGTTCTCGAGTGATAAAAGAATACAATGCCCACATAGCTTCATCGGCCGATATCATATTTGCTTAAAATCTAGAAAGTGGACAACGAGGCTGTTCTACCACTTGCTGGATATGACCGTGATAAACGCTTGGGTACTGTATAAGAACATCAGTATAATAAAAGACAAATCTCAGAAGGACGTAATGAAGTTAGCTGACTTCAGAACCGAGCTTGCTGACACCTTATGTCGGTATCAATGTCGATCATATAATAAAAGGGGAAGACCGAGTGCTAATTATAGACGAGAAGAGGTGCCAAAACCATCCAAAAGATCCCGGTCAGGAGTACAGGTGCTTCCCCCAACTGACGTGCGTTATGATCGTGTTGGACATGAAAAATCATTTATGGCGAAATAAATGTAAATATAAGAATTGTAGAAAGCTTACTTCTTGAGTGTGCAAAAAATGTAAGGTATCCTTATGCGATAACAAAAACATCCAATGTTTCGCATTATTTCATGCTTAACTACATTAAAAGTTACAACGGCATATTTACACCCCAAATTGCTAAAGTATCAAAATTGATACGTGCTTTAATTTTGCAAATATATGTATAAAAAATTAATTCTATTTGTTTTATTATTTCTCCCTTCATCTGGTAAATAAAATGACCACATTGATATAATTTTAAATTTAATTTGGAAAATCAGGCTTTTAAGGGATAAAGGGTTTATTTTCAAAAATACCCAATATGTTATCAGATAGGATTTTGTACAGTGATAAAATAATTATATATAGTGAATTCAGTAAATTGTTGACGTTTTTATTTGATATAATATAATACCAAAAATTAAAATAACTTGACGGTGTAAGAAAAAATTTTAAATTATAAAATATAACATATTTTAATTTTATTTTTTCTTTGGAACTCGTATGATGTATGTATGTAAACTAGTGGTATTCTGATAGTTGTTTTTTAAAATTTTGTTAACTTTTCCATTTACTTATCTGTATTGCGGTTGGACCAGACGATAAAGGTTTTGGTTCAATATATCCTGTATATTTCTGATATAGAATCACATTCGAATTTCAAACACTGACTGTTTGAAAAATATTTGATGAATTGCGAAGGATTCTTATAATACAATTTAACCCCACATTAAATTATTAACTGGAATAAAGCAATCTAGGCTAAATATAAATTTGTCGAAAATAGGTATTTGCAATACTTTTATTCAAAATGCAAATGCATTTTAATTTTTCTATTCCAAATACTAAGCTAAGAGATGATTTGAAACGTAAGAAAAGGTTTAATAATGAAGAAATTCTCCTAAAATTGAAAAAATATCGCCAACTATTACATAAATCTGTTAGACTAATGATTAAAATGTCCAATATCATTATATTGAAAATAATTTACAGCTATCAAAAAATTTTAAAAAAGAATGAACTTTTTCAAATAAAACGAAAAAGCAATAAAAATAACAAATGTATCAAAAATTAAAAAAATAGCATATTGTTGTTCAGGATTTGAAACCGTACCCTACCCGGTGGTACGGTTTCGAATCCTGTACTACAATTAATTTTTTAAAAAATTTTTTGATACATTTTAGTTATTTTTATTACTTTTACTTTTTATTTAAAAAAGTTTGTTCCACAATTTATTTTAAAAACAATCTGATATATATTTTTTAAGTTTTGCGTTTTTTTTTCAATTTTATGAACTATAAACCTTAAATGCCAAATACTAAGCTAAGAGATGATTTGAAACGTAAGAAAAGATTTAATAATGAAGAAATTCTCCCAAAATTGATAAAAAAAATATTGCCAACTATTACTTAAATCTGTTAGTCTAATGATTAAAATGTCCAATATCATCTTCATATTGAAAATAATTTACAGCTATCAAAAATTGTTTAAAAAAACGAACTTTTTCAAATAAAACGAAAAAGCAATAAAATAACAAAGGTATCAAAAATTAAAAAAATAGCATATTGTTGTTCAGGATTTGAAACCGTACCCTACCCGGTGGTACGGTTTCGAATCCTGTACTACAATTTATTTTTTTAAAAAATTTTTGATACATTTTAGTTATTTTTATTACTTTTACTTTTTATTTAAAAAAGTTTGTTCCACAATTTATTTTAAAAACAATCTGATTTATAATATATATTTTTTAAGTTTTGCGTTTTTTCCAATTTTATGAACTATAAACCTTAAATGCCTCAAGTTTCAAATTTGAATATGACATGGAGAGTAACAAATATGAATATTGTAGTAAATGCTTTTAAGTTTGATGGAAATACTGGATATCCACCTGAAATTCTTGAATTGGACACGCCTTTTCATATTTAATGAAATATGGTATTTATTGTCTTGGCACTATACAGAGAAACCGACTTGGAAAGTCTTGCAAATTGCCAGATAAAAAAGAAATTTTAAAGTCTAACGTACCCAGAGGAACTTATCATGAAAATGTTGCCACTTTTGAAGATGTAGAATTCTCGGCAACAACTTTCCACTTATGTTTGTGCTGAACCAGCAGAGACTATATCCCGCTACGACAAAAAATTGAAAATGAACCTTCAAGTATCATGTTCTCGAGTGATAAAAGAATACAATGCCCACATGGGAGGCGTAGATTTAATAGATAGCTTCATCGGCCGATATCATATTTGCATAAAATCTAGAAAGTGGACAACGAGGCTGTTCTACCACTTGCTGGATATGACCGTGATAAACGCTTGGGTACTGTATAAGAACATCAGTATAATAAAAGACAAATCTCAGAAGGACGTAATGAAGTTAGCTGACTTCAGAACCGAGCTTGCTGACACCTTATTTCGGTATTAATGTCGATCAGATAATAAAAGGGGAAGACCGAGTGCTAATAATAGACGAGAAGAGGTGCCAAAACCATCCAAAAGATCCCGGTCAGGAGTACAGGTGCTTCCCCCAACTGACGTGCGTTATAATCGTGTTGGACATGAAAAATCATTTATGGCGAAATAAATGTAAATATAAGAATTGTAGAAAGCTTACTTCTTGAGTGTGCAAAAAATGTAAGGTATCCTTATGCGATAACAAAAACATCCAATGTTTCGCATTATTTCATGCTTAACTAGATACATTAAAAGTTACAACGGCATATTTACACCCCAAATTGCTAAAGTATCAAAATTGATACGTGCTTTATTTTTGCAAATAAATGTATAAAAAATTCTATTTATTTTATTATTTCTCCCTTCATCTGGTAAATAAAATGACCACATTGATATAATTTTAAATTTAATTTGGAAAATCAGGCTTTTAAGGGATAAAAGGTTTATTTTCAAAAATACCCAATATGTTATCAGATAGGATTTTGTACAGTGATAAAATAATTATATATAGTGAATTCAGTAAATTGTTGACGTTTTTATTTGATATAATATAATACCAAAAATTAAAATAACTTGACGGTGTAAGAAAAAAATTTTAAATTATAAAATATAACATATTTTAATTTTTTTTTCTTTGAAACTCGTGTGATGTATGTATGTAAACTAGTGGTACTCTGATAGTTGTGTTTTTAAAATTTTGTTAACTTTTTCATTTACTTATCTGTATTGCGGTTGGACCAGACGATAAAGGTTTTGGTTCAATATATCCTGTATATTTCTGATATAGAATCACATTCGAATTTCAAACACTGACTGTTTGAAAAATATTTGATGAATTGCGAAGTATTCTTATAATACATTTTAAGCCCACATTAAATTATTAACTGGAATAAAGCAATCTAGGCTAAATATAAATTTGTGGAAAATAGGTATTTGCAATATTTTTATTCAAAATGCAAATGCATTTTAATTTTTCTATTCCAAATACTAAGCTAAGAGATGATTTGAAACGTAAGAAAAGGTCTAATAATGAAGAAATTCTCCCAAAATTGATAAAAAAAAATATCGCCAACTATTACATAAATCTGTTAGTCTAATGATTAAAATGTGCAATATCATCTTCATATTGAAAATAATTTACAGCTATCAAAAATTTTTTAAAAAAGAACGAACTTTTTCAAATAAAACGGAAAAGCAATAAAATAACAAATGTATCAAAAATTAAAAAAAATAGCATATTGTTGTTCAGGATTTGAAACCGTACCCTACCCGGTGGCACGGTTTCGAATCCTGTACTACAATTTATTTTTAAAAAAAATTTTTGATACATTTTAGTTATTTTTATTACTTTTACTTTTTATTTAAAAAAGTTTGTTCCACAATTTATTTTAAAAACAATCTGATTTATAATATATATTTTTTAAGTTTTGCGTTTTTTCCAATTTTATGAACTATAAACCTTAAATGCCTCAAGTTTCAAATTTGATATCGGACTTTAAATCGAATTGTACACTTGCAATTATTCCATTTTTTTAATATTGGACTGCATATGTGACACCATTGCATAATATTATTACAATCTAAAGTTATAAAATAAATGTCAGCTGGCAACATTGCAGCAATTACATGAAATTTAGTGTCTCCCCCATACTGAACGAGTAAGGTGTTTTTAGAGAAATTGTAATGTAATAAATATTTGTCGCATTTCATTTTTTCAAAAAATAAAAATATATTTGAGGTTGGTAAGTACCTTATTTGTACTATAATACAGTTTTTTTAACAAGTGCCTGTTTTGCATGAAGAAAATCCGTTATTTTTATAAGTATCAATTTAGATACTTCAGGCATTCCAGGATGTGTGAAATCAACTTTTTTGTTTTCGTTTTATATTAGTTATTTCTCTACATAGTTTACCGTTAGAATTAATTTGTTGATAGACAGTACTTGTACATACAAGAATGAAGCCACATGAAATCGAAGAATTAAAAAAAATAACTGGAAATGGTGAAATTTCAGAGGATGAGAAGACTACCGATAATGAGGATGACATTGATTACTCCTCGAGCCAAAGAGCATGAAATTGAACTCGAAGATGATGATAATGCAGAAAATATTCCCTCTGACCTTGACTTAGATACGGAACCGCTTTCAATTGAAACATTTTCAGAGAATCTACATTTAGAGTCAGCAACAAGCTCCAACTACAACCCCAGGAATATGATATGGAGAGTAACAAATATGAATATTGTAGAAAATGCTTTTAAGTTTGATGGAAATACTGGATATCCACCTGAAATTCTTGAATTGGACACGCCTTTTCATATTTAACGAAATATGGTATTTATTGTCTTGGCACTATACAGAGAAACCGACTTGGAAAGTCTTGCAAATTGCCAGATAAAAAAGAAATTTTAAAGTCTAACGTACCCAGAGGAACTTATCATGAAAATGTTGCCACTTTTGAAGATGTAGAATTCTCGGCAACAACTTTCCACTTACGTTGGTGCTGAACAAGCAGAGACTATATCCCGCTACGACAAAAAATTGAAAATGAACCTTCAAGTATCATGTTCTCGAGTGATAAAAGAATACAATGCCCACATGGGAGGCGTAGATTTAATAGATAGCTTCATCGGCCGATATCATATTTGCATAAAATCTAGAAAGTGAACAACGAGGCTGTTCTACCACTTGCTGGATATGACCGTGATAAACGCTTGGGTACTGTATAAGAACATCAGTATAATAAAAGACAAATCTCAGAAGGACGTAATGAAGTTAGCTGACTTCAGAACCGAGCTTGCTGACACCTTATTTCGATATCAATGTCGATCAGATAATAAAAGGGGAAGACCGAGTGCTAATAATAGACGAGAAGAGGTGCCAAAACCATCCAAAAGATCCCGGTCAGGAGTACAGGTGCTTCCCCCAACTGACGTGCGTTATGATCGTGTTGGACATGAAAAATCATTTATGTCGAAATAAATGTAAATATATGAATTGTAGAAAGCTTACTTCTTGAGTGTGCAAAAAATGTAAGGTATCCTTATGCGATAACAAAAACAACCAATGTTTCGCATTATTTCATGCTTAACTAGATACATTAAAAGTTACAACGGCATATTTACACCCCAAATTGCTAAAGTATCAAAATTGATACGTGCTTTATTTTTGCAAATAAATGTATAAAAAATTAATTCTATTTGTTTTATTATTTCTCCCTTCATCTGGTAAATAAAATGACCACATTGATATAATTTTAAATTTAATTTGGAAAATCAGGCTTTTAAGGGATAAAGGGTTTATTTTCAAAAATACCCAATATGTTATCATATAGGATTTTGTACAGTGATAAAATAATTATATATAGTGAATTCAGTAAATTGTTGCGTTTTTATTTGATATAATATAATACCAAAAATTAAAATAACTTGACGGTGTAAGAAAAAATTTTAAATTATAAAATATAACATATTTTAATTTTATTTTTTCTTTGAAACTCGTGTGATGTATGTATGTAAACTAGTGGTACTCTGATAGTTGTGTTTTTAAAATTTTGTTAACTTTTTCATTTACTTATCTGTATTGCGGTTGGACCAGACGATAAAGGTTTTGGTTCAATATATCCTGTATATTTCTGATATAGAATCACATTCGAATTTCAAACACTGACTGTTTGAAAAATATTTGATGAATTGCGAAGGATTCTTATAATACATTTTAAGCCCACATTAAATTATTAACTGGAATAAAGCAATCTAGGCTAAATATAAATTTGTGGAAAATAGGTATTTGCAATATTTTTATTCAAAATGCAAATGCATTTTAATTTTTCTATTCCAAATACTAAGCTAAGAGATGATTTGAAACGTAAGAAAAGGTTTAATAATGAAGAAATTCTCCCAAAATTGATAAAAAAAATATCGCCAACTATTACATAAATCTGTTAGTCTAATGATTAAAATGTCCAATATCATCTTCATATTGAAAATAATTTACAGCTATCAAAAATTTTTTAAAAAAGAACGAACTTTTTCAAATAAAACGAAAAAGCAATAAAATAACAAATGTATCAAAAATTAAAAAAATAGCATATTGTTGTTCAGGATTTGAAACCGTACCCTACCCGGTGGCACGGTTTCGAATCCTGTACCACAATTTATTTTTTTTTTAATTTTTGATACATTTTAGTTATTTTTATTACTTTTACTTTTTATTTAAAAAAGTTTGTTCCACAATTTATTTTAAAAACAATCTGATTTATAATATATATTTTTTAAGTTTTGCGTTTTTTCCAATTTTATGAACTATAAACCTTAAATGCCTCAAGTTTTAAATTTGAATATGACATGGAGAGTAACAAATATGAATATTGTAGAAAATGCTTTTAAGTTTGATGGAAATACTGGATATCCACCTGAAATTCTTGAATTGGACACGCCTTTTCATATTTAATGAAATATGGTAATTATTGTCTTGGCACTATACAGAGAAACCGACTTGGAAAGTCTTGCAAATTGCCAGATAAAAAAGAAATTTTAAAGTTTAACGTACCCAGAGGAACTTATCATGAAAATGTTGCCACTTTTGAAGATGTAGAATTCTCGGCAACAACTTTCCACTTATGTTGGTGCTGAACCAGCAGAGACTATATCCCGCTACGACAAAAAATTTAAAAATGAACCTTCAAGTATCATGTTCTCGAGTGATGAAAGAATACAATGCCCACATGGGAGGCGTAGATTTAATGGATAGCTTCATCGGCCGATATCATATTTGCTTAAAATCTAGAAAGTGGACAACGAGGCTGTTCTACCACTTGCTGGATATGACCGTGATAAACGCTTGGGTACTGTATAAGAACATCAGTATAATAAAAGACAAATCTCAGAAGGACGTAATGAAGTTAGCTGACTTCAGAACCGAGCTTGCTGACACCTTATGTCGGTATCAATGTCGATCAGATAATAAAAGGGGAAGACCGAGTGCTAATAATAGACCAGAAGAGGTGCCAAAACCATCCAAAAGATCCCGGTCAGGAGTACAGGTGCTTCCCCCAACTGACGTGCGTTATGATCGTGTTGGACATGAAAAATCATTTATGGCGAAATAAATGTAAATATAAGAATTGTAGAAAGCTTACTTCTTGAGTGTGCAAAAATGTAAGGTATCCTTATGCGATAACAAAAACAACCAATGTTTCGCATTATTTCATGCTTAACTAGATACATTAAAAGTTACAACGGCATATTTACACCCCAAATTGGTAAAGTATCAAAATTGATACGTGCTTTATTTTTGCAAATAAATGTATAAAAAATTCTATTTATTTTATTATTTCTCCCTTCATCTGGTAAATAAAATGACCACATTGATATAATTTTAAATTTAATTTGGAAAATCAGGCTTTTAAGGGATAAAAGGTTTATTTTCAAAAATACCCAATATGTTATCAGATAGGATTTTGTACAGTGATAAAATAATTATATATAGTGAATTCAGTAAATTGTTGACGTTTTTATTTGATATAATATAATACCAAAAATTAAAATAACTTGACGGTGTAAGAAAAAAATTTTAAATTATAAAATATAACATATTTTAATTTTTTTTTCTTTGAAACTCGTGTGATGTATGTATGTAAACTAGTGGTACTCTGATAGTTGTGTTTTTAAAATTTTGTTAACTTTTTCATTTACTTATCTGTATTGCGGTTGGACCAGACGATAAAGGTTTTGGTTCAATATATCCTGTATATTTCTGATATAGAATCACATTCGAATTTCAAACACTGACTGTTTGAAAAATATTTGATGAATTGCGAAGTATTCTTATAATACATTTTAAGCCCACATTAAATTATTAACTGGAATAAAGCAATCTAGGCTAAATATAAATTTGTGGAAAATAGGTATTTGCAATATTTTTATTCAAAATGCAAATGCATTTTAATTTTTCTATTCCAAATACTAAGCTAAGAGATGATTTGAAACGTAAGAAAAGGTCTAATAATGAAGAAATTCTCCCAAAATTGATAAAAAAAAATATCGCCAACTATTACATAAATCTGTTAGTCTAATGATTAAAATGTGCAATATCATCTTCATATTGAAAATAATTTACAGCTATCAAAAATTTTTTAAAAAAGAACGAACTTTTTCAAATAAAACGGAAAAGCAATAAAATAACAAATGTATCAAAAATTAAAAAAAATAGCATATTGTTGTTCAGGATTTGAAACCGTACCCTACCCGGTGGCACGGTTTCGAATCCTGTACTACAATTTATTTTTAAAAAAAATTTTTGATACATTTTAGTTATTTTTATTACTTTTACTTTTTATTTAAAAAAGTTTGTTCCACAATTTATTTTAAAAACAATCTGATTTATAATATATATTTTTTAAGTTTTGCGTTTTTTCCAATTTTATGAACTATAAACCTTAAATGCCTCAAGTTTCAAATTTGATATCGGACTTTAAATCGAATTGTACACTTGCAATTATTCCATTTTTTTAATATTGGACTGCATATGTGACACCATTGCATAATATTATTACAATCTAAAGTTATAAAATAAATGTCAGCTGGCAACATTGCAGCAATTACATGAAATTTAGTGTCTCCCCCATACTGAACGAGTAAGGTGTTTTTAGAGAAATTGTAATGTAATAAATATTTGTCGCATTTCATTTTTTCAAAAAATAAAAATATATTTGAGGTTGGTAAGTACCTTATTTGTACTATAATACAGTTTTTTTAACAAGTGCCTGTTTTGCATGAAGAAAATCCGTTATTTTTATAAGTATCCATTTAGATACTTCAGGCATTCCAGGATGTGTGAAATCAACTTTTTTGTTTTCGTTTTATATTAGTTATTTCTCTACATAGTTTACCGTTAGAATTAATTTGTTGATAGACAGTACTTGTACATACAAGAGTGAAGCCACATGAAATCGAAGAATTAAAAAAAATAACTGGAAATGGTGAAATTTCAGAGGATGAGAAGACTACCGATAATGAGGATGACATTGATTACTCCTCGAGCCAAAGAGCATGAAATTGAACTCGAAGATGATGATAATGCAGAAAATATTCCCTCTGACCTTGACTTAGATACGGAACCGCTTTCAATTGAAACATTTTCAGAGAATCTACATTTAGAGTCAGCAACAAGCTCCAACTACAACCCCAGGAATATGATATGGAGAGTAACAAATATGAATATTGTAGAAAATGCTTTTAAGTTTGATGGAAATACTGGATATCCACCTGAAATTCTTGAATTGGACACGCCTTTTCATATTTAACGAAATATGGTATTTATTGTCTTGGCACTATACAGAGAAACCGACTTGGAAAGTCTTGCAAATTGCCAGATAAAAAAGAAATTTTAAAGTCTAACGTACCCAGAGGAACTTATCATGAAAATGTTGCCACTTTTGAAGATGTAGAATTCTCGGCAACAACTTTCCACTTACGTTGGTGCTGAACAAGCAGAGACTATATCCCGCTACGACAAAAAATTGAAAATGAACCTTCAAGTATCATGTTCTCGAGTGATAAAAGAATACAATGCCCACATGGGAGGCGTAGATTTAATAGATAGCTTCATCGGCCGATATCATATTTGCATAAAATCTAGAAAGTGAACAACGAGGCTGTTCTACCACTTGCTGGATATGACCGTGATAAACGCTTGGGTACTGTATAAGAACATCAGTATAATAAAAGACAAATCTCAGAAGGACGTAATGAAGTTAGCTGACTTCAGAACCGAGCTTGCTGACACCTTATTTCGATATCAATGTCGATCAGATAATAAAAGGGGAAGACCGAGTGCTAATAATAGACGAGAAGAGGTGCCAAAACCATCCAAAAGATCCCGGTCAGGAGTACAGGTGCTTCCCCCAACTGACGTGCGTTATGATCGTGTTGGACATGAAAAATCATTTATGTCGAAATAAATGTAAATATATGAATTGTAGAAAGCTTACTTCTTGAGTGTGCAAAAAATGTAAGGTATCCTTATGCGATAACAAAAACAACCAATGTTTCGCATTATTTCATGCTTAACTAGATACATTAAAAGTTACAACGGCATATTTACACCCCAAATTGCTAAAGTATCAAAATTGATACGTGCTTTATTTTTGCAAATAAATGTATAAAAAATTAATTCTATTTGTTTTATTATTTCTCCCTTCATCTGGTAAATAAAATGACCACATTGATATAATTTTAAATTTAATTTGGAAAATCAGGCTTTTAAGGGATAAAGGGTTTATTTTCAAAAATACCCAATATGTTATCATATAGGATTTTGTACAGTGATAAAATAATTATATATAGTGAATTCAGTAAATTGTTGCGTTTTTATTTGATATAATATAATACCAAAAATTAAAATAACTTGACGGTGTAAGAAAAAATTTTAAATTATAAAATATAACATATTTTAATTTTATTTTTTCTTTGAAACTCGTGTGATGTATGTATGTAAACTAGTGGTACTCTGATAGTTGTGTTTTTAAAATTTTGTTAACTTTTTCATTTACTTATCTGTATTGCGGTTGGACCAGACGATAAAGGTTTTGGTTCAATATATCCTGTATATTTCTGATATAGAATCACATTCGAATTTCAAACACTGACTGTTTGAAAAATATTTGATGAATTGCGAAGGATTCTTATAATACATTTTAAGCCCACATTAAATTATTAACTGGAATAAAGCAATCTAGGCTAAATATAAATTTGTGGAAAATAGGTATTTGCAATATTTTTATTCAAAATGCAAATGCATTTTAATTTTTCTATTCCAAATACTAAGCTAAGAGATGATTTGAAACGTAAGAAAAGGTTTAATAATGAAGAAATTCTCCCAAAATTGATAAAAAAAATATTGCCAACTATTACATAAATCTGTTAGTCTAATGATTAAAATGTCCAATATCATCTTCATATTGAAAATAATTTACAGCTATCAAAAATTTTTTAAAAAAGAACGAACTTTTTCAAATAAAACGAAAAAGCAATAAAATAACAAATGTATCAAAAATTAAAAAAATAGCATATTGTTGTTCAGGATTTGAAACCGTACCCTACCCGGTGGCACGGTTTCGAATCCTGTACCACAATTTATTTTTTTTTTAATTTTTGATACATTTTAGTTATTTTTATTACTTTTACTTTTTATTTAAAAAAGTTTGTTCCACAATTTATTTTAAAAACAATCTGATTTATAATATATATTTTTTAAGTTTTGCGTTTTTTCCAATTTTATGAACTATAAACCTTAAATGCCTCAAGTTTTAAATTTGAATATGACATGGAGAGTAACAAATATGAATATTGTAGAAAATGCTTTTAAGTTTGATGGAAATACTGGATATCCACCTGAAATTCTTGAATTGGACACGCCTTTTCATATTTAATGAAATATGGTAATTATTGTCTTGGCACTATACAGAGAAACCGACTTGGAAAGTCTTGCAAATTGCCAGATAAAAAAGAAATTTTAAAGTTTAACGTACCCAGAGGAACTTATCATGAAAATGTTGCCACTTTTGAAGATGTAGAATTCTCGGCAACAACTTTCCACTTATGTTGGTGCTGAACCAGCAGAGACTATATCCCGCTACGACAAAAAATTTAAAAATGAACCTTCAAGTATCATGTTCTCGAGTGATGAAAGAATACAATGCCCACATGGGAGGCGTAGATTTAATGGATAGCTTCATCGGCCGATATCATATTTGCTTAAAATCTAGAAAGTGGACAACGAGGCTGTTCTACCACTTGCTGGATATGACCGTGATAAACGCTTGGGTACTGTATAAGAACATCAGTATAATAAAAGACAAATCTCAGAAGGACGTAATGAAGTTAGCTGACTTCAGAACCGAGCTTGCTGACACCTTATGTCGGTATCAATGTCGATCAGATAATAAAAGGGGAAGACCGAGTGCTAATAATAGACCAGAAGAGGTGCCAAAACCATCCAAAAGATCCCGGTCAGGAGTACAGGTGCTTCCCCCAACTGACGTGCGTTATGATCGTGTTGGACATGAAAAATCATTTATGGCGAAATAAATGTAAATATAAGAATTGTAGAAAGCTTACTTCTTGAGTGTGCAAAAATGTAAGGTATCCTTATGCGATAACAAAAACAACCAATGTTTCGCATTATTTCATGCCCAACTACATTAAAAGTTACAACGGCATATTTATTTAATTAAAATAACTTGACGGTGTAAGAAAAAATTTTAAATTATAAAATATAACATATTTTAATTTAATTTTTTCTTTGAAACTCGTATAATGTATGTATGTAAACTAGTGGTAGTCTGATAGTTGTGTTTTTAAAATTTTGTTAACTTTTTCATTTACTTATCTGTATTGCGGTTGGACCAGACGATAAAGGTTTTGGTTCAATGTATCCTGTATATTTCTGATATAGAATCACATTCGAATTTCAAACACTGACTGTTTGAAAAATATTTGATGAATTGCGAAAGATTCTTATAATACATTTTAAGCCCACATTAAATTATTAACTGGAATAAAGCAATCTAGGCTAAATATAAATTTGTGGAAAATAGATATTTGCAATATTTTTATTCAAAATGCAAATGCATTTCAATTTTTCTATTCCAAATACTAAGCTAAGAGATGATTTGAAAAGTAAGAAAAGTTTTAATAATGAAGAAATTCTTCCAAAATTGATAAAAATATCGCCAACTATTACATAAATCTGTTAGTCTAATGATTAAAATGTCCAATATTATCTTCATATTGAAAATAATTTACAGCTATCAAAAATTTTTTAAAAAAGAAATATTTTTTAAAACGAAAAAGCAATAAAATAACAAATGTATCAAAAATTAAAAAAAATAGCATATTGTTGTTCAGAATTTGAAACCGTACCCTACCCGGTGGCACGGTTTCGAATCCTGTACTACAATAATTTATTTTTTAAAAAAATGTTTGATACATTTTAGTTACTTTTATTACTTTTACTTTTTATTTAAAAAAGTTTGTTCCACAATTTATTTTAAAAACAATCTGGTTTATAATATAAATTTTTAATTCTTTTTGCTAGACGTAAATCATACCCCGTGGAGATTAACACCGCCTTGTAAATTATTCCGATGCTGGAGTACGCTGGCTGTATCTGACCCCAGATTAAATTACCTTACTCAACATAACCTTACACACGTAAGTACTAATATGGACTCTTCCACACAGCACGATCAACCACACAATATATGCGCCGACTCAATACAAATTGCGTCAATAAGATGTCAAGTTTGTCACGAACATCTTACCGGTACTACAATAAACCGCAATAAATGCCAAAAACCATACCATTTAAGTTGTGCCAAAGTCTCATGCCCCCAAGAACCATGGCTGTGCCAGCCGTGTAACCCAACTCTTTTACAGTATGAACCTTCAAACGCTAGTGCACATTCTTCAATAGCATCACAAGACTCGTTAAGTAGAAGAAAAGCCTTATAGCTAAAAAGATTGGAAGAGGAGCGAGAAGTGTCTATGAGACGCGACCAGGAATATTTGCGCAAGGAATATCAAATTAGATAATCAAACAAGTGAAGCATTAAATGTTATTACCACAATGCCAAATATAGCACCAATCAAATCAACTTCATACGTGCCAGCAACGTCAACAAACGTGTCAGTAACAACGAACAACGTGCCTGTTATAACTACATCCGTACTCAACGCACCTCTAAATCATACTTATGAGGCAAACAACATGACAAATTTTCAACCGTTTAATTATTTTTATCCAAATATTTCACTTCACACTACAGTTAATCAAAACCCTGAGCAAACACATGTAGTTTATTCACAAGACATCAACACAAACGCGCAGCCCCAATCATTCATCAACACAAGACAGGCACACACGGCTCACCCTATACCGGAGCAGCTAATAGCCCCAAGGCATAGACTTGCCAGCTTTTTCCGGCTGTTCAGAAGAATGGCCTCTATTTAGTTCGACCTATGATTGGTCTACATATGTCTGTGGATTGACGGAAGCCGAAAACTTAATACGGCTGCAGAGAGCTCTTCTTGGTGATGCCCTAGAGGCTGTTTAAAGAATTCTCGTTCACTTTGGAATGAATTTCCGTCATCCCACGTCAAATTTGGTTGATAAACAGACCGGTTTCGGCTATGTGCCATCTTCAGTGTTCTCCCAATTCTCGTTCACCCCTCTTGCGTACCCTATGCAATTTCCACCTTGAAAATTTTATATGGCCAGCCAGAAAAAATTCTAGTTTCTCTAAAAAATAAAATAAGAACATTACCGCAAATAAACACGAAGAGAATGGAAACAATAACAAACTTTGCTGTTCAGGTAAAAGGGTTGCAGTCAACCATTGAAGCGTGTGGTCTCACGGACGAACTATACAATTCTTCGCTGCTTCAGGAACTCATTTCAAAGCAAACAAACTTCAATTACAACAAAATAATAAAAAAGCCACTTTGGTTGAATTCTCCAATTGTATATTCGATATTGGACTGTCAGCAAGTACTGTAAATGTTGAAAAAAATTTTTTATGTGACTGTCAATAATCGAAGACAAAAAAATGCCTTTTGCAATACACACACAGAAATAAATAGAAATAAATGTTTCATAAGCAGCAGTGACTGTAAGAGTGTTGTCAGCTGTAAGCAATTTTTGTCTGTTGATCGCAAAGAAAAATGGAACATAGTAAATAAGTTTGGGTTGTGCAAGCACTGCTTAAGAAAACATTCTGGTGCTTGTTACAGCAGAGATAAAGCTGTAATGTAGAAGGCTGTCAATTTAAACACCATCATCTTCTCCATAAAAACAGTTTGCTGTAGATGTTCGCACAGTTAAAGAACTTTTACTGCCCAAACAAACTCTAGATTACCAATTTCTTCGCAGAACATTTAATCATTTGAGAGACTTACCAGTCGAAAGTTATACTGCCGCAACACCAAAGATTCTTATCGGCCTTAACAATATAAACATTACAATACCGAACAAAATAAAAGAAGGCGGCAGAAATGAACCAGTAGATTTAAAAACAGCTCTAGGTTGGACAATTTTCGGGCCATGTGGTAGCAAACAACCACCTCAGTATAATATGCATATCTGCGAATGTACCGAAACAGATAAAAAAATTCAACAACTTATAAAACATTTTTTTAATATTGAGAGCTTAGGCATTAATTATGAAACTTTAAAAGTACATAAAGAAGATGAAACATCGCTGCAGCTTTTGAATAACTGTACAATACATAGAGACGACGGTCATTACGAGACATGTTTGTTATGGGTAAATGAAGAAATTAGGCTTCCTAATAATTATGAAATGGTAAAAAATAGGCTTGTTTGTCTTGAAAGGCAATTGTATAAAAATCAAGATCTTTTTACAGTTTATGATAATAATGGGTTATCCATTTTGCGGTTTCAAAAGTAAATGTAAATAAGACACATATAAAATATTTTTTTTCATAATATTTCTTTTTTATTATAAAGTTTGAACGTTGACATTATGTGGGAAACACTACATCATTTAAATGACCACCACGCGAAGTGTTGCAAGCATTGATTCGTTTGATGTAATTTTCGACCACTTTTTGACACATATTGGGCGGTATCTCAGCCATAACTTGACGAATGTTGGTTTTTAAGTGCTCAAGAGTTCAAGGTTTATCTGCATAAACACGGTCTTTCGCGTAGCCCCACAAAAAAGTCTAAAGGTGTCAAATCGCATGATCTTGGTGGCCAGTTGAGATCGCCACGACGAGAAATTACGCGGCCAGGAAATGTCTCTTGTAATAAAGCCATATTCACTCGAGTTGTGTGGCATGTTGTTGTGTGAGCTGGACTTTATATGGATGTAGGTGTAGATCTAAATGCAAAATTCGCCATAATGTGCCGTAAGACAGTCCTAATTCCTGAGAACGACGAGGAATCGACACATTCGGGTCTTTGGCAACACTTTCACTTGCAGCAGCGACATTTTCAGCGGAACGAGCGAAACGATGATGATGCACAGGCCTTACAATATTTGTAACCGCTCCAGTCTCTTCAAATTTCTTCACAATTTTGCCAATTGCTTGCGTAGTTGGACGATTATGTAAACCATAATCTCCTCTTAAAGCACGATATGTGGCTGTGGCAGAATCACCATTTTTGTAGTATGTTTTGATAATTTTTATGCGTTGTGTGATAGTTAAGCGATCCATTTTCATCAATGTAAGACTTTCAAATGAAAAGAAAAAAATCGGTTTAACAACTTAGTTTGACAGATGTCGAATACCAGTCCTATACTTTTGAAACCACGAAATGGATAACCCTTTACTATTCGTAAATAAAAAATCATAAAATTGATAATAGAGTATGGTATCTTCCGACATTTCCAGTTTACAATAAAAATAAGCCAGGCAAATGCAGAATAGTGTGGGACGCTGCCGCAAAATTTAATGGAATATCGTTAAACTCCATGCTTTACAAAGGGCCTGATCTTTTAGCTTCTTTACAAGCAATACTTTTTCAATTTAGGGAAAAGTCTGTAGCGTTAGCAGGTGACATCGAAGAAATGTTTCAGCAAGTGTATATGCGCGAAGAAGATCGACACGTTCAACGTTTATTGTGGCGTAATTGTGACGCTAGCAAAGCGCCAGACGTCTACATGATGAATGTCATGATATTCGGAGCTTCGTGTGCGCTTGTATATCTCAGTACATAAAAAAATGCTTCTGTGTATGAAAACCAGTTTCCGCGAGCAGCAGCGGCGATTAAAAACAACCACTATGTAGATGATTTTCTGTATTCTACGGATACTGTTGAACAGGCTGTTGATATTTCAATGAAGGTTAAGTATATTCAAAGCCAAGGTGCTTTCAAACTCAGAAACTGGCTCTCAAATAAAATTGAGGTAGTATAAAACTTGGAAAAACCAGAAAAAGCATATGAAAAGCAGATAAGTATGGACGTTGATAAAGAAACGGAAAGGTCTTGGGTGTTTTCTGGAAGCCAACGGATGATACAATTCGATTCAAAATTTCACTCCATATACTAAATAATGACATTATTCGACTCAGTATGATCCTCTGTAATTTCGTCATATTTCTTGAAATTACACTACAAGAGATCTGGAGGAGCGAGCTAGGCTGGGATGAGCCAATTGAAGACGAACAGTTAGCTAAATGGAGCAAATGGTCAAAATATCTCCCCGACTTAGAAAAAATTAGTATCGAACGTTGCTACTTAAAATTTATTGGTGACTACAAAAATACGTATACTGAGCTACACACATTTGTAGACGCAAGCGAAAAAGGGTATGCTGCAGTAGCATATCTCCGTATAGTTCGCAATGAAGACATCGTTTGTTCTCTGGTGGGTTCTAAAACCCGCGTAGCAGTACTCATTGGTTCTCGATTTACAAGTACCATAATAAAAAACCACTCAATTTCAATAAAAAAAATATTTTTGGTCTGACTCGAAGACAGTGATCAGTTGGCTGACACACAATAATAAAAAATATCATAAATTTGTGTCTTTACGCATAAGCGAAATTTTGTATTCAACTGATTTACTCGAATGGCACTGGATACAGGGAAAACATAACGTTGCAGACGAAGCAACGAAGTGGGCCAAAAAAACAGATATTTCTTTCAATAGTAGCTGGTTTAGAGGTCCAGAATTTCTCTTAACGCCCTTAAGCGAATGGCCCAACTATAGCACCGTACCAGATCTTAATGACACAGAAGTGCTTGAATATGTACAAGTTTACAACGTTAATAAAATGATTGTCGACCCAAATCGTTTTTCTAAGTGGAATAGACTTTTAAGAGCTACTGCATACGTGTTTCGTTTCATTGAGAAAAAACCTATAGTGAACAAAGAAATAACGTCTAAGGATTTAACCAGAGCAGAAAATCTATTGTTTCGTCTCGCACAAACAGAATTTTACTCGGAGGAAATTATAGCTTTGAAATTAAATGAAAACTTGAACAGATCAAGCCCATTGTACAAAGTAACACCCAAACTTGATAAAAATCAAATTCTTCGCATAGACGGGCGAATAGATAAGGCCTACACACGTTACGAAACAAAATTTCCTGTAATTCTACCGAAAGGCAGCCGCATTACCTATCTTCTAATTATGCATTTTCACAGCACGTATAAGCACCTCAACCATTAAACCGTTGTTAATGAAATAAGGCAGCGATATTACATACCCCGATTGAGAGCCGTGCTCAAGAGCATATTAAAACAATGTCAAATGTGTAAGATAAAAAAAGCAGCTCCATTATACCCTCAAATGGCAAAGCTACCAGAAGCACGACTAGCAGCGTTTAGTCCACCATTTACGTACACAGGTGTAGACAACTTCGGGCCTATGATGGTGATAGTTGGCCGCCGAATTGAGAAGAGGTATGGCGCTCTGTTCACTTGCCTTACGGTGAGAGCTGTCCACATAGAAATTGCTAACACTCTGAATAATTCATCATGCATAATAGCAGTCAGAAATTTTATGTGTCGTCGCGGGACGCCTTGGGAGTTTTTTAGTGATAACGGCACAAACTTCACAAGTACTGAAAGAGAAATTAGAGAGGCCGTAAAAGAGGTTAATTAAAACGAACTAATACGCGCCTTCACGACCACATATACAAAGTGGAATTTTATTCCTCCGTCATGCCCCCATATGGGAGGTGCCTGGGAAAGACTCGTGAGGTCTATAAAAACCGTTTTGTACTCTATTACACCCACTCGAATACCAACAGAAGAGTTACTTCGCAGTATGCTAGCCGAAGTGGAGAATATAATTAACTCTCGACCTTTAGTCTATGTTCCAATTGAGCATCAAAACGCTGAAGCTATAACGCCAAATCATTTGCTCGTATACTCATCCAATGGTATGAAACCATTGGCAACGTTTGATGACAGCGGTGTGGCACTTCAACATAGCTGGTTAAGTTCTTAGCAATATGCTGAAAACTTTTGGCATAAATGAGTTAAAGAATACTTGCCATGCCTTACATTAAGATCAAAATGGCATGAGAAGACAAAGCCGTTGCAAGTTGACGATTTAGTTGTGGTGGTTGATCCGTCAAGTTCAAGAAACGTGTGGCCAAGAGGCAAAATTATAGAAACAACTAAGCCGAATGACGGACAAGTGCGAAAAGCAAAGGTTCTTACTTCAAGCGGATTAAGTGTACGACCAGCTGCTAAGTTGGCGGTACTCGACATCACGTCTCAGTAGGAGTATGACTTCGAAAGCTTCTTGCCATACTGTGGGTTGTGTAACCGCCACTATTTCTACATACGAAAAATTGCAGCTCTGGTAGTTATGGAAAGCTCTGTTCTTATACACACAAACATTTATAACTCTATATACTTAAAAATACCGCATTTCTTTCATTTTGTAAAACTAAAAGTAAGAAAGTCATTTTAATCCACGTGCAGTAGTTAGTTGTGCACCACACAACGTGTTTAAATTTTAATGTTAAATATCTGATGGTCTTTAACCAAAAAGTACGTACATAGTATAAAATTGAATTTATTTGTAAAAAAAATTAAATCTCTAAAATTTAAGGAATTAAAACCTATAGTCGCGTCACAAATTGGGAATAAAGAAATATTTGAATTTAAAAAGCCTTGACCTGTGTTGTTAATCTTTCAAAGCCATCACGAACTACTGCCGCCAACAAATACATACTCAAATTTTGACAGATTTGAACCCATAAAAAAAGTCCGTTAACTCTTCGGCACTACCTGTATTATTCATGCGTGTGTCAAATATCAAATACCACACACCGAAATCACAAAGAAGACCAGAGGTGACACGAACGGCATGCTATTGTTGTTGTTTTGCTGGCTCTGTCGCACAGAAACTAGTAAACAAAGAATTGTTCATGTTTTGTTGTGGTTTTGTATTCTTATTCATTTCTGGCTCAATAAAAAAAGTTGTTGAAAAATATTAATTTAAGCAATATAAATACAAATGGTAATATAACATTAAAAATAAAATAAGAATTATTCATGATATATAGAAGGAGTAAATTGCAATACAATTCATTATTTCTTACTTGCAAAATCAAAGAAGTAATGTCCAATGATTCCTGCTGACCAAATAGTACACCAGAAAATCGGGGTTGTCATGGGCGATCTGTAACATCCTATTGACATATGTATGGCAGCGTAAATCGATATATAGGTTTGTCATTCAATATGTAATATCTTCATTATTCATTTAAGACCCCATAAAGCATATATATTCTGGATCCTTATAGATAGAGAAGTCGAATGAGTGATGTCCGTCTGCTATATTTTGGTGTAAGTAGAATTAAGGCCTAACACAACATAGAGACATAAATTTTATACCATTCTCTTGGAATTTTTCATAAAATTGTTAGATTTGAAAATAACAAAACTCGGCCCAATAATTAATGAGATATAGCCAAAAGACTTTTTTTCTTATATTTCCTATTCTGTTGTTTTTTTATGGAGTTCTACGAAGGTTTAGAAAATAATTGAAGTCGGTTCATTAACGACTAAAATATGGGCAAAAAATGGTATTCGAAATAATTTTACTTTAAAAATTTTTTGGAAAAAGTTGCGATTCATACCAACAACCTGGTTGGTAGTCACAAGCGCTTCTTATACACCACAGAGCAGTTGTATTTTTCATAGTAGTTTACGCGTCTAAGTACATAATATATCTTAAAATACTAAAACTTCAAATTCTTGATGGAAATTTGGTGTGGTTGTTGTAAATTGGCCCTTTTTTGTCACACATACATCAATAATGAAATGCGTTCATGGGCACATGTACACATTGTGTGTATACATGTGCACTCGAAAAGCAAAGATTTGTTTTTTTTGTTTGTTTCTTTAATGTAGAACGTGATGAAGAATCCGGTGGTACTTTTAGGCTCTCAAAAAAATCAATGTTTTTTGTTTTTTTTTAGGTTTTCTATAATTTCTATATTGAGCGTCACACCGCAAATATGTATAAAAAATCGCTAAAAATGCAAAAATATTTGGAATTCTTTTGCTTCTCAAGATTGACTTTTGCGAAAATCACCTTTTCGATTATAAACACAAAATCACGATTCACCTTGATTTTTCAATTTTTTTTAAGTGCAAATTTTTGTTAAAAAAAGACTTGAACTTAGAGGTTACTTGCAAAGTAATAGGCTTGTAACAATGTATTAACAGCTATATTTTGTTCTCAAAGAGAACAGACGTGTTTTGAAATAGCTCTGTGGAATTTTGGATTTTTTTGTAATAAACTGAAATAGCGTTTGGTAAAATACCATTTGATATACCTGATGAGGTTCTGGTTTGAAAATGGATCTGAGCTGTGGCAAATGTGAAGGAAACTGTAGAACTGCGAATGTTCGCTGTGGCGGTTTTCGTGAAAAGTTTTTCCATTTGAGATGTGTTGGTTTATCAGAATATGAAATTGACACAATGTTGAAGTGTCCTAATATGAGATTTATATGTGATGGTTGTATAAATTTTATTAAATTAACAAACGAAAACTACAAAAGCCTTATTGATGTTGTGAAGAAAAATTAAGTTGAAATTATTAAAGAAATAGGTTAGGTTAGGTTGCACAGGCTGCCGATTTAAAGCAACCGGCCCACTTGGGTCCAGAAGAATAGGTCCCTTTGTGATGCCCGTTATGGACAGCGAGAAAAAAATAAAAATATTGGCTATCCTATATTTTGGTCAGTATTGAACCAACCGGTTTTCCGAATAAACTTGTTTATTCTCTTCAGATTGCATTCCGTAAGGTCTGCGAGTTCAGGTAAAGTTGAGTTACCTAGATACATGGCTCTGTAATGAGACAGAGCTGGACATTGACAGAGGAGGTGCTTTACGGTTTATTCCTCCTCCTCATTATGACAACTTCTACAGAAGTCGTTGAAAGGGAGATTTAGTCTATTTGCGTGGGCACCTATAAAGCAGTGCCCTGTTAGGACAGCCACAAGTATACGTAGCTGATGTCGAGGGATCCCCAGTATGATGGCTGATTTTGCTCGATCATATTGGGGCCAGGTTAATCTGGAGACAGCACATGTGGGTTCATTGAACCATCTAGCTTGTGCTAACCCTATAAGTTTCTCCTGAATTTTGCAGCTTTTTAGTGGGGCTCCCACTAGCCGGTCGGTGTCCCATTCTTGTAAACGGGATCCCTCCCTGGCTAGCTTGTCCGCAATTATATTGCCAGGCACATTCGCATGCCCTGGTACCCAGATTAGCTCGAGGTTGGAATGTGACGCCATCTCGTTCAGGTATGTCCGGCATTCCTTTACCAGTTCAGATGTTGTGTAAACACCCGATAGAACGTTCAATGCAGCCTTACTATCGGTACATATACGAATATCCTGCCTATATTTCCTATTGTACCTTAACCAGTTAGCTGCCCTTTTTATGGCCGATATTTCGGCTTGAGTTATGCTACAAAGATCTGTAAGCTTGAAACGTATCCTCTGCTGAAATTGAGGAATGTATATGCCCCCTCCCACCCCTATATTAAAGAAATAAATAGCACAAAAAATTTTTTGAAAGAGGCAAAGAGCGAGATTGTCAGCGAATTAAAAAAAAAGTAATGCAAATATAGAAAAAGATTCATATGCTAATCAACTGAAAAAAAGTAATAACAGCGTGCCCGTTATATTGAGACCAAAAAATAAACAAGATAGTGGAAAAACTGAAAAAGAAGTAAAAGAGAATATTAAACCTTCTTCGTTAAATTTACAAGTTAAAGGTATTACAAAGAGAAATGATGGTGTAGTCGCGATTAGATGCCAAAATGAAAGCGAAAGAGAGTTATTGTCTGATGAATTAAGAGAACAGATGGGTAGCCAATATGATGTACAAATGCCAAAAATGCGGCGACCTAAATTGTTGATTACGGGTTTGAATGAGGACTTACAAAAAAGCAGAATAGTTGAAGCAATTAAAAAGCAAAATAGCATTGATTGTAAATATTTGGAATGCATAAAAGAATATAAATCCTATAAGAACCCTCGGGTGTATAATGCTTTGATAGAAACAGATGGAGATGGTTTCGAGAAGATTATGAAGAAAAATAAAATAAACATTGAATGGGACAGGTGTCCAGTGTATGAAAGTTGTAATGTTATGAGATGTTATAAGTGTTGGGTATTTAATCATACTTCGAAATATTGCAAACAAGAAGTTCAAATTTGTGCTAAATGTAGCGAAAGCGGGCATTCCTATAAAGATTGTAACAATAATAATAAAAAATGCATTAACTGTATAAAAGCAAAAGAAAGATTAAATTTAACAAATATAGAAATTAACCACGATTGTAGAGATATAGACTATCCAATTTTAAAACGCAAGAAGAGGCGAGAGGAGGAACGGGTTGCATACTAGCAATCAAATTGTGTGAAGGGCTTGTACTTAAATATAGGAGGGTTGACCTCAAATTTTAATGAACTAGAAATTTTATGTGCGAATGAATGGTTTGATTTTATATGTGTAACTGAGACACATCTAACAGAAAATATTGAAGATCCCGAAGTAATGATAAAGAATTATAAAATTTTAAGAAGCAATAGTGAGTCAAGACATACGGGTGGTGTTTGCTTTTACATCAAAGAAAATTGGAGTATACGAATAATTGACAGAAAGTCTGTAGAAAAAGTACTTTGGTGGTTAAAAATTGAAATAAAATATAAAAAGCTGAAATACATATTAACGGGAGTCTACAGATCACGTGATAGTTGAAACGCACCTGAAAATGTTTTTATTAATTTTTTCAAAGAAGAAATGGAAATAAATAGTGCCAACGAAAATAATTTAATAATGGGCGATTTTAATATCAACTGGTTGGAGAACAGTAATCATAAAAATAGTATAAATGAAATAATTCGAGATAATTTTTTTAAACAAATTATTACAGAGCCCACAAGAATAACAAAGACCACATCAACAATTATTGATTATGTTGTAACCAATATCGAAGATATAAGTGCAAAAACTAAGTTAGACCTAAAGATAAGTGATCATGAATCAATAGAAATAATACTGCCTGTAAAATACAAATTTGAAATGTCAAACAGGAAAAGAATAAAAATAATAAAGTTCAATAACCCGAGATTTCGAAACAACCTAAATTGTATGACGATTAATAATATCAACACAAATTATGGAATGCACCAAGCATTCGAAGTATTGGTTAAAGGCGTAAATGATGCTATAGAACCAATGATAACCGCGAAGTTTATAAAAGACAGCACTCAAAATCAATGGTTTAATAACCAACTAAAGGTTATGAAGGATTATAAGATACACCTCTACCAAACGGCAATTTGGTACAACACCGCTTATTATTGGATTGAATATAAAAGATTTAGAAATGAGTATAAAAAGCATCTGGATTTGGCAAAAAACAGCTTCATTAATAACAAAATAAATGAATGTAACGATCAAAAGACTATGTGGAAAACAATGTCGCAATAAGTCGCTTGTATTAAAAAAAAGATTTTTCAAGAATTAGCGAAATAAAACTAAATGGAAAAACATTTACTAACGAAAAATTAATTGCAGAAGAGCTAAACTATTTTTTCGTAAATAGCGTGAAGCAAATTGCAGATAGCATACAAGTCGTGAAGTATGAAAACATTATTCAAGGAAACACAACACTTAAATTCGATTTTGACATAATAACAATAGATAAATTAAAAGATACGTTGAAGCTTTTTAACAAGAAAAGAGACCAGCATTTTATTACAGCTAAAATGTTTGTGGATAACTTTGATATCCTTGGTAACCATTTACATAGCCTCATAGTCAAATCTTTGCGAAATGGAATATTTCCGAATTGCCTAAAGGAATCATGCGTGGTACCAATAGAGAAGATAAAGAACACGAAAGACTCACACGAAATAAGACCGATGAATATGTTAATGACAATTAGTAAAATATTGGAGAAGATAGTACATTATCAGTTGAATAAGCATTTTGAGGATAATAATCTTTTAAATGAAACTCAATCAGGGTTTAGACATAAACATAGCTGTGAATCACTTTTAAATTTAGTAATTACACAGTGGAAAACAGACGTTTCAAACAAAAATTGTGTGGTAGCGGTATTTCTGGATTTAAAACGTGCTTTTGAAACTATTAATAGAAGAATATTATTGCTTAAACTAGAAAAATACGGAGTAAGAGAAAATGAGCTACGATGGTTTAAAAGTTATTTGGAAAATAGAAAACAAAGAACCAAATGTGGAGAGCATTTATCTTCAGCCGTAGATAACGAATTTGGAGTACCGCAGGGAGCGGTGTTAGGAACATTGTTATTTATTATATATATTAATGATGGAAGAATACTGAAAGATGCGAAAATTTGCATGTTTGCGGATGATGCACTTATTTATATTAGTGGAAAGTCAGCGACGGAGTGTGTGAGGAAGCTTAACAATGATTTAGAAAGCGTCAATAAATATTTAAAAATGAATAAGCTTAAATTGAACAAAGACAAGACAAAAGTCATGGTTATAAACGGAACGACTACAGAGAGAATAGTGATCGATGGTGAGCAAATCGAAGAAGTAATGGAAATGAAATATCTTGGTATTATTATTGATAAAAGGTTGAAGTTTGATCTACACTATGACTACATTTGCAAGATTTCTAAAAAAATAGCATTCTTGAGAAGAATACGGGACTAAGTATCATCAATCACAGCAGTAAATATATTTAACACTACAATAAAACCTCATTTTGAATACTGTTCAACTGTTCTATTTCTTGGAAACCTTCAAATGAAAAAGAGACTTCAAAAGCTGCAGAACTGGGGTATGAGATGTATTCTTAAATGCAATAGGACAACACACAGAAGAGACATGTTAGAAGCATTGCAATGGCTATCAGTAAATCAAAGACTGCTGATGAATGTTTTAATGTTTATATGAAAAATGGCTTGATGCCGAAATATTTGGAAAGTCAAATAACTTACGTGGCGGAAGTACAACCCTACTATCTAAGGAATGTGGGTGATTTTAGATTGAATTTTTGTAGAACTAATTATTCGAAAAACTTGTTATTTTATAATGGTCTTAAATTATATAATGAAATGCCTCGAGAGTTAAAAAATGAAAAAAACTCTTTTTTATTTAAAAGGCAATTAATATTGTATGTAAAAAATTTTGATTAATGTATAAAATCCAAATAACGTATATTATTTATTTATTAAATTGTAATTAATAGCATTAAGCTAAATATATAAATAAATAAAAAAATATTAAAAAAATGTAATTATAAACGTTTTAAGGGAAAAAATAAGTGTTACGCTAAAGATATTTTGTCACGATCAAGAGATTTTGTTGCACGTAAACAAGAAATAATGCCAAATTTAAAGTTTAACGAAAAAAAGTTTATTCTTTTACAAAAAGTAAATAAAAAAAAAACAAAAATTCTTCAAAAAACTAAAATTTTCATAAAAAACTAAACATGTACATATTCTTTGATGTCTTTAACAAAAATGGAAAAAAGGAAGTAATTCTTGAAGAAACTTATACACATATGTAAATATTTGACGCAAAACAATAACTTAACTTAATTTAATTTTTAAATTTTCATTCGAATTCTTATTCTGAATCTGTATAAAGTTTATGAAATGCCATTCTCATTAATTTTCATGTCACCTCTTTTCATCCGTTTGTCGTTGCTATTCAAAAACAGAATCAGTCAGTAACAATAAAAATTAAATTCAAATATTCCACGATTACACGTTTCTTTCTTCTTTCTTTTATATTCGTCATTAAGCGCTTTATCGAGCTTTATTTTCTCTCGATATCTCCGTGTTCTTTCAGCCGCCGTTAATTTTGTTGTTTTACTCTTGAAAATTAAAAAAAATAAATCATAATTAAGCATTTGAAGCAATATCAAAAGTGATGCTCATGAAATGTTTGCCTATTTCGGTTTTTTTCGTAGGCAATTTATTTCTCAACTTCACAAATTATAAAAAAATGAGTTGAAACCATGTAAACAATGATTGTCAACTTTAATTTTTTACATTTAATATATTCACTTTTAAAAAAATTAGCGTGACACTCATGAAATTTTATCGCGCCCTTACCATGGTGTTCACAAAAACTACGCAAATGCACACTTTTTTTAATAGATTTTTTTTACGCTTTTTCACTTTTCTAATAATTAAAGTTTGTAATTTCCTTACGTTATTTACTTTATTTAAATGCAAATTGAAAAGTAGTAATATTACTTGAATTATAAAAAAGTGACGCTCAATGCAAATTGTGGGGACAACCTTTCTTTGCAACGGCAAATTCGCACTAACTAAGTTTTGACGACTATAACAAATCAAAACACAAGAAAGAAACGCAATAATTCAAAAACTGTTATTAAATGTTGCATATTTACTTTTTATTTAATGTGATTATTTTCGAACAATTTTGTTGTGGTTTTTTTAATCCAAAGTGATTATTATTTTTGGCTAAAGTTCGTAACATTTTTAGTCAGAAAGAATTGGACATGAGACAATATTCCAAAGCAACAAGGGAAAATTTTAACACCAATTAATTTCAACTTACACGGCAGAACAGAAACAACGTTGTTTTTCGGGAGCCGCTACACTCCCATCATCAGTGTTCATGTGTGTTTCCAAGTATCCACCACTGTTTGGGTGGCTCGGTTGAATGTGATTTCAAATTTGTATTTATACAAATAATGTCTAGAAAAAGCATACGAGAGTTATTTGTATTATTATTTGTTTTTACTATCAATATTCAAATTTTACCATCACTAATTAACGTTAAATGAACCCATTGTTACATGTTGGTTTTATCTCATGTACCATTTTTCTTTCTAATTTTTGTTTTTACTTAAGACAAACTTTTTTGGTTTGATTAATACTTAAGTGTTATTGGTTTTTTGTTTTTTTGTCAACTAGTTGAGTTTTCTTGATTTATTTGATCAATTTTAATTAGTTATGTGACAGTAAACATTGCAAGGCTCATGCCAGTATCTAATTTTTATTTAATGTGATTATTTTCAAACAATTTTGTTGTTAGTGGTTTTTTTAATCCAAAGTGATTATTATTTTTGGCTAAAGTTCGTAACATTTTTAGTCTGAAAGAATTGGACATGAGACATATTTTACTTTTTTATTTATTTTATTTTATTTTGTTTACTAAAAATTCTAACGGGGGACACATGCTTTTGTATGGAAGGAGTCAGAGGGATAAACAAAACACCATTCTGAATAAACAAAAAAACAAACATACAAATTTGAGAATTACGTTTTTTTGTTACATATTCCACGCTGATCACTCTCACATTTTTGTTTTTTTTTTGTCTTTTTTTTACCTAAAATAGTAGTGTAAAGTGCGGGGACACAAAAATTGCTGGTACTAGATTAAATAAAATTGCAAAACTTTTCATTATTCTATTACAAGCCGTACTTGAAAAACGCCAGTCACGACCATGAATATAAATGGCCGTAATTACATTATTTTTATAATAATATACATATGTATATGTATAATTTATCCAAAAATATAGGGGTAGCTATTGAGTTCTCATATATACCTATACATTACTACACTACTTTAACTTGCAAATTTTTGCTAGTAAAATGTTCATTTACTTTTTCACATTTTTGAGAGCAATTTTGGAAAATTTCTTGTTACTCTCTCGTTGCTAATTTTTACTAGTAAAGTAAATGAGCGCACCTATTATAAGAATAAAAGTTTGTACATTTAAAAATACATCCATCATACCAATAAAACAAAAATCTTAAAATATATTGCCCAAAAATAAAAAGGGGAAGCTCTTAGGCGAACTCTTCCGTCAAGACCACCCATACGCTTGAGTACAGCCTGATATGCACCATATGAACGTTTTGTTCTCTCCAAAACGTCATCAATATGACTATAATACTCGAAGTTCTCATGAAAGGTGACTCCGAGGTACTTCATCCTGTCAGACACCAAAACCATTTCCCCTCCGACCCGTAAACATGGTACATATGACCTACAATTTGTATAGATACATTTGCGCCTACTCTTGAGCATCATAGCCATTAACTTCCGCAAGTTCAAATTAAGGCCCCACCTCGAAAAATAGCACGCCAGCTCAGACAAAGAGCAGTTAGCCCGATCATTAACAGTTCGTTCCCTAGCCTCTGCAGATGCAATGAGGATGTCATCAGCATACACCAACAAAAGAGGAGTGGGAATATCCGATATAAAAATGTTGTACAAGATCGGCCCAAGCAACGACCCCTGCGGTACTGCCGCAGAGATTGAACCCTCACGAGAGAGAACATCACCAACCTTAACTCTAAACTATCAGTCCCTTAGGAAGCTATCAGTCAAACAGCAGATACCCCTGCCAAATCCCATATCCATCATTTTATACACCAGGCCATCATGCCAAACCGTATCAAATACCTTAGCAAAATCCAAGATCACAGCCATAGTTGGGCATCTCCTATTTAGACTTCTGCCAACATAATCCGTAAAACCTATCAGTGCATGCGATGTCGAAAGTCGGCTTCTAAAACAAAATTGAAATTCTTTCAAAATGTTCCTGTCTATTATCACGTCATTTATTGCTGACAGGAGAAAGTATTCAAATAGCTTCCCAAAGGCGGACAGCAAAGAAATCGTTTTATAACTTCTACTCTCAGTTGGGTTTAATTTCGGTTTCAATATAGGTACCACAAGAGCAGCCTTCCATGCTCTTGGAAAATATCCGATGTTCAAACAGTGATTAAACACAATTGCCAAAAATCGCCACACCACAAGACCTGTCTTTCTCAAAATGAAGTCAGGTACACCATCCATCCCAGATGATCTTTTGTTCGACCTCCTTTTGAACGTATTTCCCACTGCCACAGTATCAATAAAAGCGTGTCCGTCGATGCGCACCCTATAATTTGCCCCGTCCGCTGGAAAGCTCGTGTAAAATGTCGTCAAAGGTTCCGTCCTTTCCAAAGATGCGACAACCTCACGTGCCCTCACACCAAATAAATCTATACGAACCGATTGTCCAAGATGTGACACCTGGGCAAAGCTGTTCGCAAGAATGTTTGCCATTCCAGCACCATTGGAAACAGTAGTATCATCCACCAGACTCCGAACAACAGGGCGAGCCTGTTGTCGAATAGTCTGTAAAAAATTTATCCAATTATCACATGCGAAATTGGCTATAGCACCAGTATTATCCTGTCCACATTCCGTATGTTCGCCTTCAGTATATTTCGTCTGCCCGGATCCTCACATCTGTTCAGTGTTTGTCGTGGTCGTTTCTTTTGGTCAATGAAATTCAAAATATGTCGCGGGAGTTTCAGCAAACCTCTGCCTCCTGCGGAGACCTTTGGTACGGAATACTCCATAGCACCCTGAAAAACAGTTTCCAATGTCCCAATACATCCATCAATCTCTGTTTTAGTCACGTTTCTGTCCAAAGAAAGCCCACAAGTAGCAAGATTGATTGTCAATCTATCCGCAAATATGCGCCTGTTCATTCTGTCATAGTCATACCTGGTAGAACGCTATACTGCCAAGCAGGGATTCGTAAAGAAAACTATCTCTACTGCCCTGTGGTCCGATGCATAGTCAAGTGTCATCAGTCGGTTTGAGTTCACTGTATCAATATCTACAGATATCAGAAAAAAGTCAATGTGGAAAGATATACCCCTATTTACCCTGGTTAGTCCTTCAGTTTCTCGAACTTCCAAGTCCAGATTAGAGAATAAAAATTCCCTTAAATTACGTCCACTAACATTCGTGTACGGATCTCCCCAATAGTGATGCCTTGCATTGAGATCAGCGCCAATTACTACACTGCAATCATGTGCCAGCGCCTGCACCGAATCAAAATCATTGGCATTACAAGCAGATCCTAGTATAAGGTACACTGATATAGCAATCAAATCACTACCGTTCGATCTTCGAATACGCACAGTCGAATTCTCAATAAAACCGGTATTTAGAATTATTTCTTCACAATGCAAGGCATCCCTAACGAGGACAGCAGTACCACCCCACGTCTGCCCTATCGGTCACGTCTAAAAATTTTGCATCCAGTTATGTTAAGTTTATGGCGGGAGTTACGACAGTGCTCAGCCACCAGCAGTACGTCGGGTCTATGCCTAATCAAAAATAAGTTCAAGTAATGTCTTCTCTGTCTTGAGACAATCGAGTTTATATTAATTAAAATAGGCTTAAGCATGCCAAGCAAAGCACGAGATCTGTCTTCGTCATTCTCCAATCCAGGATACTTACTCGCAAATCCACCTATACTTCCTAAACATCTCAATAACCCGCCACCAAAAAAACGTCGGCCACAGAAACGTCAGATTTACCGAGATCCCGGCGTCTAGTGGAAGTAGTTCCAGATGCAGCTGCCTGCTCCCCGCGAGCAGAGCCGGCCACTGCAGCATAGGAAATACGTACATTAATGTTGCTCTGACCAGCAGTTCGAACATAAGGACGGGAAACACTCTTCGAAAATATCCATGCCTCAAACTTACGAAGAAGTTCCATCCTACGCGGACACTCCTTCGAGCTTGCCGTATGCCCCTCAACAGCACAATTAACGCACCTAACTGGCAAACCGAGTCCTACAAACCTGGCCAGTGACAGGATACGCAACAAGAGCCATGAGAACCACCACACTTTACGCACCTATAAGGCATACGACAATTTTAGCTCACGTGGGCATAACGCTGGCAGTTAAAACATTGTGTAATGCCCGTGCGTCTAAATTTCCTAATATGCACTCTTCAGCGCAAAACATACCGCAGAGCATAAAAACCCCGAAGGTCAGAGTCCCTAGTCATCCGGACCACCCATTTATCTCCTCCCAATTGGATCATCCCAATCACATGAATATTAATCTGGAGACGGCTCAGATATTCAACTATTTCCTCCGATTCATAATAACCGCTGTAAACGGACGAAGACTCTTAGGGGTGTAGGTACAAAAATTCACCCTTCCCTTCTCTAGAAGTTCCTTAACCTTCTGAAAATCATCCAGAGTGCAAACCTCTATGTTAGCAACCCCCTAACCCACTATCTTAATATTTAAATTCCTATGTCCTAAAGCCTTATCAATAGAACTAATGATATACTTAACATTAATGTCATAAATTGTTATGACAGGAACAGACTTACTCTCCTTTCGCTCCCCACTAGATTGTTTTTTTGTGCTTGAGTTGCCTCCTTCGGTTTCATACCACTTGCCCTTGAGCCAACATGATCAATAGCAATTCTTTTTATATTATTTGCCGACTTGCCCTCACTTTTTTCAGCATCTTGAATTTGAATGTCATCAAGTGATTCAAGGCTTTCGGCATCTTGCAGTAGCCTTTCCTCTTGAATTTTGGCTAAATCCTCCTATTTATTTTTTAGTAAGCCATTCTCATGAGCTAAAAGGCCAATTTTTTCGCCCAGCATCATCCAGGTTGTCCATTAAGACTGCGTTAAGCTTACGCAGATTCTACATATCCCTCTTTTCATTCGATTTCGCACTCGACTTCTTCCTCTTATTAACAGAGGATGAGTCATCCTCTTCATCCATTCTAAAGGGTTTAAAAACCACTTGTAGAAAGCACTTGTTTGCCTACTACGCACTTCTCAAATTATTTTACGATTGTAATTTATTTCAAATAAATAACAATTTATGCTCCTCCCCTTGGAGTTATACAAAACACGAAAAATCAGCAACAAAATACCACAAAACCGATCTAAACAGTTTGGAAGCTCACACACGACTCCCATATTTTTGAAATGTTTCAAATCTCTTATCCTATACCATGGTATAATAATACAGGTAGTGTCGAAGCGTTAACGGACTTTTTTTTTGAGTTCGAGTCTGTCAAAATTTGATTATGTATTACTAACACACACCTACACTGCTAAAAAAGCACACTTTATCACTTGTTTCAAATGCAAGTAAGAAAAGGAAAAGAAACAAAATTCTTTATAGAACAGAAAATGAAATCATTTTGCCATTTTTCTTTTGTACTTGTTGACAGCTTCGAACCTGAAAGCAGTGTTGTTGCAGCTTCGACACCACCTGTATTATTCCACCATGTCCTATACACAAACAAAACCATTGAGAATTTCAAAAATTACAAAAGTATATATAAGCATAGTAGGCTTGGAAACTTATTAAAAAATCTCAAAAAACAAATTATATTATTTGATATGAATCTATTTTATTTTCTTTACAACATTTATACAATTAGACGCCCTTTGGGTGACAATAAAATATGGTTTAAGGTCTACTGATGATTTGGCATTAGCACGAATGAAATGCATGTATATTAGGCTTGCCAGATCTAATTTGTCAAAAAGCTTGACATTGACCAAAAAAAAACTTGATTTTGAAAAAAAAACTTAACAAATAAAAACACTCATACTAAATATATAAAAGAGATTTTTAGTTTTTAAAGAAGAACTTCTGGATAATTATTATTGGGAAAATACGAATTGAATTTCAACTTTTACTCGTAAAAACAATTTTGCTGAGAGGTTTTAGCTAGTCTATAATAAATAAATAATAATTTTCATAAATAACTTGACAATTCTTCAAACACATAAGTTTTATTTAAAAAAACAATGAAAAACCGCCTGTATTATTCCACCATGGGTATATCAAGTCGGCAAAGCTGATAGAAGGATGGCGCGCCGGTAAAACCCCGGCTCAAGCCGAATCGCCGCCGCCGCTGACGAAAAGTCCACGACTTGCTTCTCTGGTTCATTGTTGTCAATTTACTAGTGTTGAGTAATATGGTAAATATCAGTGTTGGCACTTTTATAATAATTGTACAGAAAGTTATAGTTATTTTTTAAACTATAATTGCAGAAAAAAATATGTATCATATTAGTCCTTAGTTCTATTGATAGTAAAAATATGGGCTTTAGATTTGTTTTTTAGAAATATACACATACTTTTTTTAAGTATTATTAAATAGCTAGAATAAATTTGAGAAAAAAATAACTTACAAAAAAGCTTGACAAATCACTTTTTCACTTGACACTTGACGCGCATTAAAAAACTTGACAATCAGGCCAAATCAGGCCCTTCTGGCAACCCTAATGTATATAGACTAGCTAAAAAACCCTCAACAAACAAAAGTTTTTGAAAATCTTTGAAAGAAGATATCGAGGCAATCTAGATTAATAAATTTAAAAAAATTTTAAATTTAATTCATACTAAAGAAGTGCATTTGTGTAACAACAAGTACTGCGAAAACAGTTCTAACATGTTACATACAACATACTATAAGTGTATATGATAAAATGAGTGGTACTGTTATTTTAATACTTCTCTGTCACTAACTCTACTGAACAAACCAACAAATTTTACTTGTTTTCTTACGTCCAAGACAACAATCCACTGCTTGCATTTGAGAAAATAATATTTGTACAACAAGTGTAAGTGAGAAACTTATGTTACAATAAGTAAAGTTATAAAGTAGATGTGGGAAAGTGCACAAATTTTAAAGCCATTTGTCAAAGAAATAAATGGCTTTGTATTATAAAACCTTTATTTATTATTTTTATCCATTAAATGTTTTTGTTTTAATAATAAGGCCATTATTACAACTTGCCTTTAGTTAATCTAATAAATACAAACAATATGCATGAAATAATTTACTCTTTTATTTTTTGTTATTAATACAGTAATTTTGCTTTAGCTGCATAATCAACTTTACACAATTTTTTGTGCAGATAAGTTAAAAATGCTGTTATCTTATATGTATTTCTGTATGTACATACATACAAACAAATGACTTGCAATTTGAGTGACTTGTAGGTAGGCGATATTTTTAATAATAAATGGCATAAGTTGGATTTTACATACATACATATGTACATACATATGTATGTACATATTTAAAAAAAAGTGGCCACCATATTTTTTTAATGTGTTCAGCTAACCTTGATTTTTTATACGAAAATATTTTAAAACCGCCAAAAATATGGTAAATATGCAGGTACACAAAATGAACTTAAACAAAATTTAGGAAGAATAATTACAGAAAATATGTATTTTTGGGCAGTTAAGTAAAAATTCAGCTAACGTTGATTTTTTGTATGAAAATAATTTTAAAATGCCAAAACTTTTGGCCAGTTATCTTAAATGTGCAGGTACAGAGGCACGTAGAAAAGAATTTGTGTGGGATTTCGAATAGTGATTGAAATTACTAATTTTGTGCATTTAAGTCGTAAATGCTCTTAAACAAAAGCAGATAAATCAAAACTACTGTATAACGTCTTTTATTGAAAACCCCTTGCATTTACATGTGTATGTATGTATGTGTACTTATTTCTACTTTTGCCTATTTAAAAGAATACACACAAACATACACACACACTTCCCAAATGAAAGCACGTATGAACTGATATTAAATCAAACAGCATACAATGAGTCACTTATAGTATCGCGTCCATAACTAGTGTGTTTTCTTTGCTGAAAATGTGTAACACAAATGTGTTAATCTCTTTTTCTCTTTACTACAACGCACTCAATCCATATAAGAAAACACAAATAACAACTAAGGTCCAATAATTGACTACTCATTTAAGTGTCATTTATCTTTAAATGCCACTTAAGTACCAATTTCATTTTTTCAGTACAAAATTATGTGACATTTAAATGAAACTTAAATGACCATTCTTCTGCATTTAAAGTCCATTTAAGTTTTGCACACATACATACACAAACATATGTTTTTGCTTGCGTGTTGGTGTTTCGCGCAACAAAGTAAACAAAAAATTTGCGGCCATTGAAAAATCAACATCTTTTGGAGTGAAATTTGGACTTCTTTTATTAATATTATTCTTTTTTATGGTTTTTAAAATTGATTTAAACTTTTAAAACATTGCAGCAACCTATCATTGTTGTTATTTTCAGCCTGAAAAAGAATCCACATTAGAAATTTTCTTTAATTTTGACCATCAGCTGTTTCTCTAAGAAAATTGAGAGAATTTCGTGAGGCTGCCATATTTTTATCGTAATTAAATATAAACAATAATTTCACACTGAAAACTCAAACTGTATTTAAATGCAACTTAAATTTAAGTGGCAATTAGCTAAATGGCATTTAAATGCGAAGTCAATTATTGGCGCTAACACAACAAGCGCTAATTTACGTACAACTACGAACAATAAGCAATGATTTTAAAAACTTGTATCATTTGGATGGAACAATGCACGTCTTTAATTCATACCCACATCTATTTTATTAGTTTTTTTGTTTACACATCCATACATATGTGCATGTGCGTATGTACTTATTTGTTTTGATAGCTAGTTCAGATAAACTACCGATAATTTGTTATCAAAACTAGCGATGATAGCAATTTCTTCATGCTTCGCAGCTAGGTTCAAAATAAACCAAGTACGTTCGCTCACAAAACTTTGTATGGCGAACCATGTCGATTCAATCAAAATTCGACCGCGAACCGTGAATGAGAGAGCGAACCTCGATAATTGCTGTCCTTGTGAACATGCTATTAGAGTCTCACCCAAATATTTTACATTCAGATCATGTTCCATTATGGACAGTTTCAAAATATATGAAAAACAGTAACTTTGTATTAACGTGTAGACTGTGAAAAGTGAAAGTAAAACATTGACCAAACAGAGTGTATTCCTAGCAAATAAATTAGTTTAAATTTTAGCAATAATACCATAGGGAAGAAAAACTCATGGCAAAGAGAAATCTGAAATACATCTAAGATGCTTATTGCTCAAAGAAATAAATTCAAACATAAATTACAAAGATTCAGGGAGTCCACTTAAACGGTATCTTAAGGCAGTTAAGTAGTCTAATTGAATTACACCTTAACAAGGATAGAAACGAATCCTGGGCAAGGTTTATCTCTAAACTACCCCGGGGTCCAAAAAATCGGTGCGGAAAAGGCCAATGCCATTGCCGATGCATTTGGCGACTCTCACACTATTACTATCAATAACCCATCACCTTTGGATACATGTATATCAGATTTTGATGATTGGCTCGATAATGATTATCTGATTTGGTAGTAATAATATTGAACGTGCAGTAGATCTATGTAGCATACAATGGAGAATGGTAGTAAATGGCACTCAGCGACAGCACCAGGGTATCCCACATAAAAACGTTTGTTTAACGATTGAACGAAAGTGGATTTAAATACGTTAAATACGCCTTGGATTGAACCCATTACAAACAATTAAACAATGCCATTGCCGTGGAGGTAGATGGTAGTACAACAAAACAACAACAATATGATGCCGTTTCATATCACCTCAGGTCTTCTTTGAGTTCCCATTTAGTTAAACACACCTCACTACTTTGCTACCGTTTGACACACGCCAAGGCGGATCTACCAGGTAGTAGCAATTCTACAACAATACAAAATTTGTTGCAAAAATGCCTGACGAACTGTCAAAACTTTTGCACTGTTACCACAGTTTAACCTCTAAAAAATGTCAAAGATCATATAAAGCTATAGTGTTTAACAGTTTGGCAGTCAACACAAATTTAATTTGAAACAATTGACACTTTCTCAGGTTAATCAGCTGTCCTATAATACTACCTTGTGGGTTTGTAACGCTGCAATTGTATATAAATTAGACACATAACCATGGAAAATGCGAAAATTGGCTGCGCATTATTGCTAACAAAAATTTTTTATAATGAATTATTTTAATTATATCCTCTTATCTAAAACTTTTTGTATTATTTTGTCTTCACATCTTACATAAGCTTGCATTTCATAAAAGAAATATATAAATTGCTTAAAAAAATTATTTTCCGATTCCTAGTTTTGTAGTTTACGGTACAAAACTATCTCTTGACTGATACCTCTTGGTAAACTGTATCAGTCAAAAACCAATATTGTCGCTGAATGTCACTCAAATCCAAAAATTTCTGTGGTTGACTGTTGATTGATGAAATTTGTATTTTTTTTTTTAAATAAAGAGAAGTAACACTCAGGCAATTAGTATGCCTACCAACCCGTAGGTGTGTTACCTTCTTTGGGAAAGGGATAGTGAGAGAGTACAGATGGTGAAAGAGAGAGAAAGCTTAATTTTTACAACTCTGATATTGCGCGCTGTGTTAGTTTTTAGATCAGTGTTGCAACGCCTCTGATGTCAAGTAGGCGCATTAAATGTGTTTTAAGCTGTTGTAGCCATTTTAATAATTATTTTACTTCGCCGGCGATTTTGCTACAATACCGACGAAGGAGGGCGCTGTGATGTCCGCTAGCATACACCAGTATCAGTTGGTGCCAGAACTGTTCAGTGACCAGTGCTAGCCTTCATCACTCAAACACTCCGACAACAACAAATACAATGGCATACTAATGCACATCTGAAAAATGCTGGATGTTATGACTTGTCTGAAGCTGGGCTCGAACCCACGTTTTTAGACATTATTTGCTTTGCAGTCAACGCGCTAACTACTTCAGCCAACAGCACCCTCACACTGTCGCTACAGCCGAAAATCGACAAAACTGTCACTCATGTCCGATGGTGTGTACCCCACTTTATCAACGAAAAATTGTTCGAAAAACTCGAAATTCTTGCCATTACCCCCCGTCTTGACTGGGAATAAATTCATTGTCATATATTGCAGCAAATGTTTATATTATATTATGTCCAGTGAAGACGCATCTTTTTCGTATTTGGCAATAACTGCGGCAATAATTGTCAACAGTTTTTCGTTGACAATTTTTACGAACATAAAACGCCATAGGCCCTTTGACATTTCCAAATAAAAGAAACTCAAGAAGATATTTTTGAAAAAAAAAAATTAATAAATTAAAAAGGTAAGTTAAAAAGAAAATATTTTATAAAATATATAAAAATGCAAAATTTCTTATTTAAGGATGAGTTTTTCAGTTAAGAATTTAAAAAATCTTTCTCTATCTTCTTCTTTACAATGGAACCTTTCTGTTTGAAATTATGTAAATTGTGTGTTACATAAGTACATGCGTACGATTACGCATAGCAAAGCAATAAGTAATATTGTTCCGTTATTCTGGCGGCGTTATTGCTTTATTGCCAACATATTTATTGCCAGTCATTGCGAAGGGTTAAGCTGCAATCACACATGCAAGTAGTGGCATGCCACTGAGCATTCACAGCCGCCATAAAATGTATTCGTATACACAGCTTTGTGTGTGTATTAGTGTTTTTTGTATTCATTTGACAATGGTGTTTTTCTTTTTTAATTGTGTATGCATTAGTTTTGTGCTGCTAATGCGTGGTTGTAGCTGGTTGAAAAATTATGCCAGCCAACAACCATTAACTTCACAGAATTCGCACATAAGCTGCCATGGTATGCCAGCGTAATTATGCCCGTGTGTGAAGGCCCATCTCCGTGAAGATAACAAAGTACGATAACATACTATATTTGTTTCGCTCATTTTGAAGAGAGCGAAAAATATGTTCTCTCTTTGCAGTTTGCAGAGCCAAATTTCAGTACTACCAAGTTTAAAAAGTGGAAATTCTTGCAGAAACCATTTAAAACAGCTATTTTATTGTGAATATATATGTGATCTTCTTCTTTTTTGTATATGGGAGAGGATTTTAAAGTTAACAAACTAACTTAACAAACTATTTCAATATTCTTTATTAATAAGAATAAATCATAAATTTGTTAAAACAATACAATGAATTATGATGATTACTTATAGCACACTATCAAGATTTAAGTAAATTAATTTATGTAATATCGAATACCTGGAAATATCGTTACATTCCGTATCTAGATACATTACCCTTATTATATATTTCATTCTTAAACAAAATCTAGGAATTCTTCCTGGACGGGACCAATTGCACTAGAAAGGAGACATTATTGCCTTCAATTTGGTATACAATTTATATAGCCCAAAAGTTTTTTGTTGAACAAAGTTTTAAAAATAAAAATACTTTTCGTTCCACAAAAAATACAAATTTTGGTATAATTCAAAATCTAGTAATTCTTCCTGAACGGGACCAAATGCACTTGAAAGGAGACATTATTGCCTTCAATTTGGTATACAATTTATATAGCCCAAAAGTTTTTTGTTGAACAAAGTTTTAAAAATAAAAATATTTTTCGTTCCACAAAAAATACTATTTTTAGTATAATTCAAAATCTAGGAATTCTTCCTGGACGGGACCAATTGCACTTGAAAGGAGACATTATTGCCTTCAATTTGGTATACAATTTATATAGCCCAAAAGTTTTTTATTGAACAAAGTTTTAAAAATAAAAATATTTTTCGTTCCACAAAAAATACTAATTTTGGTATAATTCAAAATCTAGGAACTCTTCCTGGACGCGACCAATTGCACTTGAAAGGAGACATTATTGCCTTCAATTTGCTATACAATTTATATAGCCCAAAATTTTTTTAATGAACAAAGTTTTAAAAATAAAAATATCTTTCGTTCCACAAAAAATACTATTTTTGGTATAATTCAAAATCTAGGAATTCTTCCTAGACGATAGCAATTGCACGTGAAAGGAGACATTATTGCCTTCAATTTGGTATACAATTTATATAGCCCAAAAGTTTTTTGTTGAACAAAGTTTTAAAAATAAAAATATTTTTCGTTCCACAAAAAATACTATTTTTGGTATAATTCAAAATCTAGGAATTCTTCCTGGACGGGGCCAATTGCACGTGAAAGGAGACATTATTGCCTTCAATTTGGTATACAATTTATATAGCCCAAAAGTTTTTTGTTGAACAAAGTTTTAAAAATAAAAATATCTTTCGTTCCACAAAACATACTATATAGCCCAAAAGTTTTTTGTTGAACAAAATTTTAAAAATAAAAATATCTTTCGTTCCACAAAACATACTATTTTTGGTATAATTTTGGTATAATTCAAAATCTAGGAATTCTTCCTGGACGGGACCAATTGCACGTGAAAGGAGACATTATTGCCTTCAATTTGGTATACAATTTACAAAAGTTTTTTGTTGAACAAAGTTTTAAAAATAAAAATATTTTTCGTTCGGCAAAAGGCAGCACAAAATTTAAAAAACCAAAATGCCACAGGAGGTGGCCCAAACAACAATCAAAAAACGTAAGCTCGCACTCAGTTTGACAATTGACGGAACTCCAAACTGTTTTTTTGTTGGCTGTGAATGAGTTGTTAAAATTTCGAGCAAATACCGGAAAGCTGGTTTATTTACTTTGTAATATTTTTGGAACCTATAACACATCCAAAGCTTAAATAAACAAACATGTATTTGCGTTTATTTACTTACAATGATTGTGGCAGCTCCAGTGGGTTGGACTCGTCTCGTAAATTCCTTCTAGCCATCCTTTGGCTACTTCGTAGATGTTCTTCTGCAACACTAATTTCTTCAGCAAAATTTCGCAAAGCTATGCTATTCATTTTCTTCCACAATTTTTGTTTGTTTATTTTTATCGAAAACACCAATATTTTCTTGTACAACCAAAAATAAATTAAATCAAATGTAAACAATGTAAACAGCTGGTATCAGCGTTGTCAATTATTGTATTTTTATTCCCGCGGAATTTATAATTGGAGGAATTTTTTCTCGAGAAAACACTTTTCCCCGGGAGACAAATTCCTTGCGAATATTTATAATTGGGCTGTATGTAAAAATTTACATACAACTATTTGGCAGTACTTTTATTCTACACAAGGTTATAGCTACCAGATCATTATGAAGAATTCGTGGCTTTTGAATTATAGCAAAAATAGTATTTTTTGTGGGACGAAAAATATTTTTTTTGGTATAATTCAAAATCTAGGAATTCTTCCTGGACGGGACCAATTGCACGTGAAAGGAGACATTATTGCCTTCAATTTGGTATACAATTTACATAGCCCAAAAGTTTTTTGTTGAACAAAGTTTTAGAAATAAAAATATTTTTCGTTCCACAAAAAATACTATTTTTGGTTTAATTCAAAATCTAGGAATTCTTCATGGACGGGACCAATTGCACTTGAAAGGAGATGTTACGTCATGACACTTATTTATTTAACTTTTTTATATAAATGTTTGTGCTTCATATTTATTGAACTTTTTTACTATGAGCCACCCTAATGTTTACCAGGTTTTGTCAATTTATTGCACATACGGTTCTTTTGTTAATAAATGCTCATGGGCATGTATGTATGTTTGCACTGCACTAAACAGTAATACAGTTGTTATATACTTATGAACATACATAGTTATTTCGTTTGCTTTAATTATTTTTGTTAAACAAACAAACATATAGACATACAAACATGCATGTTCATATATATTTTTGGTTTACTGTGTGGCTCTCTTAATTTATAAATACATAAGATGTACTGACTATGTTTTACATAAATTGTTGAACAAAAAGAATAAAAGTAGTTGAATTTTAACTTGGAAGACGACGGTTGTTTTAATTTCGAGACACTGTGGTAAAAGTTTAATAAAGGGAATATTTATGTATATGCTTATAATGAGACACAGTGCACTTTAATATAACTAAATAAATATAAAAATTGGTTCAATTAGAACTATTGGGTCTGTGAAAGTTATTATAAACCATTTGTAATAATTTACGGGCAGTCAAACTAGGCTGTCCTCAAACATTTGGCGACCGTGACAGGACATTTTAATACAATTTTTTTAATTTACAATTTCGTGAACAATCTCAAATAATTAAACCCTGATTTAAATTAAATTTTAATTATTGGTGTGGCTTTCATTATATAAATTTGTTGTAAAATAAGAACTGGTGCATAAGATAAACTTTAATATGAATGAAGCAAGTGGTACATCTCAAAAAACAATGACTCTAGAAGAATTAAAGACACTTAGAGCAACATCGAAAGGTAGTATCACTAGAATAAAAAGGATTGTTGAAAGCCCTGAAAGTTTATCCCACACTGAACTCGATTGCAGATTGGGAATAATTGAATCATATTATAAGCAAGCATTATACTGTCAGAACCAGATTGAACGTTTGTCGCCCGAAGAAGGAGGCGGAACGGAAATAGACGAATTGTACATTACTGCAAAGATTCTCATACTTACGAAGATGGGTAAGGAAAGGCGTCCGAGTGTGCAAGAACAGTCATTTTTTGTGCCTCAACCAGCGTCAAGTCGACTTCCGAACCTTAAATTGCCCAAATTCGACGGAAAATATCTCGAGTATAAAAATTTCATTAACTCATTTAATAATTTGGTTCACAATGATCAAACCATTTCTGTCTCTGAAAAGTTCAACCATTTGTTATCCTATATCAGTGGAGAGGCTCTAGCAACAATTAAAGCATTTCAGGTAACAGACGAGAACTATCCGAAAGCTCTTAATAGGCTTAAGGAGCGGTACGACAACAACACTTTAATTTTTCTGGAAACTGTTACCTCAATGTTTGATATTCCAAAAGTTTCTAAGCCAGTTCCCAATCAATTGCGCAATATTGTGGACACAATTTCTGCTTTGTACAGTTCCCTAAAATCCCTGGGCTCATACCAGGAAATTTGTGACGCATTCATAATTCATCTGGCTATGACCAAGGTTGATCAACAATCGAAGCAAAAATGGGATGAGTTCATCGACTATGCGAAATTGCCATCGTGGTCCGACTGCTGCACAATGTTGGATAGGCGTTGTCAACAATTGGATGCACAATGTAGAAGAGCTACAAAAGAACAACCATCGTCCAACGTAAAGAATCATTCACATAATGAGCCACATACAAAACAACATACTTTCGTGACAAAAAATGTATCCCAATCTTCCTCATGCAATCATTGCTCGAAGGCGGGCCATTTTATTACAACATGTCAGCGTTTTTTGGTTTTACCTGTAGATCAGCGCATTGACCAGGCCAAAAAACAAAATTTGTGTCTCAATTGCTTGTCAAAGGGGCATAACTACTCTCAATGTTCGTCTCGCTATTTCTGTCGTTTTTGCAAACAACGTCATCACTCGCTTTTGCATAAGCAGCCTGATGAAGATGGTCCCTCAACAAGTTCCGTAGCCGTTCATGGCGCATTTCAGCAAAATTTTACGCATAAATCAAGCAAGGTAATCTTAGCAACTGCACTTATATTAGTTCGTGATTCTGCAGGAAGGTATCAGCTGGCGAGGGCTCTTTTGGATTCATGTTCTCAAGTCAACTTCATAAGTGAGTCTCTTTCTAATGCTTTAAATCTGAAAACATCTAAAAACCCAGTAAATGTTGTGGGAATTGGCTCTTGTGGAGTTAAAATTTCATTTAAAACCCAGAGCACTATAAGATCAAGGTTGAGTAATTTCGAAATGTCCCTTGAGTTTTGTGTTTCACGTTCAATAACTGGCTATCATCCTGACGAAAATATGTCGATACATGACTTTAATCTGCCTTCTAACATAGAGCTGGCAGATCCAGAGTTTTATAGGCGACAGGGCATAGACATGCTTCTCGGAGCAGAGGTATTTTTCTCAATTCTTTCTGTAGGTCAAATTCGTCAAACCCCAAATTTGCCAACGCTACAAAAAACCTTATTAGGTTGGATCGTCTCGGGGAAGCTTACGAGCGAGAGCAGTCAACAGTCTTTGACTTCATCACATTTAGCTGTGGCAACTGATAATGATGAAATAAATAAAAATCTTGAAAGGTTCTGGAAATTAGAAACCGTCGAAGGGAAACGTCAATGCTTGACCCCAGAGCAGCAACAATGCGAGCAACATTTTCTCAAACATGTTACGGTTCAAAATGATGGTCAAATTATGGTGAAGTTGCCCTTAAAAATTAATCCTACGTGTCTTGGTGATTCTAAGGATATTGCTGAACGACGATTTTGGTCAATAGAGAAAAAATTAAATAAAAATCCTACATTGAAGGAACAGTATACACAATTTCTGAAGGAGTACGAAGAAATGGGCCACATGAGTCAGATAAATTCTCCCGTATCTCAACCGCACTATTATATACCCCATCATTGTGTTTTACGACCCGAAAGTGTCTCAACGAAACTTCGCGTAGTGTTTGATGCGTCATGCCGATCATCATCACAGCTGTCACTCAACGAAATCATGATGGTTGGCCCAACTGTACAAAATACTTTGCTGATAACTCTTCTTCGCTTTAGGTGTCACCAATATGGGTTGACAGCTGATATTGTCAAGATGTACAGGCAAGTGTTAGTGCATCCGGAAGACCGTAATCTACAGTTGATTTTGTGGCGCGACGAGAATTCAAAGCCGCTTAAAACATATGTTCTCAACACTGTGACTTATGGTACAGCATCGGCTCCATTTCTAGCCATTCGCAGCCTACATTATGCAGCAGAAGGCTACCCTGACGCTCATGAAGTCGGCAAGGCAGTCATTACCACCGACTTTTACGTTGACGACATGATAACTGGCGCAGATGATCTATTTACGTTGCAGCTAATTAAAGATCAGGTAACAGATATTTTAAATTATTCAAAGTTTTCCCTTTCGAAATTGCCCAGATCTTAACTTTATTAATCACGGTGCTAAAGAGGTACGCCTTGACGACGAAGTCACCACTACACTGGGTATTTCCTGGCACCCTTCCGATGATACATTTCGCTTTGAATTTCGTCCTACTAAATTGTACTCAAGGAACACTAAACGTTCGATTTTGTCGCTCACCTCAACACTTTTCGACCCTATGGGCCTTATTAGTCCACTTATTATTAAAGCTAAAATTCTACTGCAGAAACTTTGGCTCCTTAAATGCGATTGGGATGAATCTATTCCTCAAGAAGTCGATACAGCTTGGAATCATATTCTAGCAGATTTTCATAACTTGCCCCAGCTGAAAATTAGTCGCTTCGTTCGTATGGCAAATTCGGCAACAATTGAGGTCCATGGTTTTACCGACGCATCTATCAAAGCTTATGGCTGCTGTCTTTATTTCGTTTGCAGAGATTCATTCGACAATGTTTCAGTCAACTTGTTGGCTTCAAAATCTCGCGTGGCTCCTATTAAAACTAGTACGCTACCCAGACTTGAGCTATGTGGGGCCCACTTACTTGCGAAATTTTGGTGTCAAGTTAAACAACATTTTATGTACAATGTTGCACGGGTTTACTTCTGGTGTGATTCTCAAATTACCCTCCATTGGATAAGCAGTCATTCGTCGTCGCTTTCAACATTCGTCGGAAATCGGGTAGCAGAAATACAAGATTTGTGTGCTGATGTCTCTTGGCGTTACGTTCCAACAGATCAAAATCCAGCTGATTTCGTATCCCGAGGCTGTACCGTAGCTGAATTATGCAACTCAAATTGGCTCCATGGTCCAACATTTTTAAAAGAACTCAGTTGTTGTTGGCCTATGCAACAAAACCTGGTTTTAAGCGAAGAAGCTGTGCTTTTAGAAAAACGAAAATCAACATTTGCCACCAGTATTCAAGCAACTCCCTATGTGTTAACGGCAATACATAAATTTAGCAGTTATTTAAGGTGTTTACGGGTCATGTCATATGTTCTCCGTGTCTGTAGGAAACCAAAGCCGAAAGACGCAAATATATCTCCAGAGGAGCTCACACACTCTCTCAACAGAATTATTTGGATCCTTCAGCAAACGTATTTCTCTGACGAATATCATCAACTGAAAAATTCTGGTTATGTTTCTGGACAGTTGGCATCTTTGGCCCCATTTATAGAAACTATGTCGGGAGTTCCCTTAATTCGAGTTGGTGGCCGATTGCTAAATTCCAATCTACCAGAGCAATCAAAATTCCAATTTTTACTACCGAAGTCTGACTTGTTCGTAAAACTAATGGTCACACATATTCATCGTAACAATTTTCACGCTGGACCGCGGGCATTAGTGTCTCTTGTTCAACAGCAATTTTGGATCATAAATTGCCGATCATTGGCTAGGCAAATTGTTCATCAATGCATTCATTGCACTCGATATAAGCCTAAGCTACTTACGCAAGTGATGGGAAATCTTCCACAAGAACGTGTCTCTGGTTCCCGTCCATTTCAAATTGTGGGTGTTGATTTTGCTGGCCCAATTTCAACTTATTTGCGCATTCGAGGGAAACGCCCATACAAATCTTACATAGCAGTCTTCGTATGTTTTTCAACAAAGGCTGTGCACCTCGAAGCTGTCTCCGATCTGTCAAGTGATGCGTTTATAGCAGCTCTAAAACGCTTTGTTGGTCGAAGAGGTCTACCGTCAAAAATCTTCTGCGACAATGCGACGAATTTTGTTGGCTCAGACACAAAACTTAAAGAGTTCTATCAAAATTTTCTAAAAGAATCTACTAAAGTAGAAATTATGTCCCACGCAGCTTCAAATCTGATCGAGTTTTGTTTTATTCCTCCTCGAGCTCCACACTTTGGAGGGTTGTGGGAGGCGGCTGTCAAAACGGCCAAGGGCCACTTATTTCGAACGCTCTCAAACGCCCGACTCACATTCGAAGAACTTTCAACGGCGCTAGTTGAAATTGAAGCTGTAATGAACTCTCGTCCAATTTCGCCAACATCATCAGATCCTAATGATTTTGAGGCTCTTACACCGGGTCATCTTCTAATTGGTTGCGCACTTAAACACATTCCAGAAAAAATCAATTTTAGTTCCGACATCTCCAGTATTCAGCATTGGCAAAGAATAACAGCTATTAAAACTCATTTCTGGAATAGATGGCATAAGGAATACTTGGCTCAACTTCAACAACGAACCCGATGGCAAACACCTCAGCAAAATCTTAAGGTAAATGATATGGTTCTAGTGCACGAAGATAATCTTCATCCGATGAAATGGATTATGGGTCGTGTCATAAACGTCATTGTTGGTCGAGATGGTCATGCCCGTGTTGCAGATGTGAAAACACCAACAACTACCTTTCGTCGCCCTGTTGCTAAATTGGCGTATCTACCGATTGATTGAAACCAAGGGTTCAATGGGGCCCGGCATGTTACGTCATGACACTTATTTATTTAACTTTTTTATATAAATGTTTGTGCTTCATATTTATTGAACTTTTTTACTATGAGCCACCCTAATGTTTACCAGGTTTTGTCAATTTATTGCACATACGGTTTTTTTGTTAATAAATGCTCATGGGCATGTATGTATGTTTGCACTGCACTAAACAGTAATACAGTTGTTATATACTTATGAACATACATAGTTATTTCGTTTGCTTTAATTATTTTTGTTAAACAAACAAACATATAGACATACAAACATGCATGTTCATATATATTTTTGGTTTACTGTGTGGCTCTCTTAATTTATAAATACATAAGATGTACTGACTATGTTTTACATAAATTGTTGAACAAAAAGAATAAAAGTAGTTGAATTTTAACTTGGAAGACGACGGTTGTTTAATTTCGAGACACGGTGGTAAAAGTTTAATAAAGGGAATATTTATGTATATGCTTATAATGAGACACAGTGCACTTTAATATAACTAAATAAATATAAAAATTGGTTCAATTAGAACTATTGGGTCTGTGAAAGTTATTATAAACCATTTGTAATAATTTACGGGCAGTCAAACTAGGCTGTCCTCAAACAGGAGACATTATTGCCTTCAATTTGGTATACAATTTATATAGCCCAAAAGTTTTTGTTGAACAAAGTTTTAAAAATAAAAATACTTTTCGTTCGGCAAAAGGCAGCACAAAATTTAAAAAACCAAAATGCCACAGAAGGTGGCCCAAACAACAATCAAAAAACGTAAGCTCGCACTGGGCGAGTTTTAAAACTTTGTTCAACAACTAACTTTTGGGCTATATAAATTGTATACCAAATTAAAGGCAATAATGTCTCCTTTCAAGTGCAATTGGTCCCGTCCAGGAAGAATTCCTAGATTTTGAATTATACCAAAAATAGTATTTTTTGTGGAACGAAAAATATTTTTATTTTTAAAACTTTGTTCAACAAAAAACTTTTGGGCTATATAAATTGTATACCAAATTGAAGGCAATATTGTCTCCTTTCAAGTGCAATTGGTCCCGTCCAGGAAGAATTCCTAGATTTTGAATTATACCAAAATTAGTATTTTTTGTGGAACGAAAAATATTTTTATTTTTAAAACTTTGTTCAACAAAAAACTTTTGGGCTATGTAAATTGTATACCAAATTGAAGGCAATAATGTCTCCTTTCAAGTGCAATTGGTCCCGTCCAGGAAGAATTCCTAGATTTTGTTTAAGAATGAAATATATAATAAGGGTAATGTATCTAGATACGGAATGTAACGATATTTCCAGGTATTTGGTATTACATAAATTAATTTACTTGAATCTTAAAAGTGTGCTATAAGTATTTCATCATAATTCATTGTATTGTTTTAACAAATTTATGATTTATTCTTATTAATAAAGAATATTGAAATAGTTTGTTAAGTTAGTTTGTTAACTTTAAAATCCTCTCCTATATACAAAAAAGGAGAAGATCACATATATATTCACAATAAAATAGCTGTTTTAAATGGTTTCTGCAAGAATTTCCACTTTTTAAACTTGGTAGTACTGAAATTTGGCTCTGCGAAATGCAAAGAGAGAACATATTTTTCGCTCTCTTCAAAATGAGCGAAACAGATTTAGTTTGTTATCTTACTTTGTGATCTTCACGGAGATTGAAGGCCCATTTATGTATACCTAGGCGTAGTTAACCAGGTGAGAGCTTTACAGCAGCTATTTACTTTTTGTTATGCTTACCCATCGTCTTACTGACAATAAATATGTTGGCAATAGAGCTATAACGGCACGTCTTCACGCTCAATATTTATTTCCGAACATAAGCAATAACGTCGGCAGCATGACGTCACAAATATGTTCATTTACAAGCTTATGTTTCTAGGCGGAGTACACTTAGTGCACATTGGACATAAAACTAAAAAGTTCGCTGTGAATGAATACATTAGCTTCAGCGTTTTCTGTGCTTGTTTGATTTTTTTGTTGGTCAAAAAGCTTAGCAGATGCTAAGAAGTAAATATATACATACATATTTGCACGGTTTTTTATTTAATTCGCAGGAAACAAAATGACAGAGAATTGACAGCCAAATTTGACAGTTTATTTCCAACATAATTGCTTGAAAATAAGTTTGAACAACTATTTCGCAATACATGTGCAAATAAATGTTTGTGCGGTCCACACGTGAACATATTGTGTTGGCAATAGAATTTGACAGTTGAAAACATAATTATTTTCAAGTTTATTGCACGTGAAGACCCCCTGTAACGCCGGTAGAATAACGGAACAATATAACTTATTGTTTTGATTATTGCTTTGCTATGGGTAATCGTATTTATGTTAACACACAATTTACAAAATTAATCAAGAAGAAGAAACTGAAAGACTTAATATTTTCATCTGAATAACTTATCCTGAAATAAGATGCATCAAAATGGAGAAGATGCATTTTTGATATCTTTTAATAATTTATTAAAATTATTTAAAAAAAATATCTTGTTGTTTAATGGCGCATCCATTTTTTTTAATTGGAAATGTTAAACGGCTTATGACGTTTTTTAATCGCAATAAATGTCTACGTAAAACTGTTGACAATTATTGCAGCAATTATTGCCAAGTATGAAAAATGGGTCTTCACTGGACATAACATAATTTTGACATTTGCTGCAATATACATACATATGTCAATGAATTTATATCCTGTCAAGACGGGGGTTAGTTGCATGCAAGTGCCAAATTTTCACTCGCATGCAAATTTAGCTTCCTCTCGAGCTTTACTTTTTCGAACTGGCAGTGGCATGTTTAAACGCTATATTAGCTTTTGCAGTTATACATACAAGAGTAAGTTCATTTTCAAAATGTAGTCGATGGGTAAACGACGCGGGAGTTACAGAACATGGGTACTGAAGTTATTTACTAGTAAATCCAAAAAGCTAGACGTGATAAACCAATGAGAGCTCAGATAAGAATCTTGTCTATAAGACATGATACGTGTGAACGCAGACTCAAGACTAATTCCTGGGTTTGCAAAAAACGTGAGGTGGCAGCATTGGCTAGTATTTCGCTTAATACATTTTATTTTTGGAGGAAGTAAGGTTATTTGTATGAAATGGCGTCTGGAATTGAGGTACATACATATATACAAATTATATTTGATTTACTTAGAATAATTTAAGTTAATGTTCACTGCAGGCATCTAAATTATTGCAAGATCTGCCTAATCGAATATTGTGTACACCTGTGGAAGAAAGGCAGGAATTATTTGAGAATTTGTCTACATGCTTGTTACATTCTGGTATTATCCACCTTTTTTATGTGTATGGATGTATGTATATACATTTTAATATCTTATTTGTGTTTTTTAAGGTCTAAATGCAGTTACAATACGTAGTATTTGCAAAATATTAGCCATGACATTAACTAAATACAAAGACAACAAATCACAACTTCTTGTACGCAATCTTATTATTGACTTACTAAAATATCACCATGATACAACCATTGAGAGTATAATGGCTGTATTTAAGATCCTATCTTATAAAGAGCTAACAAACGTTCCTGCACAAAAAGCATCCAAGGCGGCTCTTCTTACGTTAGGATGGACAAGTTTATTGAACAAATACGGCGATACTAAATCTAATATCTTTAAAACCGAACTTCCACGATTAATCGAATATCAATCGATGCTGTATCAAATTGTGATTATTTCATTAAATGAACGTTTAATTAACTTGGCTGAAAACGTATTAATTGATATTTTAGAAAATGACTTTTTTGAAAAATATATGTTAGTTCTATTGAAGAAGGACATTACAGACAACGTTCTTATATTGATGGCGACTCTCATTACTTTAAGAAAAGAAAAACACGGTGTCGATACATTCCCTTATTACAAGGATGCGTTAATTGAAACGTTCGTTAAAGGAGTTATAAATTCAAAAACCAAACCCCACATAAGCTGTATTTCTGCTTGTAAAATAATTTTAAATTCCATTTCAAAAGAAGATTTTGAAAAAAAGATTTTACCACCAATGCAAAGGTCTATGTTAAGGAATCCAGAAACTATTTTGGAAGCTGTTGGTGAAGTTATTCGCGAACTTAAAGTAGACTTAAGCCTATATGCTTTGGGTTTAGGAAAAGTTTTAGTACAGCATTTGCATTCAAAAAATGAAATTTCTAGATATGATTCTGTGCAATGTTTAAAACAATTGTCTATAAAATGCTCAGATGTTGGTGTAATAGCAAATTTATTAAAGGAAGTGTTTGCTATACTTAATGGGGCTGAAGGAAAAATAACTGTTGCTGAATTACGAATAAATCTGATTCAAGTAAGTATGAATTAAAATTTATAAAAGTACATACATACATTTTATTTGCGTTTTAAGATGCATTTAGATTAGAAACAATTAGAAACGACTTGCCCATATATCAAAAAATAAAAATTGTATTTCAAAACACAAATTGTTTCAGAAAAGTATATTTCTCAGTTAAACGTAATTTTCCTCCATTATTGCAGAATTTTCTAATTGTATATTTGATTTTTCTATTTGCATTCAAAAATCTTAATGTACTATAAATACTTATACGTTGTTTTTTTCGTGAGTATTTCGTGTTTGTGACTAACTTTTTTCCACTCACGTGAACGTGAGCCAAAAATATGAGGTCGTGCGTGAGCGTGCATGGGTGAAATTTTTTTATCGGGAGCGTGAGTAAGAAGTCACTCACGGTCCCATCTCTAGTACATACACAGATGGACAAAAGTCACCGTCATTTTCCCTTTAGAATGTTTAAAGCTGCCACACCCCGAAAATAATTTAAAACCAAAATTTTGTATTTTAATCAAAAATTATAATTTATTAACACTGTACTTCAGTTAAAACAATCTTTTATCTTTAAGCTTATTTACAAAATCAAATATTTAATGTTTGTAGTGAATATTTGTTGTGGACAAAAGTCACCGTCGCTGGATCCTAGCTTATTTTCCAGCATATATATTATACTTAAATGATAGCCGTTTTGCCCCTTGAAACTCTTTTGAAAATAAATCTGTGTAATATTGTAATTTTAAGATTGATCTCTCACAATTTAATAACTGTATCTGTTTTAAAAAGTTCGCCAAACGCCGCGTGGGTATTAAGTGATGGCACATAGCCGAAACCGGTCTGTTTATGAACCAAATTTGACGTGGGATGACGGAAATTCATTCCAAATTGCATCAAACCCCGTCGGAAGAAAAACACAACACTTACAAAATTTTGGGTTTCAATTATTTTCGGGGCGTGGCAGCTCTTCAAACATTCTAAATGGCAAATGACGGTGACTTTTGTCCATCTGTATATGTATATCAATTGTGTTATTAATATTATTATAAAAGAGCCTTCGTCGCTTATAGCACTATGCTTTTTTAGTTAAAGGAGTCGGATGTGCTATCATGGGATGTGATGTGACCATCATTTATAGTCTTTGTTACGACTTTCCTGTGCATCTTCGGATGGTAAGCCTACAGGAAAATAAAACTTCAATTATATCTTTGCCATGAATGAGAATTTTGTGGAGGTAGGTGCCATATTTTACCACTCGTACAGTGAAACAAACTCTTTTGGCGCCTCCAGATAAAAATCACAAATTTTTTTTTGGGTTTTGGGAATTGTTGAAAACCTCTATTCTTCATTAAGATCCGTGATTTCGCAAATCAAAGTAGGATTAGCAAAGAATCTTTGTAACGTATTTCCTGAATTTGTCGTACCACTGCCTTGCTTAACATTATCAACCTGTATTCCAATTTTCTCTTTAAGTTGATGCTTTATCAAACATTCTCGGGCTTCTTTTATCGGACGAGTATTTGAGTCGACTCTCCAACGTTTAATTTCAATATTATAAGCTACACGCAAAATACACTCCATCAGCTTAATACGTATATGAAGTCGTGACATACCAAATTGCAGTGCTTGTTCATTTATGGGCATATCTTGAAATCCGTCGACATTATTCATCTTTGATGTTGTGGCTCTACAAATAAAACAAGAAGATGCTGCTGGTGTTTCTGCTACTGATTGTGCTGTCTTGCAGTCAATCATTGTGTAATATACATAATTCATGTTTTACTTTAAAGTTGCGATTATTTACTGTCAACTCAAATTCTTTTAGTCGACTCTTCTCTCCTTCTCGTATAACTTTAGGTGCCTCTTTAACATATGCAAACTGTAATGTTCTACAATACTGTGTGGAAGAAAATTTATTGTTTTATGTATTTATGTCATCACGTAATGATAATTTAAGTGGTACAACTGATGTCTTACAAATGGGAATCAGAAATTTGATCATCTGAAAATCTCTGTTGTATTCGCTTTACAGTAAATTATTAGATTTCCGCTTTCAATTTTGTTTATTTCCTTCACTGACTTGGCCTCTAGGACTCTTTTAACGGTATGGTCCAACAGATTTTGTAGAGGCACACTGCTTGAACTTTCAGTAATAGAAATTTCTTTAGGATAACTGTTAGTTTTTTCTCTCGTGAGTTGTTTGAATGGTACAAGTATGTCATACCCTTCATTTTGTAACCAATGCATTATTTTTCTTTTGTAAGTTCAAGCTTTGTAAACATCTCCAAAGTTTTTAATGTATAATTTGTTTGCTTGGTTTTTGAAATATTAGAAGCAAAATCAATTTATCTTGAGGGAACATAGCACATAATGCATCTCTTTTGTATCGTTTGGCACACAGCACTCCTCAAAGGATTTGAGTGGCCGACTAAGTACATAACTGATAGAACATGCAGCCTCAGTAAACTCAATTGTGAACAGTGTTTGAATTCCTACTTTACCTACCTTTTTAATTACGGTTAGAGCTCCAACTTTTTCAAGTAGAAGTACGGTAGATGCTGTATTGTTCCGAATCATTAAAAATTTTTTTAGCTACAACTACTTTTCAAAAAAATAAAGCGGCAAATAGAAGTAGCCTCTTTGCTACTTCAACCAAAGTATTGGTAGAAAACAGCAAAAATATTCTACTTAATTTTTTGCTTCAATTTGAAGAGTAGCCAAAAACGAAAACATTCACCCTTATTCCATTTGTCGTCGTCAACGTCGCCGTCATTTTATTGTCAATATCATTTTCTTTAACGTCGTCATCAATTCAATAACATTTTTGCATTCTATAACAGGATGTTGACGACGTTGACGATTTATCGTTTATGTCAACATATCAAACACACATCTCTATATATTGGAAATAGCTGTGTGGTTTTTTGTTAATTTTGAACAAAAATTTTATTAAAAGTTGAAATGTTTTTTACTTGTGATATAAATTCAGACTCGAGTGATGATGAAAATACAGTTATTTCCGCTTAATTGATTTTCTAAAAATGCACGAGTTTTGACGCAATTAAACGGGAACTCAATTAAGCAAACGCTTAATAATAATAACGAAATTCGCTTAATTGAGCAATATGTGCAATAAAGCGAAACACCCATGCGTAGATGGAAAATAAAACTCATTTCTTTAGTTACACATTAAGTTGAAAAATTTTTTAGGTTTATTAAAACAAAATAAAAATCAGGTACTACGTTCACCGTACAATGTTTATAAAGGAACAAACAAACAAAATTCAATATAAAAGGAAATCAAAACTTAAAAATATGTATATGTATGGAAATGGATATTATATTTTATAGAAAACTCTTTACATAAGTATGTACTTATGATGAACTAATGTGATAAAAAAAATCAGTCATCAACATTTGAATTTTAGATTTGTTAAGGCCTTCGATAATACGTTTTTCTATATCATCAAGTTCATGTGAACAATAATTTTGTGCTAAACAGAAATCTCGAAGTACATGGAGACAATTCAGTGCCTCTTTTGTTGAAGGAGGACTGATAATATCTTCGGAAGAGTCTGAGGGCGAAATATACTCGATTTCTTCAATGATCTCCTGCTCTATAAGTGTTCCACAACATGGTACATTATCATCGCAGCGGACGAAATTTTCGAATTCCTTTTGATGTGCATCATCAATATTGTCATTTTCTAAATCGACTTGCTCAGCAGAGGAAAAAAATTTAGCCTGAAATGTAGCGACTGTGACATTTATTGCACAAACAAGTGAGGGGAACTTACCTTGTTAAAACAGTTTGCAATTGTAGAAGGTTTCACAAGCCACCAAGAGTTTTTCATAATATGCAATGCTTTAAAAATGCTTAAGTTCTTAATAAAATATCCAATAGTTTTTCCGCTTTCAATCGCTAAGATTTGTTTCCTTATAATGTTTTGCCGATAGTAAGATTTGAAGGGTTGTGTTATTGAAGTTGTATTAGTTGGTAAATATTGCAGGTCTATATTTGATAAATTTGCTGATGTTTTATGGGAGATGCGTTGTCAACGAACAATATTATTTTACGTCTTTGTTTTACCATTTCAGCATCAAGGGAAAGCAAAAATTTCTGCCATAAATCTTGAGTCATCCACGCTTTGTGTTGCGAATAATATTGCAGAGGATTTTTTTATTTGCCAATAATAACTTTTTTATAATCACCGGTAGCATTGCATACAAACAGTAGTGTTAAACGTTCCTTCGAGTTCTTAAAGCCTCGCTTTTGGTCTCCTTTTTTTGATAATGTTGTATTAGGTAATGCTCGGAAGAACAAACCGCTTTCATCAGCGTTAAATATATCTGAAGGCTCATATTTTGATATTAAAGTTGGCAAAACGGTATCAAGGAATGCGTTTGCCGCATCAATATCGGCAGATGCACGTTCTCCTTGCACTTTTTTTAGAATTATGCCTTCCCTTTTCTGCCAACGGTGAAGCCAACCACTACTCGGGTTGAAATCAACACCCATTTCCACAGCGAACATTTTAGCCTTTTCCAAAATTATGTTGCGGGAAACTAAGGTTACCGATTCACGCATTTGTTTAAACCATATTGTAAGGGCTTTCTCAACATTTAAACAGGCACCGCTCCGGTTTCTTTTTGTTGACAATCCGATCGTTTTAGATTTTTCAACAATTGAATCCCCGCTTTTTAAAATTCTATTTATTGTTGCTTTAGAACACTTATATTTTTCGCAAAGAGCACTATTGTCATATTTTTTTGAATCATCAATTAAATTTAAATTTTGTTTAATATTTAAAGTAATGTGGCTTCTCGAAGTCATTTTTGCAAACTCTTCACCTGTTGAAAATTTGCTACTATAAATGTAAAAAATTCACAAAAACACATGAATTGAAGTTCTTTTTTACACGATGGTCAGAAAAAGTCCTTTTACATGATAAACAGAACCATGACTTTTGCCGCAAAATAATTTTTTTTGCGTTTGTGGAGCAAAAAAAATTAAGTAGGCGGAATCAATTAAGCAAAACATTTGCTCTTGTTTTTCGCAATGCGGTCTTCATTTGCGAAACAATTAAGAGGATGACGCAATTAAACGGAACTCAATTAAACGGGTATTTTAACATAGACAGGTATACTGAATGATTTCGTTCCATGATTTTTAATGCAATAAAGCGGGAAACCCAATTAAGCGGGGCTCAATTAAGCGGAAATAACTGTACAAGAAAACAAAATCTCATATTAGAACGAAAGCTTCTGAGATAGAAATTCGACATATTTGACCTACCGGTCAGCAAGTGAACACAGTGAACAGTGTATTGCTTTAATGATTTTATAATTTTTTTTAAGGTTTGAAAGTTACTTTAGAGTACTTTAAACTTCAATTCTTGCCAAACCTATTAATAAATTTTATTTTTATGTTCCACTATTTTCGCTCATTACTTCCTTACCTTTTGTCATCCATCTCCTAAACGTATTGGCGAGCCAAGAATATTTAAAACTCTTGCGATTTCTTCTCATTCTTCCCTATAATTACTTGGAAGAGTACCTCCGCAAAATTCCACTGCAAGAGAGGGATTCTTCTGCAACTCTTCCACTAATTTGTAAACTGAGTTTCAGTTGTTATTTAAAATTTTTCAGTTTTTTCATTTAGGTATATTTCAAATAAAGTCAAGTCGTTATAAAAAATGGCGACGACAAATTCAAAGTCGTTTCAAAACAATATCGCCGTCAAATATTCTTGTAGAATACAAATTCTATGTTGACAGTCATCGATAATATCCGATAACGTCAACTGGAATAACAATTTGAAGTAAACAAGGCAAAACAATATCGTTTTGTATTCATGTTGATAACAGGAATAAGGGTGATTATATGTGGCTACTTTGTGTTGAGAATAAACATACTTTCTGGCTACTTTATATGAATACTTTATGCTTGGAGCCACACAATACAAATATGTATATATACTTCTGGCTACTTACCGACAATGAGAAGAACGAAGAAAGAACGTATGTTTAGGGGGTAAGGTGACTCCTTTCCCTAAATTCTTTTAAGAATAAAAAACCTTTGTTTTTTTTGTATTCTAGTTGAAGCTTCTTGCTTTATTGAGTTGCTATTATGAACTAAAAACTTACTGCCTAACAAAATCTTCATAGGGATATAGTCGAAAAAAGTACATTATATACATATTTCATCTACAAAAAAGCCGCTATTCATGGGCGAATTAAAATGATCATGATGAGAAAAAATAGAGAAATTATTTATAGAAAGAGAAGAGAAGAAGAGAATTAATAAAAAAAGTAGAATATTTCATTAGGTATTAAAAGATGAAAAAACCTGTTGAACACTGTTCAACATACTCCCGCGCGAGAATGCATGTGTGTTGGGGCTTTCATGCCAAGCAACTCGTGTGGAGTTGGGATTTCGGCTGACGTTGTTTCGATTTCTTCTTCGACAATGGCATTGTGTTCATGTTGGGGCTGGTCGGGCTTTAATTCCTCAAAGGCATTTTCGTCCTCAAAGCTGGAAGTTAGGACATCATGGGGATGCTGCCTGTGTACCATTGAGTGGTGTTTTGCCTTGCAGAGTGCGCAACGGTTTTCGGAATAGCATTCCGACCTTTGGTGCGTGTGCGCCATACAATTCAAGCAATAATTCCACCGCAACAAATAGTTCCGGCGATTTTCAATGTCCATGGCGACAAATTTCTGGCAATGTCGCACCGCATGGTTTTTTAGGCACAAATTGCATCGTGGCATGACTACAGCTAGAGAGGATGAAAGAAAAAAATATAAGTTTATACTGTATTATTAGAAATTTTGTTTTGCGACCTTTTCTCTTTATAACAGGGCGTTTTTATTCAGAGTCAAGTGGATTAGTTTAAAGAATCGGGGTGTGTTTGTTTAGAGTTAATGTTGGATGTGGGTAACAGACACACTTTGGCAATCGGGCGCAATATATTCCCGTGCTGGGTTTTAACCTCTACTACTCGTACCCTTTTATCTTTTCCGTAGATGACGTTGATGATGCGTCCCAGACGCCACTCGGTAGGTGGTAGTAGATCATCCACAACGATTACGAAGTCGTTTGGCTTTAAGTTCTGTTGCTCTGTCTTCCATTTGACTCTTCGCTGAAGCTCAGTGATATATTCGTTTTTCCAACGACGCGCAAATATATGTTGTAGAGCTTTAAGGCGGTTCCAGCGCTTAATGAAACTCAAGCTTTCTAACGGAGGTTGTTCAGGGGCTTCAGGCGGAGCGATGAGTGGGGCACCTCTTAAGAGATGACCTGGAGTCAAGGGAAGCAATTCAGATGGGTTTTCGGTCAATGGAGATATTGGACGCGAATTCAATACAGCTTCAATTCTGACTAACATGGTGCTGAATTCTTCAAAAGTAAAGTTTAGGGTTCCAGCTACTTTTTTAAGGTGTGATTTCATGCTTTTTACGGCAGCCTCCCAGAGACCGCCCATGTGTGGTGCATAGGGTGGGATGAATGACCAGGAGAATCCGTGGGCACTGTATTTGTTTACTAAGGCCTTCTCGATCGTTTTTAAAAATTCATTATGAGTTTTAAGTAAGGCAAGACTAGCTCCTAGGAAATTTCTGCCATTATCAGAAAACATTGTTTTGGGAAAACCTCTACGGCCGGTGAATCTGTCGAAGCAAGCCAGGAAGGCGTCTGTAGAAAGATCTGAACAGACTTCCAAATGAACTGCCCTCGTAGAAAAGCATACGAATACAGCTGCATAACTTTTAATCAATTTAGCATTTCGTAAATTTGAAGATTTTACGTTGAAGGGACCAGCAAAGTCGACTCCGGTGTATGTAAAGGGTAACGAAAAATTTACTCTTTCCGGGGGGAGCGCTGCCATTATTTGTTGTTGAATTTTATGCTTGTAGATGGTACACGTTTTACAGGTTCGAATACATTTTCGTACGACATTTTTGAGACGAGGGATGTAAAACCCTTGTCGTATGGCTCGTAGCATGATGTGGTGTTCAGCATGAAGCAAAATGGTATGCGTGTATTCTACGAAAAGATTGGTAAAGCGGGATTTTTCCGGGATAATTACGGGATGTCGTTCGTCGAAACTTAAACCTGAGTTGTTAAGTCTACCACCAACTCGTAGTAGACCATCTTTGTCGAGGAATGGACACAGGGTTAGAAGTCTACTTTTTTTGTGAATTATCTGTTTATTTCGAAGACATTCGTATTCTTGCGGATAGTAGTTTTGTTGGGCGATTACGACTAGACGATTTTTGGTGAATTGGATTTCTGCAGCAGTAATGAAATAAATTCTCTGTTGCGTATTGACGTTTCCTAAGGCGATTGAAGAAACGGAAGCAATAGCTAATAACTCTTAGAGCTCGAGCGAGGGATGAAAATTTTTCTAATACGTCATCGCCGTCATCTTCTTGAAGAGTGAGAGCTGATTGTTTGGCTTTGTTTGGCGCAATCGTTGAATGATACGTTGAAACCTTTTTTGTTTCCAAATCCGTGGGGTCGAAAACTCTAGGTTTTGGCCAAAGTTCGAATGGTTTTGTTAACCAAGTGGGTCCATGCCACCATAAGTTATTTTCGATGAGTTCTTGGGGGGTACAACCACGGGTACCTAGATCTGCAGGGTTGTCCTCTGTTTTGACATGTTTCCAGTAGTTACTGCTGGCGATATTATTGATTGTTGTTATACGATTTGCCACGAAAGTTTTCAAGGTTTGTGGGGGTTTTTGTAGCCATCCGAGGACTATAGAGGAGTCCGTCCACAAATATAGTTCATAGGGGAACTTAACGTTTTTTATCAGACTTTCTACTAATTTTGATAGCAGGACCGCCCCGCACAATTCAAGTTTCGGAATGGTGGTCTTTTTTATTGGTGCAACCTTGGTTTTTGCAACCAATAAATTACAATTTATTTCTTCAGTAGAAGAAGACGATCGTAGGTATACTGCGGCGCAATAAGCTTTTTCGGAAGAGTCGCAGAATCCGTGTATCTGCACCTGATGAGTCGGCGTAAAATTTACCCAGCTAGGAATTTTGAGAAGGGAAATTTGTGGTAGTTTTTGTACAAAAGCGTTCCACTTTACTAGTAAATGCGGTGGGATACCCTCATCCCAGTCTGCTTTTAGCTCCCATAGTTCTTGCATAAAGAGTTTTGCTACTACTACGACTGGCCCTAACCAGCCTAGAGGGTCAAATAACTTTGCAATGACCGATAATATCTGCCTTTTTGTACAGCTGGCAGAGATATGATTTGACTCTACCACATAATAAAAATAATCTAACTTCGCATTCCAGCGAATCCCCAAGGTTTTAATGGTGCTAGAACTATCAAATTTTAAGAAATCTTCATCCAGAAGATCCTCCCGGGCCAAGTGTTCGAGTAAAAAATCGTTATTGGCTGCTATTTTCTTTAGGGGGAAACAAGCGGACTTTAAAGCTTGAATGAGTTGATTTTGCTTTAATTTAGCTTCTTCAAGATTATGACCCCCAGATAAAATGTCATCTACGTAAATCTCATCCTTCAAAATCGCAGATGCCATCGGATGTGAATGTTTGCAGTCTTCGCTTAACTGCAGAAGCGTTCGGATAGCCAGAAATGGCGCGCAGTTCACGCCGAAGGTCACGGTTTTCATTTGAAAGGTTTTTACGATACCATCTGCTCTATCGCGAAATAGTATTTGCTGATACGGTCGATCATCTTTATGTATTACGATTTGGCGAAACATTTTTTCAATATCGCCGGTGAAAACAAATTTATAAAAGCGCCAACTAAGCACTATTTGCATTAAATCAGTCTGAAGCGTGGGGCCTTGATGCAGAACGTCGTTCAATGAAAAACCACTATTGGTTTTCTTAGAGGCATTGAAGACCACTCTCACTTTTGTCGATTTACTCTCAGGCCTTAAAACCGCGTGATGTGGTAGAAAAAAAGAGGCTGGTTTTTCACTATCAGTATCATGATGAGTTACTAGTTCCATATGGTCTAGCTCAATATATTCTTGAAGAACCTTCATGTATGATTCTTTCAAATCTGGAGTTTTTTCGAGAGTTCTCTCCATTCTAAAATATTGTCCTAGAGCACTTTTACGGGAGGGACCCAAAAAAATATCAGTCGGATAGTCTTCTTTAAAGGGTAACCTGACCACATAACGACCGTCTGACTGCCTTGTAGTAGTAGTTTGGTAAAAATTCTCACAAAGTCTATCCGCTTCGGTTACTGAGAATTCTCGTTCAACTTCCTCAATTTCCCAGAACCTTTTAATTTGCTCGTGAAGAAGAAAATCATCTGACGTGGAAACAGTAGTTGAAAAAGTCTTGACTTCACTCATATTATCTGGGCCAGACAAGTACCACCCGAAATTTGACTCCCTGGCTTCCAGATTTCCGGATAAATTTTTGCGGACGCCTTCAAGATTTATAAAGGGTAGAAAATCGCTTCCTATTATCATATCAATAGCGGCGGGTTGATAAAAGTGTGGATCTGCTAAAGGCAAGTTTTCTATGGCGGCATAATTTCGGAGTACAACTGAACGAGAGGGTAAAATATTTGCAATCTTAGGAGCCACTATGGCTAAGATTTTTATTCTAAAATCGGAAACTCTTGACTTGAGGTTAACGTAACAACTACCTTTGGAACTCCCAACGATTGTTCCCCCGAAGCCTGATATCTGACGAGGATGTGATTCGATTGGGATTGCCAGTCTTTGTTGAATACGTGTGGTAATAAAGCTTCTTTCTGCCCCTGCATCTAGTAGTGCTCGAACAGTAAATAATTCTCCCGCGTTTTCAATATAAATTAGCGCGGTAGGCAACACTGTAGTTCCCTCGCGACGGGCTAAGTACGCTTGAACATTTTCTTGAGTGTCATTTTTAGAATCGAATTTTTCAACTTGCGTATTAAAGGTATGCGTTTCGCCCTGAGTACCTGACGTCGAAGGCTTTTCGTTATCGTGTTTATTGTGCTGTGTGTGACCCTTTGCATTTTCTGCTTTTTCGAGATGAAGCATGGTGTGATGCTTTTTGTTGCATAAAGCGCAAGAACCTGTGCTTAGGCATTTTGATTTAAAATGTGTTGTCGATAGACAATTAACGCAATATTTATTCGCAAAAACAAATTTCAAGCGCTCGCTCGCAGTCATAGACTTAAATGATTTACATACTCTTAGAGGGTGATTTTGCTTACATATTTTGCAACTATAGTTTTGTACAGTCTGAGAGTGAAATGCCTGAGTTCTTGGAGACTGACTTTCCCTCTGTAGGGGTTTTTTTCTATCAATCATAGTCTCTAAAATTTCTATTCTCTCTGAGAGAAATTCATTCAGTTTTGTCCATGTGGGTAGTTCACGATGGTTTTTCAAAGAATTCTCCCTTCTTTCATTGTTTCATCAGAAAGCTTTGAAACAACGACGTGTATTAAAAAAGGATCACAGTCTGGCAGTTCGACGCTATAATTCTTTAAAACTGATAGGCAATCGTTAATTGCATTTTGTATGTATCTAAGGGACTTGACAGTTTCATTATGGGCCGGAGAGACGGAGTGAATTTTTTTCATTTGATCTTGCACCAAAAGTCTTCGTTTTTCAAATCTATTTTTCAACTTTTCCCATGCCAAGTCAAAGTTATCATCTACCAAGTCTAAATCCTTTATGGCTTGGTAGGCCTCCCCCCTCACTTTGCTACGTAAATAGTACAATTTTTGGGCTGGAGCTACTGATGGGTCTCTTCCAATGACCGCCTGAAACATATCTCTAAAGGCTGGCCACTTGGAGTAACCACCATCAAAGGTTTGTATTTCGCACGCTGGCAATTTAAGTGATGATCTGCAGTTAACGGCTTGATTGGTGTCTACCTTAAGTGATTTTGTTTTTTCTAACATTTTTGTTTTTACGACCTGATATAACTCACAGGCCTCCTCATATTTCGGTGATACATCATCTTTAAAATCTTCCTTTTGAGCATCGTCTCCCAGTATAAAATTTTCGTACGACTCAACTGACTTGACCCATCTTCTCTCTAACTCTTGTTGTTTTACCTCAAGAAACGCTGCCGTCAAATTTTCGGGACAGGTTTTATCGAAATTCGTGCAGAACGTAACCAATTGCGTAATGTCCAATTTACATTTTCTTTTGAGCGATGTCATTTTGCCTACCCAAACCGAAAGACCACCCTAATGACTCAGATCAACTAAAAATTATTTAAGATTGTGATGCCTGAAAGTTGCCTAAAATGTATTTTGTTGTGACGCCCTTATTTGAATCAGATGTTTTTAATATTTGTATAAACTGGTTAAAGTGTTAGTTAAACAGCGCCTTGCTGTAAAAATTACTTAGAATATAGGGATTCCAAAAAGGTTTTAAGCAAGATTTACTTCTTATGTTGTTAAGAAAAGTCGGCTCAAATTAATTCTGTTTAATCACTAATTATTCCTTTTGTCGAAAAAATGCCATGAAAATTCTTGTGGAATATTTTAAAATTCTTAGCTTCTTTTGATTTTTAACCATCCACTTGATTTTCTGTTCGATATTCAAATCGAAATTAATTAATGCAAACACTCACCGTTGAATAAACAGGTCACTTATATTTTGTGGTAGGGAACCTCTGATGTACAATAAATGTATACGTCTTCTTGATCGTTGCATAAACTAGCGGTGGTTTGTTTTTTTTTGTTTAAATTTTACCTTTTTATTGTTGTTTAAGTTGTTATGTGCTTTTAATTTATATTTATGATTGTTTTTGCACGAATATTATTTTGCCAACAATAACCTGTCTCTTCTGTTGTAATTGTTTTTCGTTGTTGTTATTTGGTTTCAACTTTGTTCACTTTTTAATATGTTTTATTATTTATTTGTTACAGTTTTTTTTTATTTATTCTTTCCTTGTAGGTTTTTTTTAATTGTTTGTTGTTTTCTAGCTTTTATTAACTTTTACCACAAATATAACTTTTTGCACTGCCGCCTTGAAAAATTTATCACTTTATGATCTTTTCTTGTTTTACTTCGTTCGTATAGTTATTGCATTAAAAGGAACGGGTTGAATTAGAACATTTGTGAGGTTGATAGCAAGATGATTTGTGAGTTTTTACAAATGTAGTTATCTCTTTCGTATTAGCGATGACAATTTTTTAGTGGTGTAATTAGTGGTATTTTACTATGAAACGATTAGTGGTTTTTGGGATTTGCTTTTGGAGAACTTTACCATGTATTTAACTAAATGTGTTGAGGTTATTTATTTCTTTTTACATGGAATGTATTATGATAATGGCCGCCCTTTTTTATTGTATTTTTGCCAAATCAATTTTTTTTTTGTTTTTAACTTATTAACCTTTTTTTGTTTTTAGAGAAAATAAAGTTGTCGCACAAAATAACTAATAAATACAGTACCTTATTTTTTCCTTGTATTTATACCAACTGCGATTAACTTTGCCTTGTAGACCCTTTTTGTACAGTGTGTTGCATCCCGAATTGGATGTACAGATAAGACCTTGTAGTTGTTGACTTCTTCACTGGCACGTAATGCACAATGTAGTACCTTTATTCCTCTGCCGTAAGCACGATGAAATATATATTTGCTGTCAGACAACCCTCTTGTCTTTTGTAGTTGAAGTTGCCGTCGGTAAAGACAACTGCCAATGAGTAATTCTTAGTGGACTCCAAGTCACTAATTTTTCCTGTTCTAGCCTATTCTAGAACTTTATCGAAGGACCAATGTTTAGGGGGTAAGGTGACTCCTTTCCCTAAATTCTTTTAAGAATAAAAAACCTTTGTTTTTTTTGTATTCTGGTTGAAGCTTCTTGCTTTATTGAGTTGCTATTATGAACTAAAAACTTACTGCCTAACAAAATCTTCATAGGGATATAGTCGAAAAAAGTACATTATATACATATTTCATCTACAAAAAAGCCGCTATTCATGGGCGAATTAAAATGATCATGATGAGAAAAAATAGAGAAATTATTTATAGAAAGAGAAGAGAAGAAGAGAATTAATAAAAAAAGTAGAATATTTCATTAGGTATTAAAAGATGAAAAAACCTGTTGAACACGGTTCAACAACGTATGTTATTTTGTTTCGTTTGTCTTTTGTATTTTGTTTCACAAACTCGACAATGAGGCAGAATAAAGTAAATTGAAAAAAAATACGTAAACAATGGCTTAAGTTATAATTTTTTACCTAGTATTTGTTGCGAAATAATTGATGACAAATTGTGACGCACGCTACAAAAAACGGAGTAACTTTGTAAGTTAAAGTGTGTTTTCGTAATTTTTTTTGAATTTTGCATAATAAAGCACACAAATATAGTTCCTAAAAGAAAGATGAATATAAGAGAATTCTAAAATAACTTATTTGCAGGCAAAAAATTTTGTAGTTTTTTGTCAGAAGACATGAAACCTTTGTGACGCACCCTACGTGACTCACATGTCATAACATCATTTTGCTTGTTAACATCTTATACATATGCTAATAATCTGGTAACCTCATATCACTTGTATTTTTCTAATGTTCTGTTGGTGGTAAGCCAGTAAAATAAAAGCTTCTTAAAGGGAAAGACGTGTTCTAGAAATATTTGATTAATTGGTGAACAATCGAATCATTCTGAGAAAAATCAGAAGTGGGATATTCCCAAGTGATACTAAAAGATAGATTAGCGTTTATCGAGGAAACGATATAATATATGTACATACATAGTTACAGAGTAAAAGAAAAAAGAAATATTTTAATCTGTAAACCAAAGAAGAAAGAAAAAACTGCGTTGAGTAAAAAAAGTAATTGTCGGGCATACACTTATATCTCGGATATGAAAAACGGTACCGCGTGTGTCGCTAAATTGTTCGTTATTGGAGTGTTTGAAAAAAGAAAATGGAACTGAATTTACAATGGTGGGACTGAAGAAAAGACTCGAAAATCGCGGTACCAGGACATCAGGCAACAAGGCAGAACTAGTTGCCAGGTTGCAACAGTTCGATGTAGACAACCCAAATTATACGAAATCTGGTTCTGAAGCAGCACTTATGGGATTCGAGGAGTGTAGTGGACAACAAAATGAAATAATTAGCGCCCTGCAGGATGGTATGTTTAGCTTAACAAGAGCGGTGGCGGCTCTGACCCAAAAATATATTCCATGGAAAACAATCATAACACACATACAGTGAGTGGAATGTCTGTATGTAGCAACATAGTAACAAGCACAACAGCAACAACAACAAACACTGAGCCGTTAATCTCTATGCAAAATGTCGCTTGGTCACCTAATGTGTGTGTCACATTAAGTGAGAATATTCAGACGCCGTCGGCACACCCTGTAATAGAAAACATTTGATCGTGCTCAACGCCATGTGAATAACAATATACCAATGCTTTCAAGAGATGCCATGTCGACAAGAAATGGTATTTTGTTTCACCGTAATCAGTATGTAGACGCAAATGATACAGAATTCATTCCTCAACGAATGAGAGGGGAAACGTACAGTCATGGTATTAATGACATTAGCAGAATTTTACCGGAATTCGACCCATATAAAGGGGAAATTTCATCCCTACAGTTTATCAAAAGAATTGACCAATTAAGAACCGCTTATGGGTGGAACGACTCTCCATTATTGTTTACTGTTCAAAGCAATTTAAGAGGGGTTGCTAAATTATGGAGTGATTTTCAACCAGTATATCGGTCATGGCCACAATTTGTGAACGCTTTTCTAATGGACTTTCCATGCATAATTAATTCAGCAGATATACATATTGACATAATGAATTCGCGGCGGAGTAAGAATGAATGAATTATAGAATGCTATTATCGAATGTTGTCCATTGGTCGTCTCGGTAATATTGATGATAGTGCTATCAGAAAATATGTTGTAAACGGGATAGGTGACAATAATTTGCGTAGAACTCTAAATGCTATGAACTTCATATCGTGTACGGACTTGTTGAAGACCTTAAGTAAAGTGTCGAACGAAAACAAAGTAAAAGATTATTACAATGAACAAATTAATAAAAATTACCAAAGTACAAATGTTAATAGATTTAAAAATAATGATAATAAAAAATTTAGTAATAAAAATAGTGAAACAGTGAAAAGGGGTCCTATGTGTTTCAACTGCCGGGAACGCGGCCATATTGCCAAGAACTATGCAATAAAATCTCACAAATTCAAAAGAGACACTAGTGCAAAAGACAATGAAACTGATAAATTTAAATCGCGGTTTGTTAACCTAATCGATAAAGACTGCATCGAGCAGCAAACGAAGAAATTTTCAAAAATATTGAGATAAATGATGTTCGGTATAGTGCTTTTATAGACTCAGGAAGCGGAAGCTCGCTTGTTTCCAAATGTGTGTCAATGAAATGCAACTCATTAATAACAAAATGTGAGGAGAAATTGTATGGGTTTACAGGCGGTGTGTATGTTAGTCGGGAAAAACTTTTAGTGACAATGAAAATCGATAATTTATATGTCAATGCTGAACTATTGATCATAGATGATGAAATCATGCCATACGACATATTAATTGGAAGAGACATTCTACATAAAAATCGTGTAATAATGAAAAATGGACAATGCCGTGTCGTCGCGCTAAATATAGGCAATGTAGATATTAATCCATCGTTGAAGTGCAAACGCTATTGCAAGCGTACTCGAAATGTTTTGCCGATAATATAAAAGACCTTGGTCAGTGTAACGCAATCGAGATGGAAATAAAAGTTAATTCCGGGAAACTAATAGTAAAGAATCCTTATAATATTCCTATTCCAAAACAAAAAACCTTAGATAATTAATGAACTGCTAGAAAATAAAATTATCCGTCCATCTAAATCGCTATACGCGTCGCCAATCGTATTAGTGAGGAAACAAAACGGTGAAGAGAGAATGTGCGTGGACTATCGTGAGTTAAACGCAATTACAGAAAAACAGCCATGGCCAATGCCAACCGTGGATGGTGTTCTACAAACTCTAGCGGGTAAGAAATATTTTACTGATTTAATGTCTGGGTATTACCAAATTCCCATAAATGAAAACTCTAAGCAGTATACAGCCTTTGTGACACATCGTGGTCATTATGAGTACAATAGAATGCCATTTGGACTGAAAAATGCACCAAGTACATTTCAACAAATGATGTCAATAATTCTAGAACCAGTAAAAGAACTAGCCGTAAGTTACGTGGATGAGGTTATTGTAGCGTCTAACTCTGTGGATGAAGGTCTATTAAAATTGGAAAAATTGTTTAAGGTAATTGAAAACAATAACTTGACTCTCCGAATTTCAAAATGCTCGTCCCTAAAGAATAGGGTTACTTTCTTGGGTCACAAGTTAAATCAAAATAGCCTTATGCCGATCGAATCAAAACGCTAGCAGTTGAAAATTTTCCAGTTCCTACTAACGCAAGGGAAGTCAGAAGATTTACAGGGCTTACTCGGAAAGCAATTTCTGATTGTTACTGACTGCTCAGCAGTATCGAGCCTTAAATCGTCAAAACCCATAATACCAAGAATAGCAAGATGGCTCCTGAAACTAATGGAATACGATTATAAAATCGTACACCGAGAAGGAAGCAGAATGTGCCACGTCGACGCTCTAAGCCGAGCTCCAATAGAAATGGATGATGATAGAAGCAACGTGCAAGATGTAAGTGATCATATTATGCCTATCAAACCATCTATTGATGACTAGGTGTACATCATGCAATGCGAAGATGACAACATGAAAGAAATAATTGACGTGCTGAAAGGGTCTATACAGAATATATGGATCACTTAGGTCCTTTCGTAAAAAGCCGAAGAGGATACGTGAATTTGCTAGTTATCGTTGATGGCCTAACACGATATGTTGTATTGTGTCCAGTCAGATCAACCAAAACCAAACCCTTACTGGACGCGTGGAATGGCCTTTCATTATATTTTGGGATGCCAAGAGTGGTAGTAACCGTTCGCGGCACTGCATTCACGTCAAGCTGTTTCGAAAACTTCTGCCTCGATAATAATCTGACACATATCGACCGCCCAGAGCTAATGGATTGGCCGAAAGAGTGAATAAATCAGTACTGTCATATCTGAAGTCAAAAGTGACTGATTCGAAAGACTGGCAGCAGTTCAGGATGCCAACATCGATATTGAGAATTCAATCATAAACAACAAAAGGAACGAAGCCACCAAAAATATTAAAGAAGCAAAAAAGAAATGGAAAGCCAGATTTGATGCTAAGCATAAAACTCCCCATAAGTATAGATAAGACGACTTAATTCTACAGGAATCCCAGCACTGACGAATAAAAGAAGCTCGAGGTTAAATGTAAGGGATCATACATCGTCAAGATAGTTCTCAGATGCGACAGGTATCTTATAGGAGACATCGTAGATGCTCAGCGTAACGCCTGTTCTCAACCGTTGCTAGTAGTGACAAAATAAAACCCTGGTGTGCTTTATATCCAGACATACAGGGGTGTTCTGAAAATCACTTTTTGTCAAAGTGATTTCAAATCACGTAAAAGGTGTTCTGCGCATAAAATATATTGAAATCACGCGATTTTAAACCGGTGAGCTAAATGACTGGCGTTTTGATATCACTTCATTATTTTTCCTATGTTTTTCATTTAGAATTTAATAAAAATGTTATTATATATATAAAATGATGTGTTTTTTTGTTTATTTTTGTAATAAAATTAGTTTTTATATACATAAAAACATAAATATTAAAAAATTTCTGAGAACAGTGCATGTTTTGTAAAAAATTGTTTTGCTTTGTTTACCCATGTACGTGATTTACTTTTTTTTACTAGACTTTTACATCCATCATATTGTGCTTACTTACAAGGTTTCGCTTGTATCCATAGGATTCGATAAGTCCCGTAAATGACGTTTTTTAACACGCTCGTTTCTTAAATGCTGTTTCCTTAAAGCAATTACTACCAATAAAGTAGCTCCCGGCATTTTTATTTACTTAATTTTCACTTTTTATTGTAATTAAGAAAATAACAATATAAACAAACAAACAAAAAATATAAAAAACAGCTGTTTTCTCGTGTTTTCGAAAAATTAAAACCACGCCGAAAACCGTAAAATCGCGTGATTTGCAGAACAGCATCAAATCGTCTACGTGATTTTAAAACAGTTGGTGATTTGAAACCACGCGGTTTTCAGAACAGACCTGATAGATGATGATTACGATGGAGATCCTACTCTACCAGAGGGGCCTGAATAACTCGAGGACGAGTTACAGATGCAGAGCTTACCTGCAGTATATCATAATCCGGTATTATTATTGTATTTGTACAATGTGATAAAATATCTTTTGACAATTAAAATGTTGTTTGGATACTTAGTAACACATAACAAAGCAGAAAAATCTCTTCCCGGGTAGAATTTGATAAGAAATGTTTCTTTAATTCTGTAACATCAGTGAGTTAATCTTCAGAAGGACTTCAAGTAATTGCCTTTTCTATAAAATAAAAAAAAAGTTTGATGTTAAACCAAAAAAGACACACAAACAGTGGCAAATAAATTGGTGATGCCAGATTTAGCAAAAAATTTCCCCTTAATAAAACCTAAGGAAAAGCAGAGTATAGAAAAAACGAAGTCTGATTTAAACGAAAAAGTGGACCCAATAAACTTTAAGATAACTAATGTTGAAAACAGAAGAAATGGTACTATTGTTATTCAAAGCATAGGTAATGAAGAAAGAGAGAAAATAAAAGAAGCTATAGAAAATGAAATAAGTGAAAATTATGAAGTCAAAGTGCCGAAACAAACCGAAATGCAATTGTTAATAACGGACATGCATTTTAAATTGCAAGAAAATGATTTGTTAGAAAAATTAAGAAAACAAAATTAAATACTAAAAAATAGCGAAATTGAAATAATAAAAATTTTTTAAACAAAAAGGTACAATAAAGCAGTATTTAATGCAAAAATAAAAATCGATAATGATTCGTATCCGAAAGTATTGTCAGGACAAAAGCTTAATGTAGGATGGGATAGATGTAGAGTTTTTGACGGTACAAGTGTAACACAATGTTTTAATTGCCAAGGATACCACCACATATCATCAGAGTGCAGAAATGAGGAAATATGCTACAAATGTCACGGAAACCACAAAAGCAAAGATTGCAAAAATGAAACGGTAAACAAATGTGTAAATTGCATAAAAGAAAATAAAAGGCTGAACTTAGGACTTGATGAAAATCATTGTACAAACAACAGGGAATGCCCAGTATATCAAAATAAATTAAATATGAAAATGAAAAGAATAGGTTTGACAGATTAACAACCACAGAAAATATATGGAATATACACAAACATTCAAGAACTTTTAAATAACTTTGCCCAGTTGGAAATCATAGTCGAAACCGTTAAACCAGAGTTCATATTGCTCTCTGAAACTCATATCACAAATAACATTGATGAAAAAGAATATGAAATAAAAGAATATGATAACTATCCAACAATTTCGAATTCTTCGAAGACTGGAGGTGTAATATTATATATTAAAAAGCAATGGCATATAAATAAAATGAAGGAACATATAATAGACTTCATGCACTGGATTAGTGCCTATATGGCTAAACGAGAACATATCTCATTTATTATAGTAATTGTTTATAGATCACCAAGCTGTTCTAAATCCGAATTTTGTGACACATTTCAAGAGTTCCTAGATGAAATTTGTGAAAAAAGATGTGATATTTTAATAGCAGGAGATTTTAATATAGACTGGTATAAAGATTTTTATAAATATAAATTAGAAAGTATTTTAAATGACAATGGGCTTAAGCAAAATATAAGTGAATCCACCAGAATAACGCAAACCTCGAAAACATTAATAGACTACATAATAACGAACAATGAAATAATCTCGGCAAAAAATAATATAAACAATAAAATAGCAGACCATGAATGCATAGACATTTTTATTGATTATGAAAGAAATTATCCTGAAAAACAAAATAAAGAAATAGAAATTTTTAAATACAATAAAAATAGTTTTAAAAATTAAATAAAATCAAAATTACAATGTAATGAAATTAATAATCTTAATGAATATGTCCGTGATATTGATAGATGTTTTGAAAATACTATACAAAAATTTACAATAAAAAAGACAATAAATGAAAAAATTAACAATAAATGGTTCAATAGCGAACTCAGACTTCTCAAACAAGAAAATATAAACAAGTACCAAAAAGCTACCATAGAAAACATTAATGAAGCATGGAATAATTATAAATCAATAAGAAACAATTATAAAGTTAAAATTGCAAATGAAAAACAAATACATAAATAATAAAATAAATAACACAAGCAATCAAAAAGAAATGTGGAATAAAATAAAAGAATTAATGATAAAGAAACCCAGAAATGTGATAAAATCTGTGATATTTAACCAAATAGAATATAAAGACAACTTAGATATAGCCAATAATTTTAATAATTATTTCGTAAATAGCATTTCTGATATAAGAAACTCCATTGAAAACATGCAATATGAAAATAAAATACCTGTGATAAATTTTAAATTTGAATTTCGTGCAATATCCTTATTAGAATTAGAAATTATATGTAAAAATATTAAGAAAAAACCTGACTAAGAAAATATCAAGCAATATAACATTAGATAACTGGGACATAACTGGCAATATTTTACTCAACATTATAAATAAATCCCTTGAAATAGGAGTTTTCCCAGAAAACTGGAAAGAATCTTTAATTACCCCAATTGAAAAAGTAAAGAATACTAATATTTGCGAAGAATATCGCCCAATAAACATTCTAAAAACATTTGAAAAAGTTATGGAAAAAGTAGTAAAAAATCAACTTGAAAACTATCTTGAACAGAATAAACTTTTATCGAAATACCAATCTGGTTTCAGAAAAAGTTATTCATGTGAAACAGCATTGAAATACATAATAAACAGGTGGAAATATAAGAAGAGGAACAATAAAATACTGGCGATTTTCCTTGATTTCAAAAGGGCTTTCGAAACAATAGATAGAGACATCTTAATAAAAAAAAAAATTAAGGTATGGAATTAAGGACAAAGAATTGAAATGGTTTTAGACATATTTAACCAATAGAATGCAAATTACTAGAGTTAATAACGTGGAATCAAGTGCAATAGAAAATGACTATGGAGTACAACAAGGCTCAATATTAGGAGCACTTTTATTTATTATATACATAAATGATATGGAAAAAGTATTGGAGAAGTGTGAAATTATTTTGTATGTAGATGATACATTAATTTTTACGGAAGGAGAAACAGAAAATATATGCTACGAAAATCTCTCAAGTGTTATGAACAATATTAATAAGTTAAATTTAAATGAAAGTAAAACCAAATTAATGGAGATAAATATGAATTCAAATATAACATTAAAAATAAATAATATAACAATAGAAAAAGTTAACACTATTAAATATCTGGGTTTTATAATTGACAATGACTTAAAATTTAAAGAACACATTGAATACATATGTAAAAAAATCGGGAAAAAAATCGGATTTTTTAAACGAATAAGAAACAGCTTATCCAAAATTACGGCAATAAACATATATAATACAATTATTAAACCACATTTCGAGTATGTATCAACAGTTTTAATGTGGGTGAAGTTAAATATGCCAAGTTAAATATGTTTCCTTATGACATCGAATATTTCCCAAAAATGGCTTTGCATTTGGGACATTTTTGGGACAAAATTTTACATGATTTAAATTGGGATATTTTATCTCCTAGGAATACCAAACAAGATTACGGAACGAAACATATCTCAAATTGAAGGTGACTCATCCTGCTTCCGTAATCCTAAAAAAATTTTTACGAAAAAAAAGTTTGTTTAACAAAAAAGCTTAATTACCGAACTCTTGATTTTGGGAAGGATTTTTTAAGTTGTGGGCAAACTAAAATAGATTACGGAGTGGAATTTGGTCAAATCGTGTGTCCTTGGTTATTCTTCCGTAATCTTCAAGAATTTTTTCAAAAAGTTAAATTTTGTTTAACAAATTTATAATTTTTGTTAAACAAAAAATCTTAATGATTGAATTCTTGATTCTGGGAAGGATTTTTTAAGTTGTGGGCAAACTAAAATAGATTACGGAGTGGAACTTGGTCAAATCGTGTGTCCTTGGTCATTCTTCCGTAATCTTCAAGAATTTTTTCAAAAAGTTAAATTTTGTTTAACAAATCAATCATTAAGATTTTTTGTTTAACAAAAATTATAAATTTGTTAAACAAAATTTAACTTTTTGAAAAAATTCTTGAAGATTACGGAAGAATGACCAAGGACACACGATTTGACCAAGTTCCACTCCGTAATCTATTTTAGTTTGCCCACAACTTAAAAAATCCTTCCCAGAATCAAGAATTCAATCATTAAGATTTTTTGTTTAACAAAAATTATAAATTTGTTAAAGAAAATTTAACTTTTTGAAAAAATTCTTGAAGATTACGGAAGAATGACCAAGGACACACGATTTGACCAAGTTCCACTCCGTAATCTATTTTAGTTTGCCCACAACTTAAAAAATCCTTCCCAGAATCAAGAATTCAATCATTAAGATTTTTTGTTTAACAAAAATTATAAATTTGTTAAACAAAATTTAACTTATTGAAAAAATTCTTGAAGATTACGGAAGAATGACCAAGGACACACGATTTGACCAAGTTCCACTCCGTAATCTATTTTAGTTTGCCCACAACTTAAAAAATCCTACCCAGAATCAAGAATTCAATCATTAAGATTTTTTGTTTGACAAAAATTATAAATTTGCTAAACAAACTTTAACTTTTTGAAAAAATTCTTGAAGATTACGGAAGAATGACCAAGGACACACGATTTGACCAAGTTCCACTCCGTAATCTATTTTAGTTTGCCCACAACTTAAAAAATCCTTCCCAGAATCAAGAATTCAATCATTAGGATTTTTTGTTTAACAAAAATTATAAATTTGTTAAAGAAAATTTAACTTTTTGAAAAAATTCTTGAAGATTACGGAAGAATGACCAAGGACACACGATTTGACCAAGTTCCACTCCGTAATCTATTTTAGTTTGCCCACAACTTAAAAAATCCTTCCCAGAATCAAGAATTCAATCATTAAGATTTTTTGTTTAACAAAAATTATAAATTTGTTAAACAAAATTTAACTTTTTGAAAAAATTCTTGAAGATTACGGAAGAATAACCAAGGACACACGATTTGACCAAATTCCACTCCGTAATCTATTTTAGTTTGCCCACAACTTAAAAAATCCTTCCCAAAATCAAGAGTTCGGTAATTAAGCTTTTTTGTTAAACAAACTTTTTTTTCGTAAAAATTTTTTTAGGATTACGGAAGCAGGATGAGTCACCTTCAATTTGAGATATGTTTCGTTCCGTAATCTTGTTTGGTATTCCTAGGAGATAAAATATCCCAATTTAAATCATGTAAAATTTTGTCCCAAAAATGTCCCAAATGCAAAGCCATTTTTGGGAAATATTCGATGTCATAAGGAAACATATTTAACTTGGCATATTTAACTCCACCCACATACAGTTTTATACACATGCTGTACAGAAACGCAAATAACCAGACTTCAGAATTTACAAAATAAGGCAATGTGTGCAATATTAAAAATAAAAAGATTGGCTTCTGTAACATTTATGCTGAGTGATTTAAAATGGCTTAAAATACACAAAAGGTTAGCACGAAATACAATAAACTTTATTCAAAAAATAAAAATTGGATATGCACCTGAATACTTGATCGAGCAAATAAGATATGTTGGGGAGGTTCAACCATATAACCTGTGGAATGCTTTAGATTTCAGGATACAACGAGCAGACACCAGCGCGATGCAAAGATCGCTATTTTATAAAGGACTAAGCATTTACAACAAGATGCCAATTGATGTGAAAAACGAAACTAATAACAATACATTTAGAAAAAAATTATCATCTTTTATTAAAAATTTTAATATATAGCAGAGCTAAATTTCTGTAAAATTATTAAATGATGTTGGTTTTCAAAAGTATTAATAAAATACTACTTAAAAAAAAAAATTTAAGAATTTAATTTGATATCAAGCTCCAAAATGTAATTAGCAAAGAAACTAAAAAATTTAAAACCCCGCGAAAATAGCGCATATTCATTATCGCACTCTTTACTTTTTTTATGTGGTCCATGACATTTAAAACATATCTCTTTATTTTTGCACTCAAATGCTTGTGATTAAATCCTTTACATTTGAAACATTGTATTAATTCTGTCCCGTCGAAAATTCTACATTTCTCCCATCCAATGTTTATTCTTTGATGGTTCATTATTTTATGGTAAGTTTCATTATCAACTTTAATTTTCGCGTTATAAATTGTTCTATTATTCTTTTTATATTCAAACATTTTTGTGATGCTAAATTCATCTTCTTCCATTATCGGGTTTTGTTTTCTAATTTTATGTAATAATTCAGTTTCATTATATTTAAAAGTCATATCTGTTACTATTATTGTCTTTTTATTTTTATTTGGAGTCTGGATATCATATCCCTCACTTATTTCACTTTGAATTGCTGCTTTTATTTTTTCCCGTTCATCTTCATTATCTGTTTGAATTACCAAGGTTCCATTTTTTCTATTTTCAACATTTTTTATTTTTAAGTTTATAGGATCAACTTTATTATTTAACTCTTCCATAGTCTTTTTCACATTTTGCTTTTCTTTTGGCTTTATTATTAATGGTACTTGCTTTCTTACATCTGGCATCTCTTTATTTTTTGCTGATTGAGCATATGACATTTGGTTTGTTTTTTTACTTGTTTCTTTGATTGCTTCTTTAATTTCATTGCACATTTTTAAGTTTTTTCGCCAATTGAATTACACAGTTCTTTATTATTGTTTTCAAACTCAGTTATTCTACCACTAATATTTATTATTTCTCTTACATTTTTTTCACAGATTTTATTAGCACAATCTAGCTTCTTTAATCTTGCTTCGTATCTACTTTCGATTGCCTCCAAGAGTTGTTTTATTTCGTTTTCATTGTGTTTCAATGTTGTTTTAAATTCAAGCTTATATTTATTTAATTGTTGTTTGTTTTTTTCTACGCCATCATGAATTTCTCTTAAGACTTCATCAATATTATTAATATACTGCACACAATCATCACATATAAATCTTATAAAGTTTTGTTTATTTAGAACTCCAATTGAATATTGATCTATATTGGAACATTTGACTGCACTATGATAGATCATTCCACATACTCCCTCACATTTAATACCACTTTCACCTCTTATTGATGTTTTGCATTTGCTGCACTCAGCCATCACTGAGTTAAGTTTATTATTAACTTTATTCTTTTCTATAAATTTTATTGTTCACATTAATATTATCTTTTGTATTATAGTTTTCAAAGTTTTTATTATTTTTATATTTATTTTGACTTAAATAACTAAATAAATTCGGATCAACACAATTTATGGCCGTTCAATTACACCAGTGTTACCAACTGTCATCACCAAATCGCATATTGCAACTGCAATATTAGAAATTATTACCAAAATTTATTTAAAAAAAATCATATAATTGGCAATCGGCAGCCAAAAATCTTGAAAAAATCTCTAAAATGCCAAAAATTTTAAAATATGCGAACATCAGGAAAATTGTATGATTCAATATTGATTAAAAATCAGCAAAATTATAGAGTAAAAAAACTTAAAAAATATCATTTTCAAATTAAACTTTTATTAAAACTATTTTGTATTTGGAATAAAAATTTAAAATGCATTTGTATTTTGAATAAAGTATTGCAAATACTTACTTTTATCAAATATTTTTCAAACAATCAGTTCTTATCGTATACATACATATGAACTTTGGATTTTTAGATCGGAATGTTTTGGGAAAATCTCTAAAAAATAGTATATGCATACATATGTATTTGTATTTTTTGTGCATACTTTCGTATTTTCCCCAATTCAACATATAGAAAATGATAAGTTAAGATCTTAGGAGATAAAAAATTGATTTTTTCATATTCATATAAAATTAACTGGTCTTGCATTCATTAAAAATACATTAAAAAAAATCATCGTTTTGCGGAATATCGCATTGTCGATAGCACGCACTACGGAATTGGACGCTGATTAATGGTAAAATATTACGAAAATAAGCCGAATTATGGGTTGGATTTGAGAGCAAAAAGATTTCTGTTTGCGATTTTATCGTAATTTTTCATATTTAGTTCTATCAGGGGTGTTCTGAAAATCACTTTTTGTCAAAGTGATTTCAAATCACGTAAAAGGTGTTCTTGCGCACAAAATATATTGAAATCACGCGATTTTAAACCGGTGAGCTAAATGACTGGCGTTTTGATATCACTTCATTATTTTTCCTATGTTTTCATTTAGAATTTAATAAAAATGTTATTATATATATAAAATGATGTGTTTTTTGTTTATTTTTGTAATAAAATTAGGTTTTATATACATACATAAAAACATAAATATTAAAAAATTTCTGAGAACAGTGCATGTTTTGTAAAAAATTGTTTTGCTTTGTTTACCCTTGTACGTGATTTACTTTTTCTCCTTAGCAGTCAGCTGGTTAGTTTTTTCGAAGATATAAGGTTTCCGCTTGTATCCATAGGATTCGATAAGTCCCGTAAATGACGTTTTTTAACACGCTCGTTTCTTAAATGCTGTTTCCTTAAAGCAATTACTACCAATAAAGTAGCTCCCGGCATTTTTATTTACTTAATTTTCACTTTTTATTGTAATTAAGAAAATAACAATATAACAAACAAACAAAAAATATAAAAAATCAGCTGTTTTCTCGTGTTTTCGAAAAAATTAAAACCACGCCGAAAACCGTAAAATCGCGTGATTTGCAGAACAGCATCAAATCGTCTACGTGATTTTAAAACAGTTGGTGATTTGAAACCACGCGGTTTTCAGAACAGACCTGTATGTCTTACACAGTAAACGCAGAAGAAGATTTAAATAAAAAATGTTTTTAATTAAATCCTTCTATTTTCTTAGCAGGCTGAATATGAATTACCGAATTCGTATTTTTTAAATCAATTGTGGTTGAAATTCGATTGTGTTTCTATATCAGAAATATACGGGTTATATTGAAAAAAAACACCTTTATCGTCTGGTCCAACCGCAATACAGATAAGTAAATGGAAAAGTTAACAAAATTTTAAAAGACAACTATTAGAATACCACAGTTTACATACATGCGTACATCATACGAGTTTCAAAGAAAAAATTAAATTAAAATAATGAATTAAAATATGTTGTTATATTTTATAATTTACAATTTTTTCTTACACCGTCAAGTTATTTTTATTTTGCCCTATTATTATATTATATCAAATAAAAACGTTGAAACTTACTGAATTCGTTATATAATTATTTGATCACTGTTCAAAATCCTATCTGATAACATATTGAATACTTTTGAAAACTAAACCTTTTATCGTTCATAAAATTGGAAAAAAACACAAAAATTAAAAACAAAAATATTATAAATGAGATTGTGCCTGGTTTTTTAAATAAATTGTGGAACAAACTTTTTCAAATAAAAAGTAAAAGTAATAAAAACAACTACAATGTATCGAAAATTCTAAAAAATAATATTGTGTTGTGTTCAGGATTCGAAACCGTGCCACAGGGTAAGGTACGGTTTCAAATCCTGACCAACCATTTATTATTATTTTTTTTTTAATTTTTGATACATTTTAGTTATTTTTATTACTTTCACTTTTTATTTGAAAAAGTTCGTTATTTTTTTTTTTAAGAATTTTTGATAGCTTTAAATTATTTTCAATATGAAGATAATTTTGGAATATTTAAATCATTAGACTAGCAGATTTATGCAATAGGTGTCGATATTTTTTATCTATTTTGGGAGAATTTCTTCATTATTAAACCTTTTCTTACGTTTCAAATCTCTAAGTTTAGTATTTTGTATTTGAAATAGAAAAATTATAATGCATTTGTATTTGGAATAAAAGTATTGCAAATACCTATTTTCCACAAATTTAATAATTTAATGTGGACTTAAAATGTATTTTAAGAATCGTTCGCAATTCATCAAATATTTTCAAACAGTCAGTTCCTATGATATACATACATATGAACTTTGGAACGACTGACCGAAAAAAAATATTTTCAAATTTGCCTGAATTTTAGATCGGAATATTTGAGGAAAACTTTTAAAACATATGTAAAGCGTAGCGATAATAGTTCGCGAGCTGTACCGCGTCTAAAATAGTATATGCATACATATTTGTATTTTTTTTCCCCAATTCAACATATACAAAATGATAAGCTAAGCTCTAGGAGATAAAAAATGCACTTCTTCATATTCATATAAAATTAACTGGTCTTACATTCATTAAAAACATCTAAGAAATCTGTCTTACTTAGTAAACGCAGAAGAAGATTTAAATAAAAAATGTTTTTAATTAAACCCATCTGTTTTCTTAGCAGGCTGAATATCAGTTCAGAAAAATACACACACTGAATAAAAATCTCGTACATAAATGTAAAAAGCACATCTCAAACCAACAACACATATTTTTATTTACACAACATTTATGTGTGTCTCTAAATTTTGTACGGTGGCGAACACGCACATAAACGTGTTTTATTTTAATATTTGGCTGCGCACACGAACACGAGTCGCACACGTACTGTTCGATCCGAACACACTTGAACTGCACATGGTCGCGTGTTTTTTATTTTAAGTTCGTGTACGGCAAAAAAGGTACATATATGTACGGACACACGAAGTTCGTGTGCGTGTTCTCAAAAAAGTACATATATGTACGGACACACGAAGTTCGTGTGGCGTGTTCTCAAAAAAGTACATATATGTACGGACACACGAAGTTCGTGTGCGTGTTCTCAAAAAAGTACATATATGCGCGAACACACGAAGTTCGTGTGTCCGTACATATATGTACCTTTTTTGCCGTACACGAACTTAAAATAAAAAACACGCGACCATGTGCAGTTCAAGTGTGTTCGGATCGAACAGTACGTGTGCGACTCGTGTTCGTGTGCGCAGCCAATATTAAAATAAAACACATTTATCTGCGTGTTCGCCACTGTACAAAATTTAGACACACACATAAATGTTGTGTAAATAAAAATATGTGTTGGTTGCTTTTGAACAGTACATGTATGTATGATGTGCGTATTTTCTGAACCTTGCTGAATATGAATTGCCGAATTCGTATTTTTTAAATCAATTGTGGTTGAAATTCCATTGTGTTTCTATATCAGAAATATTCAGGTTATATTGAACCAAAACCTTTATCGTCTGGTCCAACCGCAATACAGATAAGTAAATGGAAAAGTTAACAAAATTTTAAAAAGACAACTATCAGAATACCACTAGTTTACATACATACGTACATCATACGAGTTTCAAAGAAAAAATTAAATTAAAATATGTTGTTGTATTTTATATTTTAACATTTTTTCTTACACCGTCAAGTTATTTTTATTTTTGGTGTTATTATTATATCAAATAAAAACGTCGACAACTTACTGAAATCATTATATAATTATTTGATCACTGTAAAAAATCCTATCTGATGACATGTTGGATATTTTTGAAAAATAAACCTTTTATCGTTCATAAAATTGGAAAGAACGCAAAAATGAAAAAAAAAATTATAAATGAGATTGTGCCCTGGTTTTTTAAATAAATTGTGGAACAAACTTTTCCAAATAAAAAGTAAAAGTAATAAAAACAACTAAAATGTATCGAAAATTCTGCATCGCAACATACGGGAGATATGTCTCGATTCTCCGCAAAGACCTGGTAGTACGTGGTAGTCAGTTTAGCCTCCACAGTACTATATTTGTACCTGGGGATGGCACCATCCATGTCTCTCCTGTCGACAAAATCCATTATAAGGTTGTCTTTTGCAATATTGCTATTATCTTTAGGCCGCATAGGCAATGGTTTGTCGTCCGACGATCGCAGTCTTTTACAAAACGGTTTTGGCGACGTGCTAGTACCGCTGCTGCCAGCGGCGAGTATCCTTATTTTCAAGGACACCGTTTGCCCATTTGAGGGAGGACTTGTTCCTCGGTCAGTTTTGGTGAATCTTGAGTGGCAAAATTGCACACTATTCGAAGGCATAATCTCTTTATTATGCCGCATTTTTGATGGTCGGACATGTCTGTTCAGAGCCGGCTTGGCCGAGCTGCTACGTGCACCGACAGTCTGCCCGGTGTCCGCGGCAGTTTCCGTCTGAACGAGTTCTCTCGTGCCATACGGGCGAGCCATAACAGCGGCTTGCGTAAAACCGGCCCTCTGTTCTTCCGCGCTAGCAAGCAACGTCAGTCCATCGGTTCCGGTCTTGTTTTGTTTTGCATTTTTGTTTTTAGTTATTTTTGATAGATTTTCGTTCATTTTTCGTCCCACGAGTGTAGGGGATTTGAAGGCCAATACGTCATAGCCCCTGATAACGTGGTGAGGGCCTCGAGTACTTGCTCAGGTGTCCAGGTATCAGCAAGGCTCCGTTATAATACAGGCTTTTCTCCCCGACTGCGAAATCCGATGAGCACGGGTCGCTTGACGCCCCGGTTTATTGTTGGATAACATTTGGTCAACAGACTAAAGTCGGTTGTCTTCTCCCATTATCATTGGGTTGAAGACATAGACCACGGTTTGTAATCCAGCCACCACACCACGACAAGTTAATTATCCCGATGCGGAAAACATTAGATAAAAGATATATTTTAGTTAAATATTAGCATTGGAAATTTCACATGGTGTGTATTATTACCGCTTTAACAACAAAACCTAATAATATTGTTCAGTTAAAGATTAAAGGTTGTTGTTATCCATGGCTGATATATTAATGGCCAGTTTATGACTTCATATTTAAATACGCATTAATTAATTTTCATTTAAATTTAAGTTGCATTTAAATACAGTTTCAGTTTTTCATTGTTAAGGTAGGATCACACGATTGCCGCAACGCACTAATTATCGGTCTATTTTATATGCCAATCGTGTGATTTCACAATTTATTGCCCCCTACGGCAATCGAGAACAATATTGTACTGATTTTTCGCAATCAAATGTAACTCTGGTGCGGCAATCGTGTGAACGGTTGAAGGCAACCATGCGCCAATAAAAATGTTAAAAATGTACAAATATTTATTGTGTTCTCGTGCGGCAATCAAAGTAGCCAATACGCGGCAACTTATTTAATTAATTAAATTTTTCGGGTGTGCAAATTGTTTGTGTACCATACATTTAAACTTATTTGAAGCGTTAACCCTTAAATGCCTGAATTTTTTTCGCTTTGAAAAAATATATTATTTAGACATAGAATTAATGCATAAAACTTTTTCGAAATTTTTTTAGTTAAATTTATTAAGTGTAAAATACACTTCGTAGATTGTATTTATTTTAGTATACTATGAGCGATTAATAATAATTTAGAGGCGAATTAAAAGCTATGACGCAGAATTACATCAATATGCTTAGTACCCGTCCACACTAGCAATCTGATTGGCAATTATTGCAATTAACTGCCAAAATCGATTGCTGAGACAAGATATTTGCGTGTGGACCGCACGAGTATGTGTTCAAACACATGTTTAACAATAATTGCCAGAAGATATTGCTGAGCAATAATCTTTTAACACATGCTGTCAAATTCAATTGATATTTGCTTGAAATGTAGTACATTTTGTGCAAATTGAAAACAAATTTAACAATTATTAAAATAGTAAAAAAAAACATTTAAATTAAAGTTGTGACCGCAAAAAAGCGCAAAATTATTTAAATTAAGCCCATAATTATAAAAAACTATTTTCGAAAGATTCGCAATATTTACAATATCATTTATTTACTTTAAACCAACTAAAAGAGTTAAATTTCTGTCTTTACGACTCATTTACGACAATAAAAATAACGCACAACCTTCTTCAACAAAATTTTCAAGTTTGTGTTCTAAGATATTCACGTGTTCGCCACTCGACATTCAAGGTTGAATATTAGCAATTTGACATCGTAATTCTGCCGGCGTTATTGCTTGTATTCAGACATACTAAATTGCTCGTGTGGTCGGTACGCAAAGCAAAAAATTTTCACGTAAAACAAAACAAACTAAAATAAATAAATAAAATAAATATTATTATTGTGCACCAATTCAGCACAATAAAAATTGGGCCAGATTGATGTATTTGCGGCAATCGTGTGATCCTACCTTTAAATTATTGTTTGTATTTAATTACGATAAAAACATGGCAGCATCATTAAATTCCCTCAATTTTTTTTTGGGAAAAACGGCTGTTGAACAAAATTAAAGAAAAATTTCTAATGTGGATCCTTTTTTTTGAAAATAACAACAATGATAAGTTGTGTTAAAAGTTTAAAACAGTTTAAAAATATATAATATTAATAAAAGAAGTCCAAATTTCACGACAAGAGATGTTGATTTTTCAATGGCCGCAAATTTTTTGTTTACTTTTTTGCGCGAAACAACAACAAGCTAGCACAAAAATATGTTTGTGTATGGATGTGTGCATAACTTAAATAAAATTTAAATCAGTAACGTTGAAAAATAAAAAATAAGGATGTGTTGCTGAGAGAGTTGCCCAGCAAACATAATGTCAAACACTTAAAATAAGAAAACAAGAAAAAAAATTTAGATTAAGAATTTATATCAGATATAACCAACTTATTAAATGAATGTACTTTAAATTATAAGGAAAAGAAAAAATATACATTATACGGCCGAAATTCTATTCAATTTTTGAAAATTTAAATATTTTTTTTACTTCCACTTTCTGTGTTCAATTGCAATTGAAAAGCGTGTATTTGCCAACAACAATGCTTAATAAATTTCTGAAAAAAATGGCGACAGCCCGCCGCATGTGTTTTCATCGCTTGCTCAACGATGAATGAATAAAAGTATTTAAAAGAGCGTAACAAGTGTGTGTAAATTTTTTCCAACAATTGTTGTATGGGACGAGCACCGTTCTTTTAAATCAGCAAGGTTGGTCATTTAAATATTATTTAAGTTTCATTTAAGTTTGTACTGCCTTACTGAATTTCGTATTTAAATAGAACTTAAAGATAAATAACATTTAAATACGAAGTCATAAACAGGCCATAAATTAATTAAATTAATTACTTATAGTGCATTTTTCATTATTTCTACAATATTTTCTTGATTTAATCTAATTTATTTTTATAAATTTTTAATCTATATTTTAGGGAGCTGGAAATCTTAGTTTCAATGCAATTTCTCCAACTGAGCTTCCGAATATACTGCCAATAGTACTGGACTTATTTTCAAAAGCATTAACTACTGAAGTTCATGAAAAAGTTATATGCTTCACGCTAGAAATGTTTAGTCTTTGGACATTTAAATGTATGAATTATTCAGATAAAAAAGTAATTGACATTTTTAAAACAGGCGTTGAACTAAAAACAACTACACCACAAGTTCGTTTATCATATTTGCAGTGGCTGCTCGCGTCTTTTAATAAATATAATTTAGAAAATGACTGTAATCTAACAGCGATGCTATTAAAAATATTTGAAAAAGCATTGCAGAACGCATCCAATATACCACTAACTTCAGAAGCTGTTTGTGCTACGTGCCTGTTACTAAAAACTGATAGAGCAGCAAATAACGATAACTTAAATAACTTTTGGAATATTATTTTCGACATAAATAAATCTATATTTTTAACAGAACGCTTTATAAACACGGCTCCTCCAGATGTTTTATGCTATATTGTTCTTATGGCGGAAAGAATGTTGACAAATCATCTTAAATCAATTAAAGGAAATTTAAACACATTATATAAAGTGTTTGTTCAAGCAATTACATCATCTTCTGAAAAAGTTAGGGATTACGTAAATAATTTGCTACCAGAATTAATTGCATCGGATTGTGGTGTTAGGTATGCTAAAAATATTGTTTTTGAACTTGGAAATAAATTAAAATGTATTGATGTGGAATTAGAATCAGAAATAGAGTGTGGTTCGCTTTCTAGATCTATTGTCACTACACTTCGCATACTTTGCGATATTAAAAACATTTCAAGAGCCGATGCACAATCATTGGCGTTACAATTGTTAATCGTGTGTCACCATCATTTAGTTGTGTGTATCGATTCCAATTTATGGGAAAGTATAATAACAAGACAACTTAATTTAGAAGTCGGTCAACTGTTTTCAATGCAAGGAGAACAAGTTGTGGATATGATAGTTGACAATTTTAAAATAAACAAAACATATGAAAATGCAGTTGCAACTTTATCGTATTTGAGCCCAGATCATTTCTTGCCACTACTAATATCTAAGGTTACATTATACCTTAATGATCCAATCCTAATTAACGTGACAGATGACGAATATTTCACATTTTTAACACCCGAGGGAGAATTATATGATAAAAATGTTATACCTACCAACATATATAGTACAACTGGACTAAAGAGAGAAAACAAAGTCTATAGTTACAAGGAACAAATAGAAGAGCTTCAACTACGAATAGAAATAGAGGAAAAAAAGCGTAAAGAAGGAAAATTAATACCTCCTCAATTAACTTCTAAACAAAAAGAAGCAATCAAAAATCAAACTGAAAAAGAGCAAATAATCAAAATGCGATTGAAAGAGGCAAGTTTAAAATTAAGCCGTGCAACTAAAATGATAGATTCTGCTTGTAATGGAAATGCTAAACAATGTTCCGCTTATTTTCCGGAACTATTGAATGCTATTTTAGAAGCGATGAAGTCACCATTGGCAGCGGAAGCTATGTGTCAATTGTATTATAAATTACGACAAGTTTGGTTTGACGATTCTAATTTAGGTTTGAAATTAGCTACAACTACAATAAGATTGAAATCGCCCCGTTGTGATGTTAATAAAGAATGGCTAATAAGTGACTTGAAACTTGAAGTTTTAGATACGATGTATCTTTTAAAAGAAGCTACCATTGATAAGAATTGTACATTAGCCATTCCAGCTTTCTCATATATTTTTGAGTTCTTAAAACTGGCTCTAATATCGAATAATGGTTTTCCAGATGATGATTTAATGACTATAGGAATTCAAATTATCGAGAGACATGCTCAGACCAGAGGTGATACTACGGATGGAAATCTGTGGGACTTTAAACACCCAAATTATTTGCCAAGAATAGAAATGTTCAGGTTTTTGATACATGTCATAAGCATAAACTCTGGACTCGTTCAGACACAAGCTGTTGCAGCAATACTTGAAGTTGCAAAATGTAGTTCTGGAGAAGATTTTTGTGCATTAGCAACACACGATGAATTAAATATATTTTTGAACTCCCTAGAACATGGACAGGAAGCAATGCGCGATGTTGCACTGCGCGTTCTTTTAATTTTGTCAAAAACAATATATAAAGAAAGTAAACACAATGTTCAATTTGTTGAACGTATTACACGACGTCTTTGGATAGCTAAGTTTGATACTTCGAATGTTAACCGAGATATTGCAGAAAAACTTTGGAAAGAGCTGAGTATGGATTATCCATTACCTGAAAATTTATTGGCTGATGTAATTCACTCCGAAATATGTATACAAAAATCCGCAGCAGCATCATTAGTACCGTTATTAATAGATGATCGTTCCGTCAGCAAACGTATTTTAAAAAAACTTCTAACTATATATAGTGAAAAACTTTCTATGATTCCACCAAAGTTAGATGAGTTTGATCGTGAGATAGAACCTTCAATTGATCAGTGGATACCTCGCAGAGGAATTGCTATTGCAATATCGAAGATTGCTCAGTTCTTCTCAGTAGATGATGTTAATCATGTTATGCAGTTTATGGTGTCTGCAGGTTTGGGAGATCGCGAAGAAATTGTTCATAAAGAAATGCTTGCTTCATCGCTTACTATTGTAGATTTACATGGCAAAGATACTATTATTACGTTATTGCCAGTTTTTGAAGATTTTTTGGATAAAGCTCCAAAATCCCGAAATTTTGATAACATAAGACAAGCAGTTGTTATATTAATGGGTTCCTTAGCACGTCACTTGGAAAAAGATGATAAACGAATAGAGCCTATAGTAAGAAGACTTTTAAGCGCTCTTTCTACACCATCACAGCAGGTTCAGGAGGCAGTAGCAAATTGTCTACCCCATTTGATGCCTTCAGTAAAAGAAGAAGCTCCCGCCTTGATTAAACGTCTTTTGCAGTCACTCGTTAAGTCTGAAAAATATGGGGAACGCAGAGGTGCTGCATATGGTATTGCTGGTATTGTAAAAGGTCTTGGAATTTTATCTCTAAAACAGTTTGATATTATGTCAAAGCTTACAACATATATTCAAGAGAAGAAAAATTATAAATCAAGAGAAGGAGCTCTTTTTGCTTTTGAAATTCTATGCACTACTCTTGGACGTCTTTTTGAGCCGTATATAGTTCATGTGTTACCCCATTTATTACAATGTTTTGGTGATTCTTCTCAGTATGTTCGACAGGCTGCAGATGACGCCGCTAAAGTAGTTATGGGAAAATTATCTGCTCATGGAGTTAAGCTAGTACTACCATCATTGCTTGAAGCTCTTGACAAGGACTCGTGGCGTACAAAAACTGCATCTGTTGAACTACTAGGGGCAATGGCTTATTGCGCACCAAAACAACTTTCCTCGTGCTTGCCGTCAATAGTTCCAAAGTTAATAGAGGTTTTAGGAGACTCACATACCAAAGTACAGGAAGCCGGAGCCGATGCGCTTAAAGTAATAGGATCTGTTATAAAAAATCCAGAAATACAGGCTATTGTTCCCGTTTTATTAAAAGCTCTGGAAGATCCATCTAAAAACACCTCCTCATGTCTTCAAAGCTTGCTACAAACGAAATTTGTACACTTTATTGATGCACCTTCTCTTGCATTAATAATGCCTGTTGTGCAAAGAGCGTTCATGGATCGTTCTACAGAAACACGAAAAATGGCTGCACAAATTATAGGAAATATGTATTCTCTCACCGATCAAAAGGATCTTACTCCATATCTTCCAAATATTATCCCAGGTCTTAAGATGTCACTCCTAGATCCTGTTCCTGAAGTAAGAGCTGTGTCTGCGCGTGCCTTAGGTGCCATGGTAAAAGGCATGGGAGAATCTTCTTTTGAAGATTTACTTCCGTGGCTGATGCAAACCCTTACATCGGAATCTAGTAGCGTAGACAGAAGTGGTGCTGCTCAAGGTCTGTCAGAAGTAGTTGGTGGTCTTGGTGTTGAAAAATTACGTAAACTTATGCCAGAAATTATTGTCACTGCAGAAAGAAGTGACATCGCTCCACATGTAAAAGACGGATACATAATGATGTTCATATACATGCCTGGCGCTTTTCCGCAAGACTTTACTCCTTATATTGGTCAAATAATCAATCCTATTCTTAAGGCCCTTGCAGATGAAAATGAATATGTCCGTGATACTGCTTTAAAGGCCGGACAAAGAATTGTAAATCTATATGCTGAAACAGCTGTTACGCTTTTATTGCCAGAACTAGAAAAAGGCTTATTTGATGACAATTGGCGTATTCGTTTCAGTTCAGTACAATTATTAGGAGATTTGTTGTATCGCATATCAGGAGTTTCCGGAAAAATGACAACAGAAACTGCAAGTGAAGACGACAACTTTGGCACCGAGCAATCACATACAGCTATTATTCGATTTTTGGGTAATGATCGGCGTAACCGTGTTCTTTCTGGTTTATATATGGGCCGAAGTGACGTATCTCTAATGGTTCGTCAATCAGCACTCCATGTTTGGAAAGTAGTAGTCACCAACACACCCCGAACGCTTAGAGAAATATTACCCACCCTTTTCGGTTTGCTATTAGGATGCTTAGCAAGCACCAGTTACGACAAACGACAAGTTGCGGCGAGAACACTCGGAGACTTAGTCCGAAAGCTTGGTGAAAGGGTGTTGCCTGAAATAATACCGATATTAGAAAGAGGACTCAACTCCGAACAATCAGATCAGCGCCAAGGTGTTTGTATTGGACTCTCCGAGATAATGGCATCTACATCTAAGGAAATGGTACTCTCGTTTGTTAATAGCTTGGTTTCAACTGTAAGAAAAGCTTTATCTGATCCCCTCCCAGAAGTTCGAGAGGCAGCCGCAAAAACATTTGAATCACTTCATTCCACCGTAGGATCAAAAGCTCTTGATGATATACTACCATCGATGTTAGAAGGATTATCTGATCCTGATACAGAAGTTGCAGAAAATACGTTAGATGGTTTACGTCAAGTAATGACCATTAAGTCAAAAGTGGTGTTGCCATACTTAGTACCGCAGTTAACGGTTCCCCCTGTAAACACTAAAGCCCTTTCAATTCTGGTATCTGTTGCGGGAGAAGCTCTTACAAAATATTTGCCAAAAATACTTTTTGCCTTATTACAAGCTCTTTCAGATGCACAAGGCACAGCAAATGAAATGGAGGAACTTGAATATTGTCAAGTCGTGATTTTGTCAGTATCTGATGAAGCTGGTACTCGAACCATAATGGACATATTAATGGCATCTTCAAAGTCTGAAAATGTATCTACTCGTAAATCTTCAGCGAGTTTATTATCAGCATTTTGTATGCATACTCCTGGTGAATACACTCAATATGTACCGCAGTTGCTAAGATGTCTTCTACGACTAATGGCAGAAACCGATCGCGTCATATTACAAAGATCTTGGGATGCTCTTAATGCTGTTATAAAGGGATTAGATTCTTCTCAGCAAATTGCTTACGTTTCCGATGTACGCCAAGCTGTGCGCTTTGCAGCTAGTGATTCTACAGAATTAGAACTTCCAGGATTTTGTTTACCTAAAGGAATAGCACCACTTTTACCTGTATTTCGAGAAGCTATTTTGAATGGTCTTCCAGAAGAAAAAGAAAACGCAGCGCAAGGCCTAGGCGAAATAATTTCTATAACGAGTGCACAATCTCTACAACCATCTGTTGTACACATAACAGGTCCACTAATTAGAATTTTAGGTGACAGATTTAATGCAGGAGTAAAAGCTGCGGTTTTGGAAACTTTAGCAATACTTCTTCACAAAGTTGGGGTAATGTTAAAGCAATTTTTGCCCCAACTTCAAACTACATTTTTGAAAGCTTTACAAGACCAAAATAGATTAGTACGTATTAAGGCTGGTCAAGCCTTATCTGAATTAGTAATAATACATACACGTGCTGATCCTCTATTTAATGATATCCACAACAGTATAAAATCAAGCGAAGATTCAGCTATTCGGGAAACTATGTTACAAGCTCTTCGTAGTGTAATAACTCCTGCTGGACATAAGATATCAGAAGTATTAAAAAGACATATATGTGGAACGTTGATAACTTTAATTGGACATCAAGAGGATGTTACGCGAAGTGTTGCTGGTGGCTGTCTTGGAGCTCTGCTAAAATATTTACCGCCAAACCATGTAAATGATGTTCTTCATAATCATATATTAGTAGACGATAATGATGATTGTCTTACAAAACATGGTCGTACAATAGTTTTATTTGTTGGTCTTAAAGAAAGTGCTGAAGTGATACTAAACGATGATCATCAAGAAGTAATATTAAAATGTCTTATTTCATACATATCATCCGATAAAATTCCGGTAGCTAGTAATGGAATACGAGGCGCAACATATTTAATAGAATTTTGTATGGCAACTGAGAAATATGCATCACCACAAATTGTTAATGCCTTTGCGCGAGCCATGAATCACAACAGCAATGAAATCAAGCAACTAGTTGCAAAGAGTTGCAACCACATTGCAAAAGTTCTTAGTCCTGCTCAAGTTTCTTCCGACCTCTTAAAATACTTGATACCAATGCTGGTAAATGGGACAAAAGAAAAAAATGGTTATGTCAAATCTAATTCTGAAATTGCATTGATATCTTTATTACGCTTAAGAGAAGATGAGCAACACTTCAATAATGTATGTAAAATATTGGATGCAGGTGCTCGGGATTCCTTATGTGAAGTAGTAAGTAAAGTGTTACGAAAAGCTGCCATTCAACCTGTTGGAAAAGACCAAGAATTAGACGACACTCTCTTAATTTATTAATTATTATAAAATAACGTGTTTATTTAAATGAACTTAATAAAAATTTCCGTTTTAATGTTTCACTTTAATAGAAAGTATTTATTTTTAAATCCATTTCATTATTGATAGTGCATCTTTTTTATGATTCACAAAGATTTTCTTTTTATTTAGAATTTGGACGGATCTAAATTATAATTTAATGTGATTATTTTCGAACAATTTTGTTGTTAATGGTTTCTTTAATCCAAAGTGATTATTATTTTTGGCTAAAGTTCGTAACATTTTTAGTCAGAAAGAATTGGACATGAGATAACAAAGCAACAAGGGAAAATTTTTAACACCAATTAATTTCAACTTACACGGCAGAACAGAAACAACGTTGTTTTTCGGGAGCCGCTACACTCCCATCATCAGTGTTCATGTGTGTTTCCATGTATCCGCCACTGTCTTAAGTAAAAACAAAAATTAGAAAGAAAAATGGTACATGAGATAAAATCAACATGGGTTAATTTAACGTTAATTAGTGATGGTAAAATTTGAATATTGATAGTGGTAAAACAGTGTTTACTGTAAAAACAAGAGCCACCTAAACAGTGGCGGATACATGGAAACACACATGAACACTGATGATGGGAGTGTAGCGGCTCCCGAAAAACAACGTTGTTTCTGTTCTGCCGTGTAAGTTGAAATTAATTGGTGTTAAAAATTTTCCCTTGTTGCTTTGTTATCATGTCCAATTCTTTCTGACTAAAAATGTTACGAACTTTAGCCAAAAATAATAAATTATAATTGTTCTTTTAGGAGAGTGTTGCTCATTAAGAGCATTAACAGTGTTCTCAGAAAGTAAACTCAGGGCTCTGTCTGAGTATTTTCAAATTTTTACTGCAAAAATTCCTGTTAGTAAAATTTTGTAAAAACAAAAAAGGTAAACAAACAAAAGTAAGAAAACTAAAATTATATAATTTGTGAAAAATTATTTAAAAAAGAAAAAATTTAAATAAAATAAAAAATCAAAATTGAACAATTATTTTTAAACTATTCGTTCAGGCGAACATTTTATATCCAATTTTTCTTTTTTGGGTTCCATAACAACTTTTAAATTTTCTTTTCGTTGAGTTATTTTAATTCTTTGGAGTGGTGAAAGTGCTAAATATATTGATACTTAGTACTGCACTTGTTTTTAAGGTAATAATTTTCAAAATCAAATAATCACATACTTTTGAATAAATTTAATCAGACACAACATAGCAAAATCAAATAAAATAAAAATATGAAAAAGATTACAGTAAATAATTTGTTCATATTTTCTTAAAATAGTCGTGTTTTAATAAATTTTACATCGAGTACCAACCAGAAAAAGAGTTGAGTAGTCAAAAGTGTAAATATATTTCAACACTATATTTATTTGCATTCAGGTGTTTCCTTAATATTACTAATTTTTAAAATTTTTCCGTTCGCGTACTTTTTTTGGCTGACAGCTTTTTTTGAGAGAAAAATTTTCAGTTTACTCGGTAATTACTCATTTACTGCAAACTACTCGAACGCACCTAATAACTGCTAATATAAATTGATGTACGCTGTCAAAATAAAGTAAATAGCAAACAACATTTTTATTTATTTCTTTTCGATGTTCCATACACAATTGCAGTATGAAACTGAGCATATGCAATAAAGACGTGCATTGTTCCATCCAAATGATACAAGTTTTTAAAATCATTGCTTCTTGTGCGTAGTTGTAGTAAAGAGAAAAAGAGAGTAACGCATTTGTGTTACATATTTTCAGCAAAGAAAACAATAGTTATGCACGCGATACTATAAGTGACTCATTGTAAGCTGTTTGATTAATACGCAGTTCATACGTGCTTTCATTTGGGAAGTGTGTGTGTATGTTTGTGCGTATTCATTTAAATAAGCAAAAGTAGAAATAAGCACACATAATACATACATACACATGTAAATGCAAGAGGTTTTCAATAAAACGTTATACAGTAATTTTGATTTATCTGCTTTTGTTTAAGAGCACTTTCGACTTAAATGCACAAAATTAGTAATTTCAGTCACTATTCGAAATCTCACACGAATTCTTTTTTACGTGCCTCTGTACCTGCACATTTAAGATAACTGCCCAAAATTTTTGGCATTTTAAAATTATTTTATACAAAAAATCAACGTTAGCTGAATTTTTTCTTAACTGCCCAAAAATACATATTTTCTGTAATTATTCTTCCTAAACCTTGTTTAAGTGCATTTTGTGTACCTGCATATTTACCATATTTCTTAGCGGTTTTTTTTATATATAAAGAGAAGTAACGCTCAGGCAATTAGTATGCCTACCAACCCATAGGTGTGTTACCTTTGGGAAAGGGATAGTGAGAGAGGACAGATGGTGAAAGAGAGAAAGCTTAATTTTTGCAACTCTGATATTGCGCGCTGTGTTAGTTTTTAGATCAGTGTTGCAGCGCCTTTGATGTCAAGTAGGCGCATTAAATGTGTTTTTAAGCTGTTGTAGCCATTTTATTCATTATTTTACTTCGCCGGCGATTTTGCTACAATACCGACGAAGGAGGGCGCTGTGATGTCAGCTAGCATACACCAGTATCAATTGCTGCCAGAAATGTTCAGTGACCAGTGTGCTGTGCCTTCATCACTTAAACACTCCGACAACAACAAATACAATGGCATACTCTAATGCACATCTGAAAAATGCTGGATGTTATGACTTGTCTGAAGCTGGCCTCGAACCCACGTTCTTAGACATTATTTGCTTTGCAGTCCACGCGCTAACTACTTCAGCCAACAGTTTTAAAATATTTTCATATAAAAAATCAAAGTTAGCTGAACACATTAAAAATATATGGTGGCCACTTTTTTATATACATATATATGTACATATGTATGTAAAAATCCAACTTATTCCATTTATAATTAAAAATATCGCCTACCTACAAGTCACACAAATTGCAAGTCATTTGTTTGTATGTATGTACATGCAGAAATACATTTAAGATAACAGCATTTTTAACTTATCTGCACAAAAAATCGTGTAAAGTTGATTATGCAGCTAAAGCAAAATTACTGTATTTATAACAAAAAATAAAAAAATTATTTCATACATATTTGGGAAATTTATTATTGATTTCCCTAAATTAAAAAAGCGGTGGTGTATTTAGTTATTTAATTCAATTTTATTAACTAAATTATAATTTGTGATTTATGTTTTATTAAATATATGAAGCGTGTTGAAAGCGCGAAAAAGTAAAAAAAGAATGAAAGAAAATGTTTTTTATTATTAGTGTTGAAGAATCTAAAAACTAATTGGTACGAGTATTTGGTTATAGTATTTGGTACTTGTATTCGGTACTAGCCAAAACAATAGGGTGCCACATTATTCCCCGCGCTAGAGGAGGTTCACCTGAACCTTAAAGGAACCGTAACCCGTCTGCCACTTGTAGTAGCTTTGGGCTTTAGCACTTCAGGTGAAAATCTGACAGCTGGGCTGGAATGTGTTGACGTATGATTAGAGTTGAGATCACTTTCGTTAGGAACTTGTAAATTTGTAGAAAAATCAGGTGAGCTGCTCTGCAAAGCAGCTGAAGGTAGCTCGGGTACAGTTGAACTGTCGTTGAGATCATCATGTGAGACAAAAGCAGGTTTAAGCCGATCGATACTAATGTTACTTCGACGACCTTTAATTGAAATTGTGAAAAACTTTTCAAAACGCTTCACCACCAAATATGGACCATCATATGGATGAGTGAGTGAAGGTCGAATGGAGTCGTTGCGTACGAAGACGTGTGTTGAGTTTTGAAGATTTTTTGAAATGAAAATTTTTGGCGTTGAGTGATGAGCAGTATCGGTTGGCGTTAGTTTTTGCATCGCTGTTCGAAAATCGGAGACGAAATCGTTGGCAGTGTCGTCAATTTTCGTTTGCTCAAAAAATTCGCCGGGAATTGTTAATGTGGAGCCGTATACTAGTTCTGCTGGCGAAGCTTTTAAATCGGGCTTGAAAGCAACTCGTAGGCCAAGCAAAATTGTAGGTAAATGATGTATACATCTTGCCGGATTATGACACAAAATCGCTGCTTTAAACGTTCGGTGCCACCTCTCGATTATACCATTCGATTGTGGGTGGTATGGTGTAGTACGAAGATGTGTTGCGCCGATTGCAGTTATTAATTCGGCAAAGACTGACGATTCGAATTGACGACCACGATCAGATGTTATTCGAGCTGGAACACCAAATCTTGAAATCCACTGAGACACTAGAGCTTTTGCGACAGTGATGGCTGACATGTCTGGGATTGGAACAGCTTCCGGCCAGCGTGTAAAACGATCCACTATCGTAAGGCAGTACCGTTGCCCTTCACATAATGGAAACGGACCAACGATGTCTATGTTGATATGAGCGGAACGTTGTTTTGGAGGTTCATACTTCACAGGTGATGATCGAGTATGCCGCTGAATCTTTGATCGTTGGCACTGCAAACAGCTTCGCACAAAAACAGCAGAATCTTTTCGAATCCCAGGCCAACAAAACCTGCATGTGACCAATTTGGTGGTAGTCCGGACACCTGGATGTGACAAATTATGAACTGTTGATAATATCTGTTGACGAAATTCCTTTGGGATGTATGGGCGTACACGGGACGTCGATGTGTCACTGGTTAGTTGGTCGTTGCACCCTGGGATTGAAAAAAATTTTAATTTAAGTGAATTGATTTGCGTACCTGAACTTTGAAGCATTTGTTGAAGTTCTTCATCATCTTTCTGAGCCAACGCAATGCGAGAATAGTCGACACTTTGATTAATTGAACCAATGCGAGAAAGTGCGTCAGCTGTAGCATTTTCTAAACCAGGCGTATGGCGAATATCGGTGGTGAACTGGCTGATGAAATCGAGTTGACGTATTCTACGGGGCGAAGCTTTCTCGAGCTTTTGTTGAAATGCAAAAATTAGCGGACGATGGTCGGTGACAATGTAACAACTCCTTCCCTCTATCATATAACGGAAATGGGACACAGATTGGTACATTGCTGCAAGCTCGCGATCATATGTTGAATATTTTTGCTGGGTTGGTGTAAATTTTTTGGAATAAAACGCCAGAGGTTGTAAATCACCATCAATTTTTTGATGCAAAGCTGCCCCAACAGCTGTATCGGAAGCGTCCACGAAGATTGCTAACTCGGCTTCGACAGCGGGGTGTACTAAAAGTGCTGCGTTGGCTAATTCGTTTTTACATCGAGCAAAAGCAGCTTCCGCGTCTGGGGTCCACTTAATTGCTGTACGATCGTTTTTTTTTATTGCCGACGATTAGCGTCTGCAGCTGCGTCTGATAAGAAATTGCATGTGGCAAGAATTTTCTATAAAAGTTCAGCATGGCGATGAACCTTTTAAGCTCTTGAGCCACTTTTGGTTTTGGAAAATCGCGTATAGCAGCTACTTTTTCCGGCAAAGGTCGGATTCCGTCAGCGTTAACCAGATGACCCAAAAATTTTATTTCGTTTTTACCAAATTCACATTTTTTCAGGTTGATTGCGAGATGATTGTCTTGAAGGCGTCGAAAAACTTCAGCAAGATCACGACGATGTTGTTCAGCAGAAGACGAAGCGACACAAATGTCATCGATGCATGGAAAAACAAAATCCAGACCACGTAGTACCTCATTTATTAACCGCTGGAACGTTTGGGCGGCGTTGCATAGCCCAAATGTCATAAAGTTAAACTCGTACAGGCCGAACAGGGTACTAATGGCGGTTTTCGGTACGTCATCGGGATGGATCGGCACCTGGTGAAAAGATTTTTGCAGGTCAATTTTAGAAAAAAATTCTTACCTCTCAAATTTGCTGTGAAATCTGTTAAATACGGCAAAGGGTAACGATCTGGCAACGTCTGCGCATTCAGGGCTCGATAGTCGCCGCATGGTCTCCAAGTTCCGTCACTTTTTTTGACTAAGTGCAACGGACTAGACCAGTTGCTTTTTGATGGTTGGCAAATGCCAGCTTTCATTAAAAAATCAAACTCTTTTTTTGCAGCTGAGAGCTTTTCCGGAGATAAACGTCGTGGTCGACAAAAAACAGACTGACCTGTCGTTTCGATCCTATGAAAAATCGAAGATTTTGTCGTAGACCCATATGGCGAGAGTTTTGTAACGTCGGGAAAATTTTTTAAAATATCAGCAAACGGATCGGTTGCGTCGAAAGTTTTGATGACGGCTGCTTCGCAAAACGTTGACGATGTCAGACTTGATGAAAGACCAGTGATGTTGTCGATAAGGCGGTTACGTCGAAGATCGATAAGTAGGTCGAAATGTTTTATAAAATCGGACCCGATGATAGGTGTAGTCACGTCGGCGACCACAAATGACCAATGAAACTCACGGCGAAGACCTAGGTCAAGTTTCCTACGTTTTTCTCCACTTACCTTAATGTTAGAACCGTTAGCGGCGTATAACGTGATGGCAGTTGAACGGACATCAAAAGACTTCGAAGTTAGTGGCAGGACGGAAACATCGGCGCCACTATCGACAAGAAAATTTGTGTTGGTGTTGTAGAGGATGGAATCCAGATTGGAAAACGATTTAACTAGAGAGCCTCGCGTTTAAGGCTCAGATCTAGGCAGGAATGATTAAGTTCAATTTTAATATTATTTTCTAGAGAGCCTCGCGATAAAGGCTCGAATCTAGCAATTTATTAGTTGAAGAATTATTCATCATCTCCTGTTGGTTTACAATGGTATCAGCTTATATACTATTAAGGTTGAGTGATTTTAACAAAAAGCACTCAACCCCTTAATTCTTACATTGCTATCTTTTACATATAAAATTATTAAGTTATACCAGGAGATCATAATATTTGAGTGATTATGATTGAGCGGTATAACTCAAGAAAAATATTGTATTGACTTACGGCTAATACTTAAAATTAATATTTAGTATGTGTGAGAAATTTGGGTGTAATTAGATCACCCTTACTGTAGTGCAATTGTTTCCCACAGCAAGAATTCAACGTGCCCAGTCATAAGTGTGTATTGTGTGTGTGGCCCACTTGAAATGCGGTGCATTAAAAGTGCGGCAACAACAACAACATTGCTTGGCATTCCTTTCATGGTATTGCCTATGCAAGTGTTTTCTACTACGGCCTGCTTGGTGACCGTCAAGTGTGAGTAAAAATATTTTGGTGGTATTTGATATTCTTTTATTTATTATTTACTCGCATGGTACCGGCAATGATGCTACGCTACACTGTGTTGGTAATAGTGACTATGGGACTACGCTACACCTCCATTTTTCACAAGAATGTTCATATAACAAAAGTTTTATGGACATTCTTTTACAATTAAAAAAAAAATTGCAGTAAAAGGTATTATAGATATTTCTTAGTAATGTAATTCTTAAGTTAACGCGCGTTAATATTTATATTATATAATAATTGTTTATTTCTTATTATATATTTTAAGTCTATTTTTGTGTACAATTTGTGTTTTATTTGTTTTCTTATCAACTATGGTTACATTATTTCTTAAATCTATTTTCTTAATTTTGTATGGGCCTTTATACGGGTAATCCAATTTGTGTCCTGATTCATTTTTAAGTACCACTAAATCTCCTATTTTAAAATTATACTCTAACATTTCCTTATCATAATTTTCTTTTTGTACTAATTTATTTCTATCTAATAATATTTGAGCTCGCTTATGTGCTACTTCTAACTTAAATTTTGTCTCTTTGGCGTAGTTATCTACGTTATATAATGGTGCTACTTTATCTACTTCATTAAATTTTTGGAAAGTATTTGGTATTTTACCAAAGACTAACTCATAAGGACAGTAATTATGCACTGTCGATGGTGTGGTATTAAAACAATATGTAAAGTATTTTAGCCATTCATCCCAGTCGCTTTTGTTAATAGATATATACGAACGAACATACTTATTAAAAGTTCTGTGACTTCTTTCTATTGTTCCTAGCGTCTGGTGATGATGTGCTGTTGAAGTGAGTTTGTCAATTTGTAACAGTTCGCACAGTTCCGTCAGTATAGAGTTTTTATATTCTGTACCCATGTCCGAAATGAACGTCTTCATTGGTCCATAGACAAGAATAAAATTTTCAAAAATTGCTCTTGCAATTGTTTTAGCTTGTTTATCTTTTACTGGTATAGTAACCAAATATTTGGTTAAATCGCATATCATTGTGACAGCGTATTCATTTCCATTAATAGATTTTTGAAAAGGTCCTATAGTATCTACGAACACCGTACTAAATGCATGCTGTGGAGTTGGTGTAAGTGACATTGGACTTTTTATATGTTTGTTTGTCTTTGCTAGTTGACATTTCCCAGCATACCAAAAAGCTTGAGAAAAATATTATAATAAGGTTACTTACTGCAAGCCTTAAGCTTGAAAAATATTGTAGAATATATTGAAAAAGGTTATCGTAACAATTGTAGAAAAATCAAAACGGAACCCTCGTGAAAATATTACATTTGTACAATTATTTTAAACTTATCTTTGCAATTGTAGAATAAACTTACTGAAAAATATTTTATTAACTTCTATAAAGAAAAGCTTACTATCTAAATATTTTTATAAGTTTTTTCACATAATTGTAGAATAACCTTACGGGAATAATGTTTTATTAAATTTTGTATTAAAAAGCATACCATCTCAATATTTTTATAAGCTTTTCTACGTAAATGTAGAATAAGCTTCTCAATTATAATATTCAGTTTAAACAAATCTTGATTTATTTTTTCTTCAGTTTATTTGTATAATGGAAGAGTCTTTCAATATTTAATGTATTTTTATACATATCAAATTAAATGTAATAATTCAGTTACTAATAAAATAAATAATTATCATATTTAAATCCCTAATAAATTGGTCCTCTGTAATACCAACTGATATTGCTGCATCTATGAAATTTAGAGATTTATTATTATTATTTTGTTTTAGTTACATATTTTATTTGACTTACTTCGTATTGCTTTTGTTGTGCTTAGATTACGCACACTTTTTTTAGTCTCAGTGCCTTTCCAGCATAGTTGTTCTCCTAGTTCATCACTTATTACTTTTCGCCAACAATTTTTTATAAAATTTGGTGCCTTTGCAACAGCTGTCAGTTCGTTTTCCTGAAAAATGTGATCAGGAAAAAATTAGGGAGTCGATTTCATATATAGCGTACATAGAATCAGAATTAAACTTACAAAAGAAGCAAAGCTTTCTCCGTTTTCTTGCAACCGTTTTTCAAAATCCAAGAATTTCTCAATTTCCTTGAATGGCTGTGCAGGCATTACAACGAGTTTTATTTGAACCTTTTCTTTTTTCAGCTCCTGCAACTCCTTTCGTACAGTTTGCACCTCATTCGTCAGTCTAATCAACATCGGCTGAATTGCTGCGACTACTTGATTGGCTATTTCTGAAAGTGAATTAATATATTAAGCTTTATTCAAATGTCTCATAGACTCAATATTACCTTCAGAGTTTGGAAAATTTGTGTGGATGACATGTTGGTTTATTGTAGACGGTTCCAAAGTAGTTATAGTTTCTTGCGATAGGCTATTTTTATGTTGATTTGTAAAGTAATTGTTAAAGTCTTCAGACATGGTGAATCAGTGGTAAAAATGCTATTTTTGAGTCATTAGAAAAAGAAACCATTTTAATTAGTTGATACAAAAAGTGTTCCTGAGTTGTTTCTGCTAAAGATAAGTGCGTTGTTTGCCATATATTCAATAAAGAAGATTTCAGTGGATAGTAAAACATTGGTTCCAAATTCAGTACTTTTCTTCCAAACACTCTTAATGTTTGTGAACAGTCAATTGATGAAACTTTAAAAACTTCTTGTCCAACAGCATAGAAATTGTCAGGCGAAGAAATTGGCAAAAAGAAATATTCAGTATCAACAAATGTATTCGTTTTCCTTTCTACTTTTCCAAGCTGATTTGAATGTGAATTGTTTAAGCTCTGCTCAACCAGTCGATTATATAATTGGTTGGGTATGTGGTTCTTCTTCTTAAGAAGCCGTTTTAGTTGCCCCAATTTATTTTCGAATTTAAAAGCGCTAATATTTTCCAGTGAGCCATATAATAAAGCATCATCCGCTATATGAGTTAGGCAGTGAAAGTTATATGTTACTGTGGTTTCATTATAATACACTGGAACATACATCACAAAATTTGTTAACATAGCTCGAGCACACTCATTTTGTGTTTTATATTTATTTTCATCTAATAAAATGCGCATAGCCAAACTTAATTGCATAAAGTGTAAATACCGCCTTTCATCTAAAATATTTTTCAATATAAATGGTCCACTATAAAGAAGGAACTGGCGAAACTCTGTTGCCTTGTATCGCTCGAATTCCTTCAAACCTCGAGACCTTCGACAAAACTCTCGCGGAATTTGGGATTTTAGGTGCTGTAGTTGGTCATCCAGCAATTTGATTTCTGCTGGTAGCAGAGAAAAAGGAAATTTTTTTTTTATCCATGCCGTCATCAAGGACTTAACAACACCGAGGCAAACCACGTGCATGTAATCAAGGGGAAATGACTTTACTATATCTATTGGTAATTTTTCTATTGCCATTTGGGTGCTCGCTATATGGTGATTTGTATATTCATGTGCTCTAAAACTTTCATCGGTTCTTAAAACGTTATTTTCAAGTTTGAAAGTTATGCGTCTCTGAACATATTCTCCATTTTGCGTACACTTATGGCAGGAATTATAACCTGTATGACTTTTGATACCCATAACAAGGGACCTTGCAGGTGCATCACATACAAATGACCGGCACCTATCTTTATAAGTTTTTCCATTACAAAAGAAGTTAGATTCAATAACGTCATTTAGTTCCTCGATGAATGGCATTAAGAATGCATTAACATCTTTTGGTTTATTATTGCCAGAATAAACTCCTACAGTGTGTACTGTTTTTGTACCATTGATATTCACCATTATAGGCCAAGCTTGAGCCAAAGAAATTTTTGATATAGGTAGCCCATCTATATTGATATTTAATTGAATAGTGTCAGTATTATACGATGAATAAGAGAGGAAATCCGTCAAACAATCTTTTAATCCGTAGTGCACATATTCACCACCTGTTAGCTGAACAATTGGGGCATCTCTAGGTGTTTTTTTCAATGATCTCGCGTCCCTTGGTAGGCATGGCTCAATTTTCTTTAAAATTAGCAATAGTTCATTTAGGGCATAATTAGAAGTTAAATGTTTTACACTCCACTTAGCCAACTCATCTCGGATATTGTAGTTTTTAACAAAATTATTAATTGAAGTTTCATCACTTTCACCCGAAGTTGAGTATTCAGAAATTATTTCTTCAATTGAACTGTTATTTGGAACACCAGCACTGAAATCTTGAACTTTATCACTTTCACTTGGACATTTACAATTATTTTCGTTTATTGACCTGTTTTTAGGAACATTAGGACTGAAATCTTCCACTGATTCATTAATTTTTTGTTTTTTATTATTTAAAAGGAGTTCAATAACTTCTTTTGTTTGTCTTCTAACACTTTTTTTATAGTTATTTGGCATTTTAATTATTTTATTAAAAAATTACCGATTAGTATTAATTTAATATTCAATTCTACGTTCACTCACTTTAAAATTTAAAACTAAATGTGCACGCAAAACATTTTCAACAAGTTTGTAAAAGCAAAAATAACGGTACATGACTTTAGAATGTATTACTTTGTTCAATCATTTTAATGCGTCATTCAATAGTCGTTTATAAGTAAACTTTAGAAAAAGTTGTGTGTAATAATTGTTTCTCAAGCATTGTTTAAAACTGTTTGTGTATTCAAAATCTGTCAATATTAATGTAAGCGACATTGAAAAAACTTAATATCTACTGTTTATATAAGCTTATTCTTAAGTTCTATTGCAGTTTGATAGCAATTTGGTATGCTGGGTTATGACACGTTTTTACATATTTTATAATATCTTTTGTCATATTCTTCCAATAATAATATCTTTTTATTTTTTGTGTTGTTCTATAGATTCCGCAATGTCCTCCTTCTACTGGATCATCGTGGTATTTCAGCATAATTTCAAGAATTGCCTTAGCATTATTTTTATTAATTTGGGTCACCTCGTTTAATAGTACTATTTGTAATTTATTCAAATATTTATTGCCCATATTTTTAAATTCATTTATAGGGATTAATTCGAAAATTTTCTCAGTGGGTGCCATTTGTAATTTTTCTATATTCAGTTTACCGGCCACTTTCTCAAGCCTTGGGAATAATTGTCCTAAGTCAATATTCGCATTAGTAAACAAATCATTAATTCGTACGTACGTAATTACATTTTTTCCTCGTTTAATATAGCATTTAACAGGTGTAATTTTTAATTTATAATATTTTCTGACGTCAATATTATTTATTGGTACATATATATTGGGCTTTTCATTATTACTTATATTTTTATGCTGATTGTTAATATTATTGGGTTTTTCTTTATTTTTATTTGTCATTGATCTTGTTGTTATTTTTAGAACGTTATTTATTTTTTCATTTATTTCTTTTAAGTCGTTTATTGTTATACGTGATAAGGCATCTGCTACGTGGTTATCTTTTCCCCTAAAATATTCTATAGTAAAGTCATATTCCTCTAAATCTAGTCTCATTCTTGTTAATTTGGAACTTGGGTTTTTCATTGAGAACAAATAAGATAATGGTCTGTGATCAGTACGTACTAGAAAATGTTTTCCATAAATATATGGTCTAAAATATTTTATAGCCCAGTGTATTGCTGTTAGTTCTTGTTCAATAGTGGATTTATTACTTTCTCCTTGAGTGAATGTCTTGGATGCATATGCTATCGGTAGGTGCTTTCCAGAAAATTCTTGGGTCAAAACAGCACCACAAGCTCGTTTACTAGCATCAGTTGTTATACAAAATTCTTTTGAGAAATCAGGATATTGTAGTAATGATGGGCTCATTAATGCTTTTTTCAAATATTTAAATGCATTGTCGCATTCTCTAGTCCATTCAAACTTAGTGTTCTTTTTAGTTAGCCTGGTTAAATGTCTTGAGTGTTCTGCAAAGTTTTTGATAAATCTTCTATAATAATTGCAAAAAGCTACAAATCTTTTAGCACTGTCTGCATCTTTTGGTACTGGATAGTTTTCTATTATTGAATATTTGCTATCATCTGGAAGAATTCCTTTATCAGTGCATTTATGTCCTAGATATGTTACTTCATTTCTAAAAAATGAACATTTTTCGGGATTAAGTTTAAGATTGTATTTTCTACATAGTTCAAAGACATCTACTAAGTTGGTAAGCATGTGTTTTTCTGAGCATCCTAGTACTACCAAATCGTCCATATACAAAAAGGCTTGGTTAGCTTTTAAACCACTAAAAGCAAGAGTCATCATTCTTTGAAATGAATTGGGTGCTATTTTTAGTCCATATGGTAATCTAGTAAATCTATAAGAACCATTATTGGTGGAGAATGACGTTATGTCTCGAGAGTTTCTCTCTAAACCTATTTGGTGAAATCCAGACATTAAATCTAAACATGAAAAATATTTTGCTCTACCTAATTGATCTAAGATGTCATCTATTCTGGGTAATGGAAATTTATCCGATACTAATTTTTTGTTTATTTGTCTGTAATCTATTACTAGTCTCCATCTTTTGTTTTCTGAATTTGGAAGTGATTTTTTAGGTACTAATAGAATTGGGCTGTTATATTCTGACTGTGAGGGTTCAACTATTCCATCCTTTATTAGTTTCTGTACTTGTTTATTAATTTCTTCTTTATGTGTATGTGGTATTCTGTAATTTTTAATGTATACTGGTTCCTTATCTTTTAATTTTAGTTTTTGTTCGTAAAAATTATTAGTAGTTATTTTTTCTGATTCCAAACCGAAAATGTCATAGCATTTAACACAAAGTTGTGTTAATGTATCTTTAAATTGCTCAGGAAAATTTTTCTTAAAGATTTGTATAATTTCTGTGCTTTTATTTCTTTTTGTTTTAGAATTATTTTTGAATATGTTGTAATCTGAAATGTTCTCTGTTTTTATTTTGGTTTTGTTAATTGTGGCAATTTTATTAGTAGTATTAAGGATACGAATAAAAGCTTTGTCAGTTGTGATCAATGTATTGGCTATAAAAATACCTGGTTCAATCTCTTGGTTAGGTACCAATAATTCTTTATTTGAAGATTTAATTTTTATTTGACGTATAACTTCTGATCTTTGTGGTAAAATTATTTCGTCGGCGTTACAAGTAATGGGTATTTTTATTGAATATCTCAAGTTATTTGGTCGTAGGATCAAGCTGTCATTGTCCTCATCAAAGTTTAAAATGCAATTGTATTTCTTAATGAAATCCATACCAATGATTCCATCGCAAGGTATTGGAAAGTCATTGTTTACTACCTGCAATTCATGTGGTATTAAGAAATTTTTAAATTTTAAGTCAACAAAAGTATTGCCAATTGATTTTATTTTGCCTTGCCCTATTCCACTTAAATTTGTAGATCTGTTTTTATCTATTTTATGGTTGTTTAGAAAATTTAATTTTATTAATGATATATCTGCTCCTGTATCTACTAAAAATTTTACTATTTGATTTGTATTTTTTTATCTCAATGTTAATAAAATAACATAGATTTAGATTTAGGTTGTATATTGTATTATTTAAAGATTTAATTCTAGGGGAACCTCGCAGTTTTCCGACTCATTTGATTCAAACGCTCTAATATTATTTTGGTTTCTTCTATAATTATTGTTATATCTTTGTCTATTCCGGTTATAATTATTATTATTACGATTGTTGCTATCGTTTCTATTATTGGTTATGTTTCGTTTGTAATTATTTTTACTGGAGTTTCGATAACCTCCGCGGTAACTATTAAAATTTGTTCCTCGTTTGTAGAACAATATGGCATTTTGCTGCCCAGTTGCTTCTGTGCAACTATTAACGAATTTGCTGACCGCTTCGTTCATGTTGTTAAATTGTCCGGCTTCCATTATGAGTTTAACTCTATCAATTGTGCAGTTTTTAGTAATGGCCTTAACCGCTGCTTGTGTGGAATATTTTGAAGCTAATTCACTGGACAATCCGTCTGAAATATAAGCATTTTCCAATGCTTTGGCTAGATTTTCTATCTCTTCACAATATATATTAGCTGTTTTGTTATTTTGTTTTATATTCATCATTTTGGCGGTTATTACTTCCACAGATTCACCTTTAACCGTGTTCTTGAGTTTATTAATTACAGCGCTTATTGTGTTTTCATTAGTGATAAGGTTTCTAGCTGTCCCTTTTAGTTTAGTTTTTATTATAGAAATAGCTACCTGTTCATGAGAACCTTTTATTGAGTCTACTAACACTAGGGAATCAATGAATGAACGCAAGTTTTCTGATTTTCCGTCAAAATCAATTAGTAATTTTGAAGCTGTGTTCAAAAATTCTACTGTTGTCTGTGCCATTGTTCTTTGTTCGGTTTTGGTTGTGTCAGTTAGAAATTCAGTGCTTATTACACTTTCCTGTAATGTTAGCGGTAGGTTTATTTTTACCCTCTTCTTCGATGCTATATGCAATAATTTATTGCGTATATCATGGAAAAAGGCTTCGGCTGCTACTTTATGTGCTTGAGTTAACCTATTGTAGTTGACGTTTAGAATTATTCTAATTTCTTCTAAGTAATTTAAAAGACTATTTAAATGTTTATTTATTGTTTCTGTTTTTGTTGGTCTATCTATATTGAGACATTTATAAGATTTTTCAAATTCTTCTTTTATTTTTCTACAACGTTCTAATATGCTAGTCCAATCCATTAAATTTTATCAAGATCATTTGCTTTGCTTGAATATTTTTTCTTTAATGATTTATGATGCATATTATAAAAAGTTAGTATAGACTTTAATCCTAGTAGTACTACTATTAAGTATAAGCAAATTTCAATTTTTGTTAAGTTAATTTCTTCCAAAACTTCTATAGTATTAACTACATTAGCGTTTGGGTTTTCAATTTTAGAGTTGGGTTTTCCCATTATTAAATTTGTAAATTTTTATAATTAATTTAAATTAAAACGCTTATTATATTTATCTCTCGCAATGTTTTCTGACCATCTTATTAATCTCATTGTCTCTTCTTCTATTCTAGATCCTAAAACTTCTTCTTTAGTTGGGAATCCTTCTATTCCGACTAAATCCCATATCAGTAATGTTAATGGCAATAAATCCTCATATGTATATTCTTTCTCTATTTCGTATCTTTCTATATTATTTGAATTTTCCATTATGAAAGGGTCATACAAAATTAATTTTATTAAAACTTTTTATTTAAGGAATTTATTTTAGTTTGGTGGTGTACATAATTTTAATTTTTATTTTTATACTCATCTAATAATTTATTTAGCCTAGTAAGTTCATCATATATATAATTAGAACGCTCCCAACTTGGAGGAGGTTGTAATTTTAGTTCTCGTAAGAGATTTGATTTGGTTCTCTTTAATTTGGTGGTGAAGCCACCTTGTCTTTTTGGCTTGGTAATTTTTGGTATTACTATATTTAATTCTTTTTGCGGCTTGTTCTTTTGCCGTGCCCTATATTCTTCTATAGTTAATTTTTTAGGGCCAGGATTGTTCATTATTATCACTGTATGTATTATTGTTTTTTTTTTTTTTTGAGTAAATTCTACTTTGCCTCGAGCGGTTTACGCTTACAGGCCCTGGAGTGCACCGCGATAAGTGCACCTCCTTAAAAGGAACAAAATATAATTTTTTTTTTTTGTTTTTATACTTAGTTTGGTGTTGATTTGTTGCTTGGCTGTTATTTGGTTGTCTTCTGTTGGGCTGTTATTTAGTTGTCTTCTGTTTGGCTGGAGTTTATTTTGGGCTTTTTGCTCTGCCTCTTGGCCAGGCAGGACATTCCTTCAGACGCATCTGGCGGCTATTGGCTTGTCCGCCAGGACATATGATGAAAAAATTTTATATATATATTTATATATATATATATAAGGGTGCCTTTGGGCAGTCCCTCAAAATGTTTCCTTTAATAACTTCTAGCACTTCCAATCTGGCAGGATCGCCATGTAGAGGATGGAATACAGATTGGAAAACGATTTAACTAGAGAGCCTCGCGTTTAAGGCTCAGATCTAGGCAGGAATGATTAAGTTCAATTTTAATATTATTTTCTAGAGAGCCTCGCGATAAAGGCTCGAATCTAGCAATTTATTAGTTGAAGAATTATTCATCATCTCCTGTTGGTTTACAATGGTATCAGCTTATATACTATTAAGGTTGAGTGATTTTAACAAAAAGCACTCAACCCCTTAATTCTTACATTGCTATCTTTTACATATAAAATTATTAAGTTATACCAGGAGATCATAATATTTGAGTGATTATGATTGAGCGGTATAACTCAAGAAAAATATTGTATTGACTTACGGCTAATACTTAAAATTAATATTTAGTATGTGTGAGAAATTTGGGTGTAATTAGATCACCCTTACTGTAGTGCAATTGTTTCCCACAGCAAGAATTCAACGTGCCCAGTCATAAGTGTGTATTGTGTGTGGCCCACTTTTAATGCACCGCATTTCAAGTGGGCCACACACAATACACACTTATGACTGGGCACGTTGAATTCTTGCTGTGGGAAACAATTGCACTACAGTAAGGGTGATCTAATTACACCCAAATTTCTCACACATACTAAATATTAATTTTAAGTATTAGCCGTAAGTCAATACAATATTTTTCTTGAGTTATACCGCGGCAGCAACAACAACATTGCTTGGCATGCCTTTCATGGTATTGCCTATGCAAGTGTTTTCTACTACGGCCTGCTTGGTGACCGTCAAGTTTGAGTAAAAATATTTTGGTGATATTTGATATTCTTTTATTTATTATTTACTCGCATGATACCGGCAATGATGCTACGCTACACTGTGTTGGTAATAGTGACTATGGGACTACGCTACAGTGTAACTATCTTTGACTTGAAGGCGAAATATTTGGCACTTGGTGGGGGAATTTTCGCCGGAAACCTCCACTGGCCGATTAAGTCACTGCGATGTACCTGTAGACAATACATTGACTTTACGTTGTTTATGTCTACAAGGGCTGCGACACTTTTGAGCATTTCGGCCATATTTTTTATGGTACCAGCACTCGTCACCAGTCGTATCGCTGGAATACGAAGCACGATTTTGGGATCGGTTGCGCGCCACTATTGGTTTACTTGAACGTGAGCGCGAGCGTGATCGTGACCGAGTCGAAAAATTTTCAAATTTTTTTGTGAGTTGAACGACAGCTGCCCGAATTTCGCTTAATTCGCTTGATGGCCCAGGCGCCACTTGATTAACTTGGCTCGATGCCATGGCGTCACAAATTGAATCGGCAATTTTCGTAAACTCGACTGGAGTGCCTGAAGAAGCAGCCACCACAGGTTGAGCGAATGCCGGCAGCCGTTGTGTCCATAGACCCTTTAGAGCCGCATCACCCAGAGTGCTTCCGGTGACCCGCTTCATTTCGAAATACAATTCGGATGGTTTTTTGTCGCCCAGGGGTAATTCAGACAACAGCCGGCGCTGCTCGCTGTCCGCAAAATGCTCGATTACATTCGTTTTGATATACTCATACCTTTCGGTGGCCGGAAGTGCAGCAATAACGTCAGTCAACTGTGATATTACATTTGGACTAAGCGCTGCCAACACAGTTGCCATCTTTTGTCGGTCAGCAGTTATCCCCGATGCCGTGAACCAGAACTCCATTGTGGTGAACCATGCCTCAATATTAGTGTTAGACATCTGAGGAACAGGCAATCTGGCATAGACGACAGAAACATTATGAGCCGGTTGAATATGTTGTGGGGATTCTTCGATATTGTGTCCACCAAAATTGGATGCTGCTGTGGAAGTCCCACTGTCGTTTGGATTGACCATCGTAAGTTGTTACACAATTGTTACGTAACAATCGGCTTGATATTTTGTAAAAAAAATATGGCGGCTCAAACCACGCCACTTGCTGTTGCAAAAAATATCAAAATGGCCGGTATCCAACAAAAAAAACTTCACTCCAAAAAGGGAAAAAAATCACACAATTACGATCACCACCGATCACGTCGGGGTCACCAGTTTGGGAAATTTATTATTGATTTCCCTAAATTAAAAAAGCGGTGGTGTATTTAGTTATTTAATTCAATTTTATTAACTAAATTATAATTTGTGATTTATGTTTTATTAAATATATGAAGCGTGTTGAAAGCGCGAAAAAGTAAAAAAAGAATGAAAGAAAATGTTTTTTATTATTAGTGTTGAAGAATCTAAAAACTAATTGGTTCGAGTATTTGGTTATAGTATTTGGTACTTGTATTCGGTACTAGCCAAAACAATAGGGTGCCACACATATGTATGTTATTGTTTGTATTTATTAGATTAACTAAAGGCAAGTTGTAATAATGGCCATTACAAATTACATTTAGTTAAAGGTTATTATTATTAATGACAAAAACAGTTAATGGATAAAAATAATAAATAAAGGTTTTATAATACAAAGCCGTTTATTTCTTCGACAAATGGCTTTAAAATTTGTGCACTTTCCCACATCAACTCTTTACTTCTGGAACATAAGTTTCTCACTTACACTTGTTGTACAAATCGTATTTTCTCAAATGCAAGCAGTGGATTGTTGTCTTGGACGTAAGAAAACCAGTAAAATTTGTTGGTTTGTTCAGTAGAGTGAGTTAGTGAGAGAGAAGTATTACTTATAGTATGTTGTATGTAACATGTTAGAACTGTTTTCGCAATACTTGTTACACAAATGCACTTCTTTAGTATGAATTAAATTTAAAAATTTTTTTAATTTATTAATCTAGATTGCCTCGATATCTTCTTTCAAAGATTTTCAAAAACTTTTGTTTGTTGAGGGTTTTTTAGCTAGTCTATATACATGCATTTCATTGATGCTAATGCTAAATCATCAGTAGACCTTAAACCATATTTTATTGTCACCCAAAGGGCGTCTAATTGTATAAAAGTTGTAAAGAAAACAAAATAGATTCATATCAAATAATATAATTTGTTTGTTGGGCTTTTTTAATAAGTTTCAAAGCCTACTATGGTTATATATACTTTTGTAATTTTTGAAATTCTCATTGGTTTTTTAAAAGTTTGTGTATAGGACATGGTGGAATAATACAGGTGGTGTCGAAGCTGCAACAACACTGCTTTCAGGTTCGAAGCTGTCAAAAAGTACAAAAGAAAAATGGCAAAATGATTGCATTTTCTGTTCTATAAAGAATTTTTTCTTTTCCTTTACTTATTTGCATTTGAAACTAGTGATAAAGTGTGCTTTTTTTAGCAGTGTAGGTGTGTGTTAGTAATACATAATCAAATTTTGACAGACACGAACTTAAAAAAGTCCGTTAACGTTTCGACACTACCTGTATTATTATACCATGGTATAGGATAAGAGATTTGAAACACTTCAAAAATATGGGAGTCGTGTGTGAGCTTCCAAACTGTTAAGATCTCTCGGATAATTTTTCGTTTCTACTGTTCGGTTTTGTGGTATTTCGTGTGCTGATTTTTCGTGTTTTGTGTAACTCCAAGGGGAGGAGCATAAATTGTTATTTATTTGAAATAAATTATAATCGTAAAATAATTTGAGAAGCGCGTAGTAGGCAAACAAGTGCTTTCTACAAGTGGTTTTAAACCCTTTAAAATGGATGAAGAGGATGACTCATCCTTTGTTCAGAAGAGGAAGAAGTAGAGTGCGAAATCGAAGTTTTCGAAGGGTGTTTCCCGTCCTTATGTTCGAACTGCTGGATGCCGGGATCTCGGTAAATCTGACGTTTCTCTGGCCGTTGCGATGGATCAATATGATCACATTGACAAGGACTGCCGACGTTTCTTTGGTGGCGGGTTATTGAGATGTTTAGGAAGTATAGGTGGATTTGAGAGCAAGTATCCTGGATTGGAGAGTGACGAAGACAGATCTCGTGCCTTGCTTGGCACGCTCAAGACTATTTTATTTAATATAAACTCGATTGTCTCAAGAGAAGACATTACTTGAACTTATTTTTGATTAGGCATAGACCCGACGCACGGTGGCTGAAAATCGTTTTTCATTGGCCAAAAGTCTTTTTTTTTGTCACCGATTTTTAAAATTTTTACGCCCTTTTGCAGCTAATATATCCAGATTAAGGTAGCCAAAAAATTAGGTTAAACTATTGATAATTGTGAACGTGGCATGCTGTCAAACTCAACGGTTTTTTTTTAATTTCAGAAAAAGGTGTTTTTCTTTTGTTTTTTATAAAAAATAAATGGTTACTACTCGCAAGCTATCATCGATAATGGCCTGCGGTATTTTTTATAATGTTGGTAGGATTATAGTCTTTAGTTTTTGTAAGTGGTCAGAGCTCTAGCGTTTAATATTAAGGGCGTTACGGAATATTTATGAAACTACTATATATTTCTCAAATTTAAACTTTAGTGGAATAGAACTTCTAGGGAACAAAAGGGAACAAGAAATGTATACCACCCGGAGAAAGGTGAAAGTGTCCTCTTTACCGCTATATATACTTTTGCACCCGTGACGAGCCGTGTGTAGAACACTTTTTTCATTTTAATGAAATTACTCCAAAGTACTCGTATACAATGGTGTATATAATTTTCACTTTTTTGCCTAAAAGTTTATGTTTTTTACTTTAGACTACGTAAAACTAAAAAAATTAAATATAATACCTGCGAAAGGGTTTAATGGCTTTGTTTTGATCAGCAAAAAATAGGTAATAAAATTATCACAATAGGTTCTACAGTAAACTAATGATCTCTTTCTAAATTTACCTGTTATCAAATGTTAGGGTCAACCAAAGTCATTAACAATTTTATAACAATAATCGGGACATTAAACCACTAAAGAAAAAAAAACAACCCAACAACAACAACAAATATTGGCGAGATACTAATCAGTTTTACCTGATATTAAGGTCTGGACAACATGTGCAGTTTTGTTCAATTTAAGCACTACCTGTTATGAAATTAAAGATCAATGTGTGAATAACATGTATCTAAAAATGTATAAAACTACGGATTCGATAAGGGATTACTCAGTAATAAATTAATCCTTAAAGTGTATGGATAAAACATTCCAGACGCAAATAAAAATATTCAGAAAAATATGGAGAGCTTCAGTTATCAAGAACTGGCGGAAGAGTATTTTAGAAACAAAAACCAGGAAGATGTTCTTAGTTACGTTAAAATAAAATTAAACTTAAATTCGTGTAGCACCGAAATTCAAGAGCAATTATCTAATTTCGTCAAAGCACTAAAAAAACGCTACAAAGAAGTTCGCTACAGTAAACAAAACTTTTATATAAAAAGTGCAAACTGGTTAGAGGGCCAACTTACTGTCGCTGCAGAAAATCACACCAATTTCGGCAGAGGTACAACTACAATCTCTACTTGATCACACAGTCGAACGCTTGCTACAATCAATAACAGGAAATGAGTTAAAGAAATATGGAAACACAAAGTTAATTCTTTTTTGTAAATGGGGATGTGATAGTTCTTCGGGACAAAAGCAATACAAACAAGTTATATGTGAAAATATTTCGGACTCAGATATGTTCATGGTATCATTTGTACCATTGCGATTGAAAAAGATTTTGGAAGATTCAGAGCCTTCGACTAGAACAACGCTAACAATGGGTATTTGGAAAAATGAGACACCATCTTCTACGAAATACTGCAGGCCAATCAAATTTGAATTCAAAAAAGAAACTCATGATGCCATTAACAAAGAAGTTATTGATATCAAGGCCCAAATAGCAACACTACAGCCATTACAATTACAGTTAGATGGTCAGCAAATTGAAGTAAGATACCAATTAATGCTGACAATGATAGATGGAAAAGTAGGTCAGGCTTTTACTAACACGAGGCTGCATCCAGCTGCATTATATACCAAGCAAAAACCAACCCAATTAAACCAAATACCGACAAAATCATTAGATAATACCGATGCATATGAATTTGGATTATCACCACTAGAATACGACTTATGGAACACATACTAAAAATCAGTTATGATTTGGATTTCGGGTCTTCAGGATCAATAAGAAACAACGAAACCAACAAAGTGTTAAGAAGTTCAAAAAAGAAACATGTTTAAGATGAATATCGCAAATTTGGATTGATTATAGATCAGCCAAAACAAGGGTCAGGCAATACAAAAGATGGCAATACCGCAAGAAGATTCTTTTCAGATCCAGAAACAGCATCTGAAATAACAGGAGTGGATTTAAACCTTATTTTCAGATATAAAATAATCCTAGAAGTATTTGCGTGCAATGAAGAAATTGACTCTAGAAAATTTGGAGATTATGCTAAGGAAACTGAAAAATATATACAACCAACTACCCATGGAGAAATATGTCTGCAACAGTTCACAAAATCCTTTATCATGGAGAAGATGTCATTAAATATCATTTGGTGCCACTTGGAGATTTATCAGAGGAGGCTCATGAAAAAAGAAACAATGATTACTAGAAAATTTCACGAAATTCAACAAATGAAGATATATTTAATATATTATTGGCAACGTCAGATCCGTTTATCTCCAGTATTCGAAATCAATGGAAAGTGGAACATCGGGATTTATATAAAGAAGCCAAAAAACTACTAAAGAACAGAGATAGCACAGAACTAAATATGGAATATTTGCAATCAATATTTGAGTCAAATGAATAATTCATTCATTGTTATTTAAGTACGAAAAACATAGTATTAGTAAAAAATAATAATAAACAGAACCTACCATTGTTGCAAATGCTATTAAAATTTATTGCAGTTTTTATTTTTAAAATGTTTTAAAAATTATCAATATTGACAGCAAAAAATAATAAATTTTTCTGTAGTAATAGCAATATTTTTAGATAATATTATTAAAGTTTTTTTTTAAGTGTAACTATTCTTCGAGTGTAAACAAATTTGCAAATTTGTCAGCAACAAATTTTTAATTTTTCTGTAATAGCAAAATCTCCAGTTGGTTACTATTTTTTTCAGTGTAAAATTTTTTTTTAAGTGTAACATTAAAAAAATTCCATTATTACAAAAAATATTTATAATTATTATTAATTTCCAAATATTAAATTTTTTAATAAATAAAAAAATAATAAACCTATATTTCACTCTAAAAGTTAAAAAAATTCAAAAGTTCAACTTTGACCTAGAATTCCTTAAAAAGTCCTCAATCAATTTTAATGAAATTTAAAGTCAGTCAAGCTGAACTAAATATCTATCCAATAAAATAAAAATTACTTCAATATTTTGATCGGTTCAAAAGTTACACAATTTTGGCCAATGAAAAACGATTTGCAGCCACTGTGCGACGTACAGCTGGTGGCTGAGCACTGTCTTAACTCCCGCCATAAACTTAACATAACTGGATACACTGCTGTCCTCGTTAGGGATGCCTTGCATTGTAAAGAAATAATTCTAAATACCGGATCTATTGAGAATTCGGCTGTGCGTATTCGGAGATCGAACGATATTTATTTGATTGCTATATCAATGTATCTTATACCGGGATCTGCTTGTAATGCCAATGATTTTTATTCGGTTCAGGCGCTGGCACGTGATTGCAGTGTAGTAATTGGCGCTGATCTCAATGCAAGGCATCACTATTGGGGAGATCCGTACACGAATGTTAGTGGACGTAATTTAAGGGAATTTTTATTCTCTAATCCGGGTTTGGAAGTTCGAGAAACTGAAGGACCAACCAGGGTAAATAGCGGTATATCTTCCCACATTGACTTTTTTCTGACATCTGTAGATATTGATACAGTGAACTCGAACCGATTGATACTTGACTATGAATCGGACCGCAAGGCAGTAGAGATGGTTTTCTTTACGAACCCCTGCTTGGCAGTATAGCGTTTTACCAGGTATGACTATGACAGAATGAACAGGCGCATATTTGCGGATAGATTGACAATCAATATTGCTACTTGTGGGCTGTCTTTGGACAGGAACGTGACTAAAACAGAGATTGATGGATGTATTGGGACATTGGAAACTGTTTTTCAGGATGCTGTGGAGTATTCCATACCAAAGGTCTCCGCAGGAGGCAGAGGTTTGCTGAAACTACCGCGACATAATTTGAATTTCATTGACCAAAAGAAACGACTACGACGAACACTGAACAGATGTGAGGTTCCGGGCACACGAAATATACTGAAGGCGGACATACGGAATGTGGACATATGGATTTATTTGGTGTGAGGGCACGTGAGGTTGTCGCATATTTGGACAGGACGGAACCTTTGACGACATTTTGCACGAGCTTTACAGCGGACGGGGCAAATTATAGGATGCGCATCGACGGACACGGTTTTATTGATACTGTGGCAGTGGGAAATACGTTCAAAAGGAGGTCGAACAAAAGATCCTCTGGGATGGATGGTGTACCTGACTTCATTTTGAGAAAGACAGGTCTTGTGGTGTGGCGATTTTTGGCAATTGTGTTTAATCACTGTTTAAACATCGGATATTTTCCAAGAGCTTGGAAGGCTGCTCTTGTGGTACCTATATTGAAACCGAAATTAAACCCAAGTGAGAGTAGAAGTTGTAGACCGATTTCTTTGCTGTCGGCCTTTGGGAAGCTATTTGAATACTTTCTAATGTCAGCAATAAATGACGTGATAATAGACAGAAACATTTTGAAAGATTTTCAATTTGATTTTAGAAGCCGATTTTCGACATCGCATGCACTGATAGTTTTTACGGATTATGTTGGCAGGAGTCTGAATAGGAGATGTCCAACTATGGCTGTGATCTTGGATTTTTCTAAGGCATTTGATACGGTTTGGCATGATGGCCTGGTGTATAAAATGATGGATATGGAATTTGGCAGGGGTATCTGCTGTTTGACTGATAGCTTCCTAAGGGACTGATTGTTTAGAGTTAGGGTTGGTGATGTTCTCTCTCGTGAGGGTTCAATCTCTGCGGGAGTACCACAGGGGTCGTAGCTTGGGCCGGTCTTGTACAACATTTTTATATCGGATATTCCACCTTCTCAAGGGGATCTTTTGTTGGTGTATGCTGATGACATCCTCATTGCATCTGCAGAGGCTAGGGCACGAACTGTTAACGATCGGGCTAACTGCTCTTTGTCTGAGCTGGCGTGCTATTTTTCGAGGTGGGGCCTTAATTTGAACTTGCGGAAGACAATGGCTATGATGCTCAAGAGTAGGCGCAAATGTATCTATACAAATTGTAGGTCATATGTGCCATGTTTACGGGTCGGAGGGGAAACGGTTTTGGTGTCTGACAGGATAAAGTACCTCGGGGTCACCTTTCATAAGAACTTCTTGATGACGTTTTGGAGAGAACAAAACGTTCATATGGTGCATATCAGGGTGTACTCAAGCGTATGGGTGCTTTTGACAGAAGAGTTCGCCTCTTGGTGTATAGCCAGATCATTCGTCCGCTCGTCTCCTATGCCTTTCAAGTTTGGTTTGGAATTACTTCATCCCAAATGGAAAGGCTTAGAAGATGGGAGCCAAAGATATTGGTTGCTTGCCTTGGTTTTAGACCTTACATTGGGCTGAACGGTGAGTTCCGTAGGCCATCGTGTAGCTGCATTTATGGGGCAATTCATTTTGGCCGTATAGATGTTCAGATGTCACGGTATTATTCGCCAGTGGATTTGTTGACTCTCAGGGGAGCTGGACTTCTTTACGAAAGTGCACCCCTTCTATTTTATCATCGAAGGATTCGTAGTCTTAATATAGTAGATACAGTGTATAACACTGCTCAATAGTTTTAATTAATTTCTTATTTTCCCTTTTTATTGTGAATTGACTTTGTTTTTGTTATTTTTTTCTAGTTTTAAATTATTAATGCGTAGTTAGTCTTAAGTTCTTTAGTTCAGTAAGTATTATTCTAAGAGTTTCCCTTTTTTATTTCCTTTTTTAGGGAATATATTTTAAGATTTTTGTTTTATTGGTATGATGGATGTATTTTTAAATGTACAAACTTTTATTCCTATAATAGGTGTGCTCATTTACTTTACTAGTAAAAATTAGCATCGAGAGAGTAACAAGAAATTTTCGAAAATTGCTCTCAAAAATGTGAAAAAGTAAATGAACACTTGCAAAAATTTGCAAGTTAAAGTAGTGTTGTAATGTAATGTATGTATGTTATTGTTTATATTTATTAGATTAACTAAAGGCAAGTTGTAATAATGGACATTACAAATTGCATTTAGTTAAAGGTTATTATTATTAATAATAAAAACCTTTAATGGATAAAAATGATAAATAAGGGTTTATAATACAAAGCCATTTATCGGTTCGACTAATGTATATATAACAGTAGCACTTATTTTCTCATATATACTTATAGTATGTTGTATGTAACATGTTAGAACTGTTTTCGCAATACTATACACGTCTTTAATATGCAAATAGAATGAATCAGAAAACACAAACCATAACATAATTGTGGTAGATTTATTAAGTAATTATAATATATCACACGGCAGCACTGCCTTGAGTTATTAACAACGTGTATTTTTGGTCGCGAATATTAGTCCCGGTTCAGACTGAAAGTTTTCTTTCTGAAATTTTCTCTAATTAACTTTTGAACTATCATTAATGTCTACACATTAAAATTTTTTGTAATGAAATTCTAGATTTTTGCATGTAAATCTCATTCTTTTTTTTACATACATTTTTGCTCTCACCACCATGAAAGAAATGAAAATTGAAAGAAAATCAAAAACTAAGCTGCAGCCATTTTAAGTTTGACAGTTACGAATAATAAAAGACAAGAGAATTTCAAATTACATGAAAGAGTGTACTCCTTCCCAATCTTCTCTACCCATACACCTACAAGCTAATAGTTTGAGAAAGTAAATGACTAGGCGAACAGCAGGAATATATTTTTGATTAATTTTATCTCCGTGAAGATAACAAACTAAATCTGTTTTGTTCATTTTGAAGAGAGCGAAAAATATGTCCCCTCTTTGCAGTTTGCAGAGCCAAATTTCAGTTCTACCACGTTTAAAAAGTGAAATTTCTTGCAGGATCCATCTAAAACAGCAATTTTATTATATGATCTTCTTTTTTGTATATGGGAGAGGATTTTAAAGTTAACAAAATAACTTAACAAACAATATTCTTTATTAATAAGAATAAATCATAAATTTGTTAAAACAATACAATGAATTATGATGAAATACTTATAGCAAACTATTAAGATTTAAGTAAATTAATTTATGTAATACCGAATACCCGGAAATATCGTTACTTTCCGTATCTAGATACATTACCCTTATTATATATTTCATTCATTGTTGAACAAAGTTTTAAAAATAAAAATATTTTTCGTTCCACAAAAAATACTATTTTTGGTATGATTCAAAATCTAGGAATTCTTCCTGGACGGGTCCACTTGCACGTGAAAGGAGACATTATTGCCTTCAATTTGGTATTCAATTTATATAGCCCAAAAGTTTTTTGTTGAACAAAGTTTTAAAAAGTTTTCGTTCCACAAAAAATACAATTTTTGGTATAATGCAAAATCTAGGAATTCTTCCTGGACGGGTCCACTTGCACGTGAAAGGAGACATTAATGCCTTCAATTTGGTATACAATTTATATAGCTCAAAAGTTTTTTGTTGAACAAAGTTTTAAAAATAAAAATATTTTTCGTTCCACAGAAAATAACATTTTTGGTATAATTCAAAATCTAGGAATTCTTCCTGGACGGGTCCACTTGCAAATGAAAGAAGACATTAATGCCTTCAATTTGGTATACAATTTATATAGTTTTTTGTTGAACAAAGTTTTAAAAAAAATATTATTCGTTCCACAAAAAATACTATTTTTGGTATAATTCAAAATCTAGGAAATCTTTCTGGACGGGTCCACTTGCACGTGAAAGGAGACAATAATGCCTTCAATTTGGTATACAATTTATATACCCCAAAATTTTTTTGTTGAACAAAGTTTTAAATTAAACATGAAAATAATTTTCGTTCCACAAAAAAATACTATTTTTGGTATTCAAAAGCCACGAATTCTTCATAATGATCTGGTGGCTATAACCGTGTGCAGAATAAAAGTACTGCCAAACGCTGCAAGCTATTTCAGTCTGGCAACTCTGTTTCTGCAAATACCGCGAAACCTAGGTTTTGCTTAAACTTCTTTGTGCTTTGTGGTCAGTTACAATAAAAATGGTAAGTTCAAACAATTTTAATTGTTAATGTTTTACTGAATAAGTAAAATATTAATATTGGGAAAAAGGTCAAACAATTTTATTTATTTATTCAATTTAATTAATAAGATAATGTATTTTTAGTTTGAGAAGTGTCCCCATTGTGGCAACACCATTAAAGTTAACTGTAAGGTGTGGAAGCGCGCAAACCAGCACCCTAAGCCCATGCAGCAGGCAAATGTGCCGCAGCAGATTGTCCAACAGCCGGTCCAGCATCCGTCATATGGACCATATTATTATTACGGGCCTGCTCCACCTATACCGGTTCCTGTGTAAGTTTTACATGTAGACCCAGAGTCCAGACCACAGACCTAGGTCCAGACAAAATAAAATTTGTGTAAATATGTAAATACATATGTGTAAAAATAAAAAGAACTGAAAAATTCAACAGAGTATAATATACTCTGTATATCTAGTCTATACATTTATTTTTGTTTTTTTTATTGAAATAAACGCTTGGATAAGTTTGCATGTTTAGCCAAAAATAATCACCCTTATCCAAGTTGTCAACATCGACGTCACGTCAATACAATACCAAAAAATTGGGGATTGTCTACTCGCGCTACCGTTTCATTAATAATGAGAATATTTCTAATATACCAAAAGAAATTTAAGTTTAGTTACGTCTCATCATTATTTCCCCACCCGGTATATTCCGAAGCAAATTGTTTAGTTTTCCATCTTAGCTTATGGTATTTTCTTGCAATTTCAAATTATTTTACCATACAAATACTATATATAAAAACTGCTTAAAAGTATGCCAATAAATACGTCACCTCGAAAAATACGAACCACGTAAATACATATACAGCCCAATTATAAATATTCACAAGGAATTTGTTTCATGAGGAAAAGTCTTTTTCTCAAGAAAAAATTTCTCCAATTAATTCAAACTCCCTTCTGTTTTGTGAGGGATTTTTTCTCCCTTTTACACGGTTTATAAAAACTGACTAAAAAGTAAAATAAGGAAATTTTTAATCATAATAGGAGAATTGAATTGTATGTGGTGGCAAGCAGTCCTTACGTTTAAAATTAAGCTTTGCGTGATTGGCAATTTTTCCCCAATTGTATTTCCTCAGTTGCAGGAAATAGATGACGAAATAATAATATGGTTTTGGCTAATCATTTATAATTAAATGCTTTTTTTTAAATAAATAAAACAAATTTTTAATAAAAATTTTTCTTATTGCACATTACTAAACATGTTTTTAATAAACATAATAAGTAAGAAATAAGGCAAGTAAAAGAACAAATTCTTATGTACATATATAGGTTTTATACTTCTGCTTCATTATTCTTGAAATATTTGTACCAAATCAAAGTTTTAGAAAAGTATTACTTTAAGCAAAAAGTAAAAAGACAAATCTAACAAATACACGAGTTATCAAATACTTGTACTACATTAAAGTATAAAAATATTCACACTTATTCCATTTGGCGAACTTCGACGTCACGTTAACACAATACCAAAAAATTGGAGCTTGTCTACTCGCTCTCGAAAACAATTTTGTGCTACTGACAGTCTATTTCTATTCTCTAAGGTCCAGGAAATAACATGAGCCAGTCAATAGTAGTCAGTTGTTTTCGAAAACGAATAGACAAGCCCCAATTTTTTTGTATTGTGCGACGTCGATGTCGCCAACTGGAATAAGGGCGAATATTGAAATTTTGTAAGCTTTAGCACAGACAACACATTCCATGCTCTTATCGTGAACAAGGCTATAAAAACATGGCAAAAAAGCAATCAACAGTACACTAATTAGTAGATTTAAGTTTGAAGTTCATTTTATTTAAAATTCTAAATATATTTAAAAACATCTTTCCTATCTTGAACTGTTTGCAACTCTAGAGTAACGGGACACTGTAGCCAATATGATAAAAGTTCCTCTGCATAACCAATAAGGAAGTACATTTTACGAGCACTAATAGCTTGTCTGACTATAGCAGCTATACAAATCCTATTGTGTTGACGTTTAATAATAACTTCGGAGCAGACCTGTTATAAACTTGCGAATAAAGACATCTTCTATGGCTGTCTGTGAAAGGCGCAAGCCGTCCAACATAGTAGCTGAAATATAAATAATCTTTACATAATATTCTTTTAAACGGTATTAAACTTTACAAGTATTCCAGGAATTCCAAGATTTACGATCAGGTACGTAATGAGGTAGATTGGCCATTTCAAAAGTTAAGAGGTTTATCGCGTTTTGTGGTTATACGGTAGGGACCTGCTTGAACTTTTGAACAAAATGCCGTGGTGTGGAAAGCAGCAGTTGCATGTTTGTAAATTGTTAAAGCCTCTGTCATCAACAATGGTTTGCACTATACAAATATAATAGTAAAAAATATGCAACATAATATCTAACCAAGCTTTTCCGTATTTAGCTCTACTTACCCTCACGCCGACTTCCTTTTCGTATTCTGCTGTCAATAGTTCACCATCTATGTTTTGTTATATTTGACTTTTAACACTTAATAGCCAAGAATTCTTTTCCGTAGCCTTTTGGTTGATCTGTCGTCTTATTTAAAGCAGTGTCAACATTTTCTACTGTTATTTTTCCACATATCACAAATGATTTTTTGTTGATGGAAAGGCGAGAGATCATCTTAAAAAAATAATTATTTTGATTATTACAAAATTTTAAATTAAATCTACCATAATAACTCTAACTTTCTTCTACTAAAATGGTGTTATCGGCCACAATATCTTGCTCAGTACTAACATATATAACATTTCTCCAATTTTGCACGTATGGCTGCAATTTCGTCTGAAGTTCCACAATACAAACGACATTTGCATAAATCGAAAACCTTTAACATAAAATTTAAATATATTTACTTTAGAGAATGATTTCAGTTTCTTGTACATTTATACTAACCTCGCCATTTTAGTTACGGTACGGTTTCTTAAATAAAAGTAATGTCAAGTTTTTTATATTATTCTGCACAAAAAGATATTGCCACATTGAATTTTTATATAGCAGCGATGCCAGAAACTTTAAAAAATGGTCAAACTTAGTTAATGGTCTCTGGACCACAGAGTATGATAGAAAATTGAAAAATAAAAAAAAATGGTGAAGACGCATATATTCCGAATTTTAGGGCTCTGAACTTTACATAGGAAACTGCGAAAAATCTAATATAAACTTAAATAGCTTATCTGATAGGATATTGAAAAACTAAGAACAAATTAAGTGGAAAATTGGCGCCGACCCTTATTTCTAGGGGTTTTTTTACACAAAACAATACTAAAATTCGTTATGTCATCACAGAGCAAATAATTCAAAGCAAATTGCGTTTTTACGTCCATCAAAGTTGGAGACGATCAAATAATCAGACGTCGAATAAAACTATCACAATTTTTGGATTCTCTAAGTGAAGAGTTATTTGTGGAACGATATTTCGAAAAAATTAAAGAATATGTAAAAATTTACATACAACCATTTGGCGGTACTTTTATTCTGCACAAGGTTATAGCTACCAGATCATTATGAAGAATTCGTGGCTTTTGAATTATACCAAAAATAGTATTTTTTGTGGAACGAAAAATATTTTTATTTTTAAAACTTTGTTCAACAAAAAACTTTTGGGCTATATAAATTGTATACCAAATTGAAGGCAATAATGTCTCCTTTCACGTGCAATTGGTCCCGTCCAGCAAGAATTCCTAGATTTTGAATTATATCAAAAATAGTATTTTTTGTGGAACGAAAAATATTTTTATTTTTAAAACTTTGTTCAACAAAAAACTGTTGGGCTATATAAATTGTATACCAAATTGAAGGCATTAATGTCTCCTTTCACGTGCAAGTGGTCACGTCCAGGAAGAATTCCTAGATTTTGAATTATAGCAAAAATAGGATTTTTTGTGGAACGAAAAATATTTTTATTTTTAAAACTTTGTTCAACAAAAAACTTTTGGGCTATATAAATTGTATACCAAATTGAAGGCAATAATGTCTCCTTTCACGTGCAATTGGCCCCGTCGAGGAAGAATTCCTAGATTTTGAATTATACCAAAAATAGTATTTTTTGTGGAACGAAAAATATTTTTATTTTTATAACTTTGTTCAAGAAAAAACTTTTGGGCTATATAAATTGTATACCAAATTGAAGGCATTAATGTCTCCTTTCATGTGAAATTGGTCCCGACCAGGAAAAATTCCTAGATTTTGAATTATACCAAAATTAGTATTTTTGGTGGAACGAAAAATATTTTTATTTTTAAAACTTTGTTCAAGAAAAACCTTTTGGGCTATATAAATTGTATACCAAATTGAAGGCATTAATGTTTCCTTTCACGTGCAAGTGGACCCGTCCAGGAAGATTTCCTAGAATTTGAATTATACCAGAAATAGTATTTTTTGTGGAACGAAAAATATTTTTATTTTTAAAACTTTGTTCCACAAAAACCTTTTGGGCTATATAAATTGTATACCAAATTGAAGGCATTAATGTCTCCTTTAACGTGCAAGTCCCGTCCAGGAAGAATTCCTGGATTTTGTTTAAGAATGAAATATATAATAAGGGAATGTATCTAGATACGGAATGTAACGATATTTCCAGGTATTCGGTATTACATAAATTAATTTACTTAAATCTTAATAGTGTGCTATAAGTATTTCATCATAATTCATTGTATTGTTTTAACAAATTTATTATTTATTCTTATTAAAAACGAATATTGAAATTGTTTGTTAAGTTAGTTTGTTAACTTTAAAATCCTCTCCCATATACAAAAAAGAAGAAGATCATATATTCACAATAAAATAGCTGTTTTACCTAGCATTTACACATGTAAGTGCAAGTTCGAAAAACTCAATACTTTTACACTTTTTCACTAACACAATCACAATTTTCGTACTTGCAGCTCAACTTGCAAGAGAATTTGCTTGTAAGTAAATTTTTGACACTTACCGCAAGTAAAATGACAAATGAAAAAACAGTGCTACCGAGTATGAGTTTTGTATAAATTTACTAGTAGTTTGTAAAAATAAGTAATGTTTATACCTGATTTGTTGTGTATTTATAAAAAATAAATATTAAATAAGAGCACAACTATATAACAACGCATCTTAATGGTATATTGAAATATAAATTTTATGCATTTTAGAAAAAAAAATTAATAAAAATGTTCTTTTCAGTAATTTTATAATATCGACAACACGGCAATACTGGATTCACATATTTTCTTAAATAAACATAATTTTTTTAATCAAGATGGAGCAAAAATTAAATAAGGAAGAAATTATTAAACTAATTTCTCTATATCGTGCACATGATGTGTTGTGGGATATGAAGAGCAAATCCTACAGGCGAAATTTCCTTCAGCTATTTTCATAAGATATTTACGTTTCGAAAACATTTTGAAAATGAACTTACAGCTGACTGTGTAAACACTCAACGAACTTGCAAGACTTTCGGCTATAATTTCGACATTTTCGTTGATAATACATATACAGTACTTGCAAGTAATTACTTACATGTGTAAATGCAGGGTTAGATGGATGCTGCAAGAAATTTCACTTTTTAAACTTGGTAGAACTGAAATTTGGCTCTGCAAACTGCAAAGAGAGAACATATTTTTCGCTCTCTTCAAAATGAGCGAAACAGATTTAGTTTGTTAACTTAGTTTGTTATCTTCTCGGACGCATTAATTTTTATTTATTTCATTTATTGGTGTGTTATTCTAGTACCACAGACATAACAAGATATGGTAATTTTAACAGTTGGAAAGTGACAATATCATGCAGAGTATTAGGCTGACTTCCAAATGTAGGTGATTCAATGAATTATATTGTTTACAAAAGTAATCAAATGTTTTACCTGTTTTATTTTAACACTTCACCATAAATAAAATAACTTACGCATGTGAGTCGTCCATTTTCATTTCGTTTTGTTTTAAGTTTTACGGCGTCAGCAATCAAATATCAGAGCAACAACTTTAAAACCGATACCCTGATTGCCTTTTTAATGCGTTACTAATACTTGTCAATGGCGTTTTGAGAGGGTATACATTGTCAATGTTTTGCACTATGTCGTTATGAAACACCATAATTTTTTCAATGACAAAGCAATTGACGTTTTGTAAGTCAGCCTTAAAGTTGGGTTTTAATGTGTAATCTGTTCGCTAAAAACCAAATTTTTATTCATATTTATCATTAGGAGAAAATAGTTTATGTACCAGGGGGTCTATTCTGGTTCTGTGAAACTGTGAAATGAAAAAAAACTATTTTCGTTTTTATAAGAGCATTTCATAGTATTATTTCACAATTGCACAAATTGCGATTCCCGTTCTTTTAATGAAAAAGTGTTTCATACCATTGTACCTATGTTAATAAAATGTAAAAGTCAATGCAGATATCGAAGATTGAGCCGCATGTGTTTATTTTAGCTGAAAGTTTTTTAACCATAATTTTAGCTGTGGCTGACTGCCACATTCCTGTTTGTGTCGTAGAGCCTGAATAAACCTCCCCAATAAAAGCCAATATTTGTTAAAAATGATATGAATAAAAACTTATTTATTTTCAATTATATTAAATTGACTTGATGTTGTGTGCTTATGTGTGTGTGGTTTGGTGTGGTGTTTATTCTTAGTTATTTGCTCGGGGCTTGACACAAAACTGAACTATCATATATTTTTAAAGATTATATAGAGCGAGCAACTAAGAACCGCTACACTTCATGTTACTTCTTTTACATACAAATCATACGATTAACAAATATATAGATCAAATACAAATATAACAAACTAATACAGCTGCAACCCGACTCACTCATTTGTGGGTTGCCATCTCAACAACATCCCCACCCCCGTGAGCCGATCCGAGAGGTGAGGACTCACAATCTGGTTCTTCGAAATCTAAAACTGCTAGCTTTGAGACGGGCCTTTTCAGAATCCCTAAATTGGTTTGTACATTGGCTGAACGCGCTATACCATCTTTCCCTTTTAACAGTTCGATAACTTTACCACGACGCCAAGATGATCTGGGTAAATTATGATCACAAATGAGGACAAGGCTTCCTAGGCGCATAGGATTTTTCGGTAGACACCATTTTGTACGTCGGGTAAGCTCGGGTAAGTATTCCCGAAGCCATTGTCGCCACCAGCCGTTTTTTAAGTTCTGTACAACACGCCATTGTTTACGCAAACAATTCATTCTGGGTTCGTACGGTGCCGGGGTTTGTGTTGAGTTCGTGCATCCAAGTAGAAAATGGTTTGGAGTTAACGGTTCGGGTTCGTCAGGCGATATGGGTAAGTGGGGGAGAATTTACAATATTTTCTGCCTCCAGAAGCAAGCAATATAATGTTTCGATACGTGGAGCTCTTTCCTTTAACATAGAATATAGGGCTCTTTTGATGGACTGGACTAGACGCTCCCACGCGCCACCTTCACTAGGGTTAGCAGGCGTATTGAATATCCATTTCACTCCCAGCAGAGCTAGATGTGCTGTTATGCCATCATGGTCAAGAAAATCCTTTGCCTCACCCAACTCTTTGGCCACACCCACAAAATTTGTACCGTTGTCGCTGCGGATTTGTACGGGAACCCCACGTCTATTAATAAAGTTCCTCAAACATAAAATGAAGGCGTCACTGGACAAATCGGCTGCTAGTTCGAGATGCACGGCACGAACGGAAAGGCACGTGAAAAGGGCCACGCAACGTTTTTCTTGTCTTCTGCGAATGGTAACCATTATAGGGCCAAAAAAATCGACTCCCGTGTAAGAAAAAGGCCGGACAAATGGAGTAACTCTGTCCATTGGTAAAATTCCCATTTGAGGCTGCACCGGTTTGGCTTTTCGTATTTTACAAAACTGACATCTTGATTCTACGCTCTTTAAAAGCTCACGAATTGATGGTATCCAAAAACGTCGGCGAATTTTATTCATTACCACGGCTCTATTTATGTGGCAGAATCGGTTACGATACCAGGTAGCAATTAGGCGCGTAATTTTGTGTTGCTTTGGTAAAATAATGGGACGACATGATTCCACAGATTTGAATACGGCATTTTGTATTCGGCCACTGGCTCGTATGAGACCTTCATCATCTATATAAGGGTTGAGTTGTGATAGTTCACTAGACTTTACATTAAAACGTTGTTCAAGTAAATGATAATCTTTAAAATAGACCGATTTTTGCGCGTAGCGACAGAGGAACAATTCGGCAAACTTTTCTTCTTCGGCAGAAAGTTCTCCTTTAAACAATTCCTCGCCCCTCGATCTTCTCAAAAGGTTTGTCATGTAGCGCATGACCCAGCTCATGGTACGTTTAAGCCTGCGGTAATTCGAAAAACGATTAATAATATTATCGATAGTACTCACTTGCGTGACTAGCAAAACAGTCCGTTTCGCTCTAAGCTCATCAGGGCATTTGTCAGGTATCTTGTTCATTTCGGCCTCGTCTGGCCATTGCGTTCTGGCCTTTAACAAAAATGCTGGACCTGTAATCCATATACTTTTGGGGTCATATAGCGGCGGAAATTTTGGTCTTGTACCACCATCAGCGGGGTTAAGCTTTCCCGGACACCATCGCCATTGTGTAACGTCACTGTTTTCAACGATTTCTGCAACTCGATTGGCTACATACTGTTTGTATTTTGTGTGATCACTTCGAATCCAGTTTATTGTTGTTGTAGAGTCACTCCAGTAGAAATTATTAGATGTCCGGTGTGACATCTAATAATGTTGTTTTTCAGTCGCACCGCCATCGTTGCCGCTTGAAGCTCAAGTTTTGGGATGGTGTGATAACGTATTGGTGCACAACTAGTTTTTCCACAGACAAATGACAGGTGCACTTTACCTTCAACTTCAGACCTCCAATACGCTACTACCGCTAAAGCTTCCTCACTTGCATCGGCAAACAAATGTAGTTGTAATTTTGCTATCTCAAACATTTTGAGGTAACAACGAGGTACCTTTAATTGTTGAACTTGGGGCAGTTCTCTCATCTACATTTTCCACCGGGCATACAAACTTTCTGGCAGCTCTTGATCCCAGCTTAAGCCTAATTTCCATGTTGACTGCATCAATAATTTAATTGAGATCATAAAATTTCCTAGAAAGCCAAAAGGATCAAATACCGACATGGTAACGCTAAGCATCTCACGTTTTGTGGGAACCTTTTCCATTTTTAAAATAGCTTGTGGAACGCGGTGTAATTTCAGACTAAAAGTAAACACATCTTCTTTTGTAACCCAATTCATACCAAGTACACGATCACTATTATCTTCTAATTTTAATGACTTTTTACAGCTGATAGAGTTTCCACACTGTTTACTTACATAGTCTGAGTTAGATAAAATATTTCTTAGATTAAATCCCGCGTGCTTGTGTATTTCGATGATTTCTTTTACGACTCTAGCGGCTTCCTCTTCTGTGTTAAAGCAGTCGACGTAGTCGTCGACATAATGACGTTCTATAATACCTTGTACCGCTCTAGGATACGTTGCTTCAAATTGCTTGGCGTTCATGTTTTTTACAAACTGGGCTATCGTAGGTGAACATGTTGCTCCAAATATTAATCTTTGCATCACATATACTTCAACGGGCTTAGTTGGGTCTCCGTTTCTCCAAAGAAATTTTAGACAGGCTTGATCATCTTCGGTTACACCAATTTGGTGAAACATTTCTGCAATGTCACCACATACAGCAAAAGGGGCTTGGTGAAATTTAAACAAAATGGCGATAAGAGGCTGATTAAGATCAGGGCCGGCCATCAGAGCTTTGTTGAGTGACATATTACCGACTTCAGCTGCGGCATCAAACACAAGACGTAAGCCATTTTTGTTCGGGTTTTGCACTGAAAAATGCGGCAAGTAGAACGATTTTACTGATGAACAATTTCTTTCACTTAATGTCAGGCGACGGGCATATCCCTTTTCGATGTAATTATCAATTTTTGCTTTGTACTGCTGGGAATATGTTAAGTCACGTTGCATTTTTCTTTCTACGCTCTGAAGACGCTTATATGCCATCTCGAAACTTTCGGGAAAACCACTGAAATTTTCTTTCCACAACAGCGATGTTACAAATCGGTCCCCAACCTTTTTTGTCGATTTATTCAAAATAGCTAACGCTCTTGAATCCTCCTTAGAAGTTACAATTTCATTGGTATGTTTGACCCCAAACGTTTCCATGCCAAAGTATGAAGTTAATAATTTTTCAATGTCATCGTTTTGCTCAATTCTCTTTAAATGTAATACATTACATGTTTGGCTACTCTTGTAACTATTGCTGGGACCATAAGCCATCCACCCTAAACGGGTTTTCACCGCGATAGGACCTGTACCTGTTGTCATCTGTGGCACTTCTATTGGCACAATTAAAAAATCGTGAGCCAAACTGATTATCATTTTAGGCTGAATGTGTTCGTAGTTAACAATTGGCAAGTTATTTATATGTTCATACTTACTACGGTTAAAACTTTGTGTAGGCAGGGATACATTCGTGGAAGTAAATACCTTAGAAATATTAAATTTTTCGGCACCTTCGTATACGCCACTTATGGTAACGTCAATAATTTCAGTTGGCTCTGAAATGGCAAATTGGGTAAACCTCTAAATTTACTTTTTTACCCGAAATTCCTAGTTCACGTGCGATTTGTGCGTCAATAATAGTTGTGTCAGACCTATCATCAATAAATGTGTAGGTTGAAATTTCTGTTGTGCGTCCGTACAATTTTGCGGGAATAACTTTGAACAGTACACTTTCTTTAATATGGCATCCTTCATTTAAATGGCAATTTCTGCCGACCGCATTTGTTTTATTTACATCAGGAGTTGAAGGCACAAAATTGTTCGACTCATTTTGTGGTGCTGTTTCTGTACGTTCAGCGTGTAATAGGCGATGATGAATCTTATTACAATTATTTAAACCACACTTCTTCTTAACAAAACAATTATATACTCTGTGACCCTTTTTTAGGCAAGAAAAACATATTTTTAATACCTTCACCTTGTTACAACGCTCATTTATTGACATGTTTTTAAAGGAGCGACACTGTTCTAACGAGGCGCATTGATTTTCGCACAAAACACACGTTTTTGACGTAATACTTAAATTTATTCGCCTGCGGCCCACTGATGTTGTTGTGACATGGTGTTGCTGTTGCCTTTTCGTCGTGTTTGAATTTACATTTGTAGATGAAATTGAGTCCGTGACGGTACTGGCAATTTTACGAAGACCATTTAGCCATTGACTAAAATGTATAATTGTAGGGACACAACCTAATGTTAAACATGTTTCTGCCCATTGCATTTGGCGACATATTGGCAATTTTATTACTAGCTCGTTTAACAACATTGGATTTGACAAGTGGTGTGTGCCTCTGGCGTTTTGAAGGAACGTCGACATGTTCGTTATTTTGTTAGCAAATATAATTAGGCCCTCTAAATCGCCTTCAGCCACGGGCAAAATGGTACGCACCCTCTCAATTTGGCTTTTAATAAGTTGCTCTGGTCTTCCGTAGTTTTGCTCTAAAGTCTCTATGATTGCGGCGACATTAGCAGAATTTGTTAGCAAGGCTTCTACGGTATCTTTGGCGCGACCTCTCAAAGCATCTCGAATTCGCATGATGTTATGTAAATTAGAATATTGAAATTCTCGAGTTGTACTTACGTATGCTTCAATAAATGTTTGCCATTCTTCTGGCTGGCCTGAAAAAGAAGGAAGAGGGTAAATTTTTTTATTTTGTAAACCTTGAACTTCACTGTTGGCACTGACGAAAGTTGTACTTGGCGGCAGGGCATTATTTAATGACATTTGCGCGGCAGCAGAATATTGGTTGTTTGCAAAATAATGCGAGGCAGCAGGTAAATGTGAAGCAGCAAGAAATTGTGATGTGTTACCCGCAGATGTATTACTATAAACTGAAGTTGATGGTGTTGGCGGCAATGTTGCTACTGACATAACTGATGGCGGTAAAATTTGTTATGGCAAAGATGTCGATTGTATAGCTGACGGCGGCAATGCTTGTGGCGGCAAAGTTGTCGGCTGTATGGCTGACGGCGGTAAAGCTTGTGGCGGCAAAGTTGTCGGCTGTATAGCTGACGGCGTTAACGCTTGTGGCGGCAAAGATAATGGCTGTGTAGCTGTCGGCGGTAATACTTGTGGCGGCAAAGTTGTCGGCTGTATGGCTGACGGCGGTAAAGCCTGTGGCGGCAAAGTTGTCGGCTGTATAGCTGATGGCGGTAAAGCTTGTGGCGGCAAAGATGATGGCTGTACAGTCGACGGCGGTAAACACGATGTCTCGTCTGACGATGCTTGAGTGGACCGATGCTCTAACTGACTTCTCAGCTCCTTCATGTTATTTTGCGTCCTCTCATTACTTGATATCATTAGGGCTTGCATGGCTTGTAGTTGTCTTTTGAATTCATTACGCATCTCGTCCATTTTCTTACCAAATTCTCGTGACAAAACCTCTAATTCTTTGTTAGAACGCTGTGAAACTTGCGCTAAATTCGTGGTCAACTCTTCCCTGCTTTGTTCTGGTGCTGTGTCCCGCTTTGGCGGCGTTCGCTTTGTACCTCCCATATCCAATTCAAATTCACTGAACCTGAGTGGTGGTGCACCTTTCTTTTTCCTTTCACTGGTTCTGTTGGGGGTTGTATTGTCGGTCATTCAATTGGCTTAACAAAAATTTTTCACAAATGACTTATGCACGAACTACGCAACGAGACATATACAAAACGGCTACCCGCAGCAAATAAGAATAAAGAAATAATGTGGCTGACTGCCACATTCCTGTTTGTGTCGTAGAGCCTGAATAAACCTCCCCAATAAAAGCCAATATTTGTTAAAAATGATATGAATAAAAACTTATTTATTTTCAATTATATTAAATTGACTTGATGTTGTGTGCTTATGTGTGTGTGGTTTGGTGTGGTGTGGTGTTTATTCTTAGTTATTTGCTCGGGGCTTGACAAAAAATTGAACTATCATATCTTTTTAAAGATTATATAGAGCGAGCAACTAAGAACCGCTACACTTCATGTTACTTCTTTTACATACAAATCATACGATTAACAAATATATAGATCAAATACAAATATAACAAACTAATACAGCTGCAACCCGACTCACACATTTGTGGGTTGCCATCTCAACAACATTAGCCGTTTTTGTCCGAGTTTTTAATTAAAACAATTTTGTATTACTAACAATGAGAATGCATATACATACTGTACTTAGGCAGAGTATGAGCCACAACACGGAATTTCTTCCGTGGTCATTAAAATCATGTAAAAACAACCTAACCAACTAAAAATTAAATCAATCAATTAAAATGTAAGCGTGGGGCGATTGTAACATCAGTTGACTCTTGATACAAATATCACGCGCCCCACGATTTTATTTTTTTGTCTGTTCAATGCATATATTGATTTAATTATTTAGGTTTTACTACATTATCCTTTTTTCAATGAGATTGTTTAACTTCAAAATTTTTTATATTATACTTATTTTATTTTGAAGTTTTTAGATTTTATGTGATGAATAAAAAATTTGTCGTACGGTATTCTTCGAGTCAAGCCCTTTAAATTGATAACCATATTTAATAGGTTGTGAAATATATGTGTAATCTGCCATGTTGTTGGCAGCTATATTGGATTCGCATTTTTTTTTTAAGTGCACTCTAATCTACCAGTCTTTTCTTTTCATTTAATACCTATAGTGAGGGAGTTGTGAAGAATTTTGTAACCCGCCATTTTGTGTAAATATGCATCTTTTTAAAAGGTTATTATTAATTTTTTAATTTATTACTTATAGTTGGAATGTCCAGATTTTCCTCTAAATAATTTAATAAAAATTCTTTTCTGTTCCCGCTCGATGCTTTCTCCATTTGTACCGTTAAGATGAAAGTGTAAAAATATGTAGGAAATGAAAAGTTTTTGGCACTTCTTTTTTTAACTGTGAAGAACCAAAGTTCCAGGGTTGGACAAGTCTTACCACTTATATTTCCAGGGTAAAAATCCAGATGTGTTATAGTCGTATATAGTAAACATGAGGAATTATTCAAACTTTGGATTTCAAAGTATTGAGTGAGTGTTGATCGATGTGTCTTGTACAGAAAATAAATTTATTAAATGGTGGTTAAAAATGTTGATTACTGAAAAAAGTTATTATTATGGCATTTACACCAGACCGAAATCTAGTAGATTTCATTTGAAATCTCTATCAAAATCTCTACCGTTTACACCGGGTTATTCGTGACATTTTTTAAGATTTCGTATCATTCAAATGCGAAACAGCCGGCGAGCACACCCTTCAAAGATATGTTATTGAACAGCGTAGTATTTTTCAGTATAATTTAGGATAAACCATAGTTGTATCACTAAGTACTACGAGATTTTGAGTAGATTTTGACGAAATCTAGTGACGAAGTGGATTTTGTTTTGTATGGGAAATCTAGTCAAAATCAACAAGATTTGGCTCGAAATCTCATAAGTACTAGATTTTGGTCTGATGAAAAAAATGGTTATTTAAAAAATGTTGATTGATGTGTGGGTAAAACCAAAAAGAAAAGTTGATTGATGAGGAAAGAATTGTCAGAGTATTATCTTAGCGTCCCTAATAAAGGAACACAACCCTGTATATACATATTAAAGTCTTTTGTTCTTAAAATGTCTCCAATATTGTTAAAAGATTTAACAAATTTAAATATACGTCTAAGAGACTCAAAAAGCAGACATTTAAAAATTAAATGATCATTCATTTCCGGGACTTCACATAAGTTACATAGTGAAGTACTTATATTAATTAGTTTATTTACTTGTTGTAATAATGACTAGCAAAAAGTATATTTAAAATTTTTATATCACTAGGTGTTAAATTACTCTATAAAATTCCTTCGCAGTAATATATGTATTCACGTCACGAAACCATTTTTCCTTACTGAGGAATATCTAATTAAACTCATCGTCCTGCTCCTTGAAAAGTAATTGCTTTGCATTACGTATCGCCTCAAGGGGGCTCAATTTGGCATCAAATATAGCAGCAATATCACAGGCTATTTTAGCCATATCATCAGCAATCTCGTTGACACTGGTCCCGACATGGCTTGGGGTCCAAACAACTTCTACTAAATCTAATGATGAATTCGCAATTATTTTGTGTATTTCAGCCACATAGTTAGTCCTTTGCTTTAAGTATCTGGCAGCTATCCATACTGTCAGTAAAAATTACTAACTTGGTTCTCCCATCCTCAACAGCAATTCTAACTGCATGATATAAAGCAACGATTTCAGCAAAAAGCGATGACGTTTTAAAATTTATTTTGAAAAAGAATTTTTCATTATCAGAAACATTAGAAACTGCACAGCCAGCTGCGTTACTGCACACCGACGCGTCTGTTGCATATACTGTAAAACCATTCCTACGATAATAATCCATCTTTTCTAAGTAATCTTGAATTATAACAAAACTTTAAAGATTTTCTTTTTTGTCAGGTAATTAATTTTTCCTAATTGTCATCTTTGAATGAGTGACAAAGTTGATGGAAAATGAGGTGTTTTCCAATAAATTCCTAAATTCGTTGCCAATGACACTATAACTGGATATATTGCCAGAATCAATCATAATGATGTCATAAAAGTCAGGAACAAATTGTTTGATCTTTAACAGCTCCTTAAAAGCAAGTAACTTTGCCATAGTGTAAACAACATTTGAGATGATTATTTATGGATTTTGGCGCATTGGCAAATGTAGTTATTGCATATTCAATTTTTGATCTTATACATGTTTTATAGATATTTAAAGCGACGTGAGGATCTTTAAAAAATTAATATTACTTTTTGATTCATTCGTGATGTATTCACAGTGATCACGAATAGTCAGACTGCTTGTAATGATTCTGCCAAGAATTTTCATACTTTTAGCTTGTTCTATAGGTACACCATTAGTAGTCAAATCAATCCTTCCACGAGCAATATATGTACATACATTTAGTTTTCGACATATTGAAACTCAGATTACGATGTTCACAGGTTCGATTAAACAGCAAAATCTTTTGTTGCAGGTTAGTAACTGCAAGTTCAAAATCCTCAAGCCATGACATTATTATAAAGTCATCAGCAAAATGGGAGACATTATGTGTTGCAATCATTTATTGAATGGAGGGTTTTAGTATATAAATTGAATAAGGGCCTTAACCATCTCGTATGATACATTGTCATCACTTCCAACTGATGGTTTATTCTTCTTGGCAAGCATATTATTCATTTCAATATTAGAGAAAGGTGTATGACTCACGTTGTTAATTCAAAATCAAGGTTTGCTCCCACATATGTTTTTACTACCTGCGACCGAAGAAACTGCAGATAAAGGGCATTGTTGTTAAAATCCCAATGATTATCAATGTGCATTTGACAAATGTTTTTAACATTTCTGATGAATCTCCAAGCTAATTTAGTATTTGGTTCTCTATACAGCTCTTCAATTCTATTTTTATAGTTATTTCTTTTGACCAAAAGGATTTCATTTTTCTAAATCGTTTATGCTTCAAGAAGCTCTTCGAAGTTTGCTGGACTCGGGTAAGAAAAGGACTTCTGTGTAGTGTTGTGTTTTTCTTCCGACGAGGTTTGATGCAATTTGGAATGAATTTCCGTCATCCCACGTCAAATTTGGTTGATAAACAGACCGGTTTCGGCTATGTGCCATCTTCAGTGTTCTCTCAGTAACAGTTACTGTATTCCTACTAAAATTCTGTGCTGTCGGGGAAACGTGATCCCCATCAAAGATGATATTAAATATCTAGGTATCACATGTAAATTGATTAGGTTTCCCATTGTATTTGCAAAAAATTATATGTACATAGTTTTCTAAATAACCGTACATTTATTGTGTGTGTTGACGGGGACTTCTCAACAGAAAGAACAATCCCAGCGGAATTGCCACAAGGATCAGTACTATCACCTACACTCTACTCATTGTATACATCTGATGTTGAGGTGCACAGAAATCAGGAAGCAGCATTTTATGCTGAATGCAAGAGAGCCTTACCACAAGCCAAAAATATTTTAATAAGTGGAAAATAAAAGTAAATGATATTAAAACGCATACCATAATATTCCCATATAACAAGTCACCAAAACGTATTCCTACTAAAATTCTGTGCTGTCGGGGAAACGTGATCCCCATTAAAGATGATATTAAATATCTAGGTATCACATGTAAATTGATTTGTGATAAAGCTATAGTGTGGACGTGCTCTTTACCCCATACTTAATAGGTCATAGGAATAGAAGGAATACCAAAATTCTTATAACATAAATTTGCAATTTAGAGCTCTCGCTGATGTTGAAACATTAAAATCTTAAAAATATTCGAATATTAGCGATTTCTGGGCAATAGTTTATAAAATAAAAAAGACGTGTAGCACTCGGGGACTGCCTCGGCAAAGCTATTGCATAGCATTTTTTATTGTCTCACAATACAGGTTATTCAGGAATTTGTATCATTGAAACTATAGGTTTATGGTAACTGAAATAAGAAACATAAGTTTGAGACTTGATATCCTCTAAATATCTGGATAATACCGCTTAATACGAATTATCTGTTTGTGTATATCATTTTTTGTCAACCACGATTGCTCGTAAGTACGCCATTTTGTGTTTTCCTACATGTAAAAATCTGTTTTGGCTATACTGTATGCCAATGAAATCAATAGCATACTTTAGGGGTTAACATTTCTTGATTCGGTCGCCGGCCTCAAAGCCCGCGATAAAAGCTATGCAATAGCTTAAAAATGAAACAAATAAATTCATGTTTCTAGAAATTTAAAAAAATGTCAGAGGAATATTATCAGTTTCACATTCATTTACAAATGTGAATGTAATTAAAACCAACGAGAAAATCGATTTTCTTTATACGTAAATAGTTTATAGATTTTTAATACTGAACTGCTTTTTGTTATATTACAGTGCAAAAGAAATTTAATGTGCCTTTTTCGTTACATTCTTACTAAATCTAAATAAAAATAACTTAAATTGAAAAAATGTGTTGTAGTTAAGTTCCTAAAAGTAAAATTTTTCATGCTATTTGGTACAATTTTCAAATTCCTGATGCCATTACTGATATAAACATTAAGTTTTTTTTAATTCTGATGATTTTAATTTAGAAATGGACAAAAAATTAATTCACCATTCTCTATTCTCTAGCTGACCCGACAGACGTTGTCCTGTCTAAATTTAAATAAATTAAATACTAGCTGACCCGACAGACGTTGTCCTGTCTAAATCTATATATAAATAGGCAGACAAATTTTTAGATCCATTTTTCTCCTTTGTTTGCAAACCGATATTGTTTATTCTTTTACCAAATGGTAAACATTGTGGAGCTTTAGTGACCCGATTATATATTGTTTCAATCGGTTCAGTATTAAAGGCTCATAAAGTTGACACCACTACAAATGCTAAAAATACACACGTACATTAACTTATGTTAGGGTTGGTTCAAGCAAAGCGACGAGTGTGTTTACATGCATATGTATGTGTGTATATGAGTAATAAGATTTTTTTAAATCTGGGTGTTTGTATGCTATTTTATTTGGTTTATTGTTTTTTCTATGGGGATGGGAATAAGTAATTAGGTATTTTTTTTTTGTTTAAAGGAATTTCAACCACTAGGGGTACTCTAGTTTAAATAAATTTATTTGTGATAATTTTGTAAGTTTGTGAAAAGTTATTGGAAATGTGTGAACAAAGTAAAAATTATGGAAAAAAGACATTTCTGATTGATGATTGTTTTAAGAACGATTAATTTTATACGATTTTGAACATGTTTTGTTTTGAATTGAGATCACAGAGATTCGAAAGGTGTTTTATTTACATTTCGCGATTCGAGTAACAAATCAAAAAATGTTTGGTTTCGATTGGTTAACTTTCACCATTTCGTTCATTTCAATGCATATTTTGTTTTATCTGGCGCGTAAAAGAACAACGCTGATGGTTTTTCAACACGGGAACAGGCGAATTTAAAGAAATCTTAAAAACTAAGTACGCAGATCGATACACAACAAAATTTTAAATCATGGTGTAAAGTTTTAAGACTTTATGTTGCAATTTGTAGCTCTAAGATACTGCTAAAATCAGGAAAGTGAAGAAAATTACACGCGCTTTTAACGTTTTTTTAAGTTTTAAGATATTCTTTGATATTTTATTTGTAGCTAAATGAGTAAGGGTATTGCATTGATTTTTTTTAATTTAAAGATTTGTTCAAAAGCTATTTTTGATGTATAAAAAATAATATCTTCCACATTCATTTTGAAACAATTTGTTTAAAAAAAATTTTAATTACAAAATATAACAACAAATTTTAATTAATGATTTTAATTAAATTTTTACTTTGAAACTCGTATGATGTACGTATGTATGTAAACTAGTGGTATTCTGATAGTTGTCTTTTTAAAATTTTTTTAACTTTTCCATTTACTTATCTGTGTTGCGGTTGGACCAGACGATAAAGGTTTTGGTTAAATATAACCTGTACATTTTTTATATAGAATCACAATAGAATTTTAACAACAATTGATTTAAAAAGGGTATAAAAATACGAATTCTGTAATATATATTCAGCCTGCTAAAAAAACAGATGGATTTAATTAAAAACGTTTTTATTTAAATCTTCTTTTGCCTTTGTAAAATTTTACTGTGTAAGACAGAGAAATAAATATAAAAAATTACGATCAAATCGCAAACAGAAAGCTTTTTGCTCTCAAATCCAAGCCATATATTCGGCTTATTTTCGTAATATTTTATCATTAAACCGCGTCCAATTCCATAGTGCGTGCTGCCGAAAGTGCGATATTCCGCAAAACTGATTTCTTAGGTGTTTTTAATGAATGTAATACAGTTCATTTTATATAAATATTAAGAAATGAATTTTTTATCTCCTAAGATCTTAACTTATCATTTTGTATATGTTGAATTGGGGAAAATACGAAAATATGCCAAAAAAATACAAATATGTATGCATATACCATTTTTAGACGCGTTACAGCTCGCGAACTATTATCGCTACGCCCTACAAATGTTTAGAAATTTTACCCTAACATTCCGATCTAAAAATCCAAAGTTCATATGTATGTATACGATAGAAACTGATTGTTTGAAAAATATTTGATTTGCGATCTATTCTTAGAATACATTTTAATTAAGCCCACATTATATTATTCACTTGGATAATGCAATCTAGAAGCTAAATATAAATTTGTGGGAAGTAGGTATTTGCAATACTTTTATTCAAAATACAAATGCATTTTAATTTTTCTATTCCAAATACATAATAGTTTTTAATAAAAGTTTAATTTTCAAAATGGAAATGATATATTGTAAGTTTTTTTACTCTATAAATTTGCTGTTTTTTAATCAATATTGAATCATAAAATTTTTCTGATGTTCGCATATTTTCGAATTTTCGTCATTTTAGAGATTTTTTCAAGACTTTTGGCTGCCGATTGCCAATTATATGATTTTTTAAAAATAAATTTTGTGAATAATTTCCAATACTGCAGTTGCAATTTTCAGAATATGCGCTATTTTCGCGGGGTTTTCAATATACATATATAGTATCAATAACATTTTGGAGCTACATATCAAATTAAATTCTTACATCAAACTTTGTTTCCATTTTATAGAAAAGACAATTAATTGAAGTGCTTTTGAAGATTAACTCACTGTTGTTATAGAATGAAAGAAACATTTCTTAAGGGAATTTATATGGAAAGCAACAGTAAAAAAACAAGTTGTGAATAAAAAAATCCAAAAATTAGAAAAAACTAAAGTAAATATGTATACTAAAAGTTTCATTTAGAAAATATTTGGGAACAGGTATCAAATTTTAGCCAGGAAGTGATTTTTCTGCTTTATTATGTGTTACTAAGTATCCAAACAACATTTTAATTGTCAAGAGATTTTTTATCACATTTTACAATTACAATAATAATAACGGGTTCTGATATACTGCAAGTACGCTCTGCACCAGTATATAGAAAATAATTAAAATTATTATTCTGTGCACACAAGTATAAAACAGGATATAAGCATCAGTTTTGCCTTTCTTCTGCAATCACAAATAGTCATAAAAAATGAAATGTTAAGACATTTTTAAAACAAAGATAAAATTCAATTTCATTGATTTTCTATATGTATTTACATAGTGTCTTGACGACCTATCGATTTGTGTTGACATAAATGAAAAACTAACAATTTTCTGATGTTTGTTTGCGGTTGAAAAATTACTGCTTAAATTAAAATTTTTGGGATATGTAATTTATATGCACCGTGTAAAAAATTACATTTCTTTAATATAAATAATATAAAAAATAATTATGGTTATTTATATACTAAAATAAAATATTAGCGATAAATACTGTAGTATGCATGCATAATATTGTACTAATAAACATACAAAAATAAGTTTAAAGAAAGAAACAAAAAAACAAATCTTTGCATTTCGATTGTTTAGTTATGCTTATATTCACATACAGTGTGTACATGTGCATCTAAACGCATGGCAGTATTAATGCAAGTTTTATTTATTAATTTTTTAGTTTTATTTATTAATTTTTATTTATTCGACCGAACGCTTGCTGTTGTTAACTAAAACTAAACTTCTTAAAATGAACAAATGTATTCTTAGCATAAACTTATGACTATTTCTGCATGATCAGCACAACGATCATGGATGATGAAATTCCATTGATCGTTGTGCTATCAGCATGGTGACAGAAAACGAAACCAAATACAATTGCAAACAATAGAAGAAACGATTGTTTACAAAACAATTGGTTCCTCTTGGGTGGCATATATAACTCGCCCTCCCTTAAAATTCGAGTCTCTGCGAATTAATGCAAACAAGCAGTCTTTCTTGAAAATTATAAGCAAGATCACAATGCAGACGATTATATAAAAGTTATAGTTTGAGTTTTGTTTCAAATATACATCCTTAATGGTATCCAAATTAATAATTTCTGGCACATCCGATAGTTTGGTTTCATTTTCTGGTATTACATTAAAATTAGGGATTAGAATATTCATTTTACTTTCGTATCTCTTTAAAGAATAATCATTTATTTGAATTCCACACTTTTCAAGTCTTACAAAATAATTCCCATCCAAAAAATATGTAAAATTATTACAAAAATTCGTTAAATTATGTTTGACATTAATCAATATTAAGTTTCCAATATCCCTTTCTTTTATAACGGTTTCATTAAATTTTTTTCTAGAACAATTTTCATAGCTGTTTTTCATTAAACTTATAATACAATCATTTGGTCGTACCATTTTTGGTAAAAAATTTTCTTCATTTACAATAAAAGTTGAATTTTCTATTTTAACAATTTTTGTTTCATTAATATCAATTTGCATACCTCTTTTATTTGGGACGGGCATAATATAATTAGTTATATATATTTTATTAAAAAATTCCGGAATTAAAACTACAAATATAATTACATCATTCGACAATGAGCCAACGCTAAATCTTAAATATCTTAATTTAGAACCATCAATATTATAAAAATCAATTTCATCATTAGTAAGTATAAATCTACTCATTATGTTATTTTTTGCCGTCAAGATGATTTCCTGTATTCTCTCAATTCTATCTTTAATTTGATTAATTATCAGCCAATAACTATTATATTTGATGACTGGTAAATCCTTAATAATTTCATTTGAAACGCTTTCATTAAACAGAAGCTTATTTGATTCTAATAGCAAATGGATATTCTGCATAAATTTCTGTAGGTCTGTATTAATTTTTATTTGTTTGTTTATATTTCCTATGACATTCTGTTGATTCATGTCAATTTTTTCAAAGTGTGCTTCGATCATTCCCTTGTCTTCGTCATCCATACTTCCGAATAACCAGTTTAAGGTCCTTCCGCCCAAATTTAGTAAGCCCCTTTTGTTCCTAGTATGAATTTCTATTGTTGACATTAAATGTTCCAACTCTACAATTTTATCCTGTAAACTCAATGACATTTCCCCTTGTTTTATTTGAAAATTTCTTGAAACTTCTATTTTGACCTTATGAATGGTCGCTCTAATATCCTCCAAATCAAAAACGTGTATTATTTTATTGTATCTATGAATTATAGAAATAGGTTCACTTTCCATCACCACGTATCCCGCTTCCGATTCAATTTTTGTAATTTCCACGTTGGCCGCAGCGGTTGATACCACCAAGATAAAAGCAGCCACTCCCATCATCTAAAAAAAGGACATATACACATTTATACTTGGGAAGCAAGGAAATATTAAACGGGAACAAATTCTTGCGACCGTTTTTTTATTCTTTTATCTAATAATTTTTAAAGGACGCTTTATCTGTGCAATATCGATGCGTTTCATTCTACCAGAGTTATATTTATTATATTTTTTAGGGGTTTTATGTCTTTGGGCCTGAATGTTTCTTATATACAAATTACCAGGATCATAATTCGGTACAGGTTCTCTCTTCAAATTAATTCGTTTAATAGCTTTTTCTTTCCTTGCGTTCATATGCAAGCCAATCTTCGAAAAATCCAAATCCGAACGGTTAATAAAATCCATGGGTTTAACTCCTATGGTGGAATGTATTGAATTATTATAACATCCTATCGCTCTAATCACCAACTCTTCCGTATCCATATTCTCGTTGCTTCTTTTAATTATTCTAATATGCTCTAAAAGTGTAGAGTGCAATCTTTCCACATCGGAGTTTTCCGTATGTGAATTTGGAGTAGTAAAGTGAGGATCAATATTCTTCTCCGAACAAAAAAGTTTTATATATGCGTTATTAAACTCGTTATCCATAATCAATGTTTCGGGTTTTCCCAAATAAGAAATTCGCTCATCTAATTTAATTTTAATTGTGCACATATTTTTATCACTGAGCCTATGAGCGGACCCTAATTTCGTAAATCGGTCAATGGTAGTTAGAAAGTAATTTTTGTGAACATGAAATATATCTGCATGCACAATTTGATTTGGTCTATTGGGGGTCTCAGTGGTATTGAAATATTTTCTGAAGGGTTTCCTATCGTACTTATTTTCCCCACACACTTGACAACTATTTATATATTTATTTATATATTTAATGAGATTCGGATAAAAATACTTAAACTTTAATTCCTCAAAATTTTCAGTCACACCTCTATGATTGGTTTCGATGTGATTATCTTCAATAACCTGTAACAACCTCTCCACATTTTCAACATCCATTGCCAAGTTTGCGCACTTTATAAATTTTAACTTGTTATCGTTTGAAAAAAGTTGAATTAATTTATTTTGGATAACATTATAATTCGAATCTTCTAATTCTGAATAAACTCCTACTGTACCCTTATTTAATTCTCTTCTGAATAGATCATTTAAATAATGATCATTTGACAGATCATTCTTTTCGACGTAAATTACTTTATACTTATTGTACAATGTTTCTGTTTCCTTTTCTTTATGATTCAAAATTCTAATTTGCTTCCTATACTTATTGACAACTGTCTCACTTATCAAAAAATGTTCATTTAGATCTTCGTTAGCACTATGGACACTACCCATATCATCGCCTGTTAGCTCAAACAGCGACTTTATATCCAAGTTTGTTCATTTCCGCTTCTTTCAACACTAGGCCTCCGAATTCTACTTAGAAAATCGGCAACCCTGTTATCCTTTCCCTTCAAATACTCGACGTCAAATTCAAACTCCCCCAGCATTATTTTCCATCTGATTATTCTTGAATTTGGCTCCTTCAAAGAATACAACCATTTCAATGGCTGGTGGTCAGTTCTCACCAAAAACTTTCTTCCGTACAAATATGGTCTGAAATATTTCACGCTCCAAACAATGGCCAACAGTTCCTTCTCCAAAGTATGGTAATTTCTTTCGGCACCATTCAAGGTACGGCTGGCATAACAAACCGGTCTACCTTTCTGACTCAAAACCGCACCAATAGCAACATCACTGGCATCGGTGGTCAGAACAAATTCCTTATCAAATTCGGGGTAGGCTAAGATGGGATATGTTGTAAGTAAAGTTTTTAATTTCTTAAAAGAGTCTATGTACTCTTGGTCATGTAAGTTTATATGAGTATCTTTTCTTAGATATTTTATCATTGGATTCGCTATTGTTGAGTAATTCTTTATAAATTTCCTGTAGAAGCCAGACAGCCCTAAAAATGATTTTATTTGTTTCACAGTTCCCGGTAATTTCAAATCCCTAATGGCCCTTATCTTTTCTGGGTTTGGAGTAATACCATCAGGAGTTATAATGTGACCGAGAAATTCAGTATGTTTTGTAAGAAATTTACATTTGTCCAATTGGACTTTTAAATTGAATTCGTTCAATCTTTTAAATATTTTATTTAGGCTCTCAAAATGTTCTTTGATCGTCACAGAGAAAACCAAGATGTCATCCATGTAAATGACACATATTTTATTGATGTAATCACTTAGTACATGATTCATCATTCGCTGAAATGTCGCCGGCGCATTTCTTAAACCGAAGGGCATACGAATGTACTCGAAGTGGCCCATTGGAGTAGAGAACGCAGTTTTTTCAATATCTCTTTTGTCCATCAAAATTTGATGAAACCCTTTCGCCAAATCCAGGGTGGTATAGTATTGCGAGCGACCTAATTTATCAAACAGAGATTCCATGTTCGGAATCGGAAATTTGTCTTGTATTGTCATTTCATTCAGTTTGCGATAGTCCACCACTATTCGCCATTTCTTAATCTCAGAATCGCTCAGTTTCTTTGGAACTATCCAAAGAGGTGAACTATATGGCGATTTACTGGGTCTTATGATACCTTGTTGTAACATTTCCCGGATTTGTCTTTCAATTTCCTTCTGGTGGATCTGCGTATAGCGATATAGTTTTGAATATATTGGCTTCTCCGATGTTGTTATAGTTTTGTGCCTAATGCTATTGGCACTAGTTAAATTTTGTCCCTCAGTGAAAAATGTTCGTTTATTCCATTGCAAGAATTTAGACAGTTGTTCCCTTTCCTCCATGCTCAGGTCATCGTGCAAAAATTCATCCAGCTCCTTATCATATCCCTCCAAGCAAAAAATCTCCCTATATTCAAATGGCGGCCTACTTACGCCGGAATCAATAAATATGATAGAGCCCCTTACCTTTAATTCGTTGTAAAGCAAATCTATTTGAGCACCTAAAGGGGTTAAAATGTTGTTGCCTATTATGCAATCAAATGGTTTATTCCTAAGATCCACAAGTTTTACCGACATCGTTTGTCCGGGACTGTTGAATTCGTCCGGCAGATATACGACCACTTCATTCTCTACAACAGAAGAGCCAGTGAGTGTATTTAGTTTAATTGGTTTTATTAATTTTATACGGTTCGAAATCCTTCCAAAAACTATGGAATCTCCCAAAGTGGTGGCTGCACCTGTGTCCACCAAACACTTAACACGAAGGAACCCGAACGTTAACGTTATTATTGGTAATGTGCAGCCTGAGGCTGTTGATGAAAATTTTCGCACTGCGCATGGTCAACTTCCATGGGCATGGGTGCTTGATATTGTACTTGTCTATTATTCTGATACAAGTTCCCACCCGATCGATTCACGTTTCTGTTCAAATTTAAATTAGATCGATTGAAATTTCTTCCAAAATTTGGATGATTAAATTTCGGATAGCCCTGATTAAAATTTGGGTTATGATTTTGATTTGAAAAATTCTGATTAAAGTTTCGGTTTGGGTTAGTTGGGTTGATATTTCGATTAATGTTTACTCTTTTATAATTTTGTTGGTAACCATTATTTCTCTTATAATACTTCGGCGATAAAATTGTTTCGCTCATAAGATTATTTTCTATTAAAAAACTTCGAGAGCTGCTCAGGCTTGTTATTTCATTCTGAATCAACAAGGCTTTTATAATCAAATTTAAATAATTAATGTAAATATCAAATATTAACTTAACATTATTTGCAGGCGTGAAGTTACTATCCTTCACCAATTCTAAACTATATTTTGTATTCATTTTATTTAAACACTGATCTAACCTGTAATGCAACTCCTCAACATTATTAACGCTCAAATTCATCGCTTCTTCCCTAATCGAAAAATAAGATTCTTTAATCCCGAATTCTTGTCTCAATTTATTCAAAATATTTGACCATGTAGGTTCTGTAAGCGTCTCAACAGCGTTCAGGGCTCGACCCTGAATTTTATTTGCCAAAATTGTTTGGACAATTGCTTTATTACCCTCCTCGGTCAGTGATAATACAGTTGTTACATCTCTAATATAGTTTTGGAGGGAATATTTTGATTCTCCATCGAAGACAGGTACACTCCTTGCTTCTCGCAAGCAGTCAGTAAGGCCTAATTGCGCCATAATAATGATTTTTTTTGTTCTATTGATTTTTATAAAATGATATAGTTCTGCTTAACCGCTATTTACGTAATTTAGTTCAATAGGGAATAACTATGTATATGTATATATTTTTATGTATTATTAATTTAATTTTTTAATCTTTTCAAATTATTATTATTTTTATTAGTTAACTAAATATGAACGATAGATACAAACGAAAACACAAAAAAATATTATTTTTTTTCTTTTTTTACTCTGTTGATGCTGTACCTTCTTGAGTTGATGCTCCGTTGTGGTACCTGTTTTAATTGATGTTTCCTTGCTTATTCTTCTTATATCGTCCTGCTTGGGGTTGTTGTTCCGTTGTGGTACCTGTTGTTTTAATTAATTTATTTGGTGTGTATACGTTAACACAAATTTAGAGTTCGTGGTTAAATGCAATAATTTATCTCAATAAAAGTCAATACCACTTGATTTAATTTATTAAAATTTCAAATGTTGATTTCACAAATTTAAAGTTCTGTAGTTCAATGCAATAGTTTATTAATTTCAATACATGTATATATTACTTCCTTTAATATATTGCTTTTCGCATTTCCTTTGATTGATTGACAGTCATTAATTTTAAAGTTAAATTTAAATTAAAACGTCTATTTAATTTGGTCTTTTATTTATGAAAAATTGTGCTCAAGAATAATGTTTTGTAGCACCACAAACTAAATATCACTGTTTTGTACTTCGCGATTAACTTGCGTTTTGACTTGTTTTTTTAAAAACAAAAAATGTTTTATTTTTTCTTAAACTTTATATATATTTTTATTTTATTTGTTTCAGGTACTCAACTTTTTACTTTGAGTCCTGTCACGGTCGCCAGTTTTATTTATTAATTTTTTAGTTTTATTTATTAATTTTTATTTATTCGACCGAACGCTTGCTGTTGTTAACTAAAACTAAACTTCTTAAAATGAACAAATGTATTCTTAGCATAAACTTATGACTATTTCTGCATGATCAGCACAACGATCATGGATGATGAAATTCCATTGATCGTTGTGCTATCAGCATGGTGACAGAAAACGAAACCAAATACAATTGCAAACAATAGAAGAAACGATTGTTTACAAAACAATTGGTTCCTCTTGGGTGGCATATATAACTTGCATATGTTCAAAAATGTATGATTGTGTCGGTAAAAAGGAATGAAATTACAACAACCACACCAATTTCCATCAAGAATTTTAAGTTTTATTATTTTATAATAAATAAGATATATTATGTAGTTAAACGCGGAAAATACTATGAAATATTCAACTGCTCTGTGTTGTGCGCTTGTGACGACTAACCGGCATGTTGTAGGTATGAATCCCAACTCGTAAACATCCTTTGTCATTCGTGTGTGTAGAAAAAAATGTTCGTCATCCATATCTTTAATTCTTTTAAACACTTTCTGGTAGTATCCTGATGATAACCAGTCATTGTTAGCAGGTCTGGCGTACCACCTCCGCTGACGACGCTTTTTCCGACACTTAATTGTTTGGTACATTTTGCACACATTTATAAAATTCATTCCCACAATTACATCGTTCACATCCGAAAGTTCAGAGTCAGAATCAAACAAAATACTAATTTTTATTTATTAAGTTGTTTCTTTTTGTTTATGAAAAAAATTGTATGAATGTAAATAATTTCAATATTTTTCTTTTGTTTTTCAAAACAGTTGACTGCTTTTACAGAACAAGTAATTCAAAAAAATTTCCTACAGAAAAGAACGGCACAGAACGGCAACGAAAAAAAAAACTAATGAGGTTTTAAACCTCGAGTAAAGCATATAATTCGCCACTGCCAAACATGCGTTGTTTATAAACATCATGCATCTTCGCAAATAATGGCACCCCTACCAGCAGAAAGATCTAATCTGTCGCTTCCTTTCAGTATCACTGGTGTCGACATGAACATTTACGCGGAAATGTCACGAAGATCATTCTTTAATCTGTGGCTAAGTTTTGTCGCAAAACCTAATTATCAAATAAAATGATAGTTCATTATTTTACAAAATAACTCAACGTACCAATTGCAATTTATTTTCAAAATCATCTTCCTTAAAATGTTCCTTATCAACGCGACTATTTTTTGTACGATATTAATATTTTAATTGCAACAAAGGGCCTATTCACAAATTAATCACTGCACTGCATATTATGCACAGTATGTTCATATATGCAAACAGCACCAACTCTGCAAATGGTGGGCATTCAAAAATGCAACGTTGAAATATATTATGCGCAAATAAACACAAATCACAAAAAGGGTTGATGCAACGGTTGAGTAAGTACCAATTTCATCCGGCAACACTGCCTTGAGTTGATAACAACGTGCATTTTTACTCGCGGATAAAAATTATATATTAAAATAATAAATAATATCTTAAAATAAATTAATATTTTTTGACTCTGAATGGTCAGAAAAGGAGGAAGTTTTGGGGCAATAGTCCCAAGTAGAAGGTGCCCAAGACAAATGACAGGCCGAACACAAGCAACCGATTTTATCTGCTGTCCGAAGATGAAGAAGAACAATTATTAAAAAAGGAGAAAATTCCACCGATAATTGTGGATTCCAACGTGAGTTTTTTCAAAGTGCTAGTATTAATCGGTAAGAAATTTATGTTCAAAAGAGTGTCGATTGTAACTAAAATAATTTCAAGCACCATGGCGCTGTATAAAGAGGCTCTGAAAATGCTAAAAAGCAACAACATGAATTTCTACACATACCCGGTAAGATACAGTAAGATTTATAAGATGCTGCTGCTTGGTTTACCCCGACAGACGACAGCAGCTATTATGGAAGAATTTAAAAATACACACAACATTACTCCTGTAAATGTAAAAGAAATTATTATCAAAAGGTCAAACAAAGATGACACACTGTATCTGATCAAATTTGACAGGCAACACGTTTCAAAGCGTGAAATTTTAAAAATCAGATTTTTCTGTAACATTGCTGTTTACTGGAGAAAACCTTCTAAGAGCAATAAAGGTCCTTCACAATGTACCAAGTGTTCGATATACGGTCATGGAGTCAAAAACTGCAACAGAGTCAAGGTATGTACAGCTTTTGCAGGTAACCACGATTACGGTGATTGTTCACTGAATGAAAAAGCTCAACTGATAGCAGTATAGTGTACAAATGTTATAACTGTACAAATAAAAAATTACAGAAATGCAAACCACAGGGCAGATGATCCTAAACGCCCGTGTCGTAAAGAATACTTAGAGATACGACAAAGACTAATCGCAAAAACTAGAATGACTAGTATGAGATATAACACTAGTTATGTAATAGACGATAGTGATTTCCCGCATAACTACCGGTTTCAAGGGGAAAATATGTTTTCTGAAGTGGCTAAAAACAAAACACGCGACAACAACAACGAGTTATCCAATGATAAACTATTGGAAATATTTTTTAATGCAGTAGATGCATTGGAAAAATGTCAAACAAAGTTTGACAAATTGAGAGTCTTATGATGCTTAAACATGCCATAAAAAACATTTGTTGTACACAATGTTCATGTTATGCACTAGAACACTCAAGGCATAACAACCGAGTCAGCAGCTGCACAGCTCGAACAAGTTCTTCACGACAAAAAATTTTATATACTTTTGCTCAATGATACGTTTTTAAAACCACATCACAAACTTCAATTAAGAAGCTACAAAATTTATCGTGAAGACCGGCCATCGCATGGCGGAGGAGTACTCATTGCGCTAAAAGCTAACATAGTTCATAAGTTATTACCTAAAATTAACACAAAAAGTATTGAAAATATTTCTATATAGGTTACTATTAATAGACGTTCTGTAGTTTTTACCGCTGCTTATAATCCAAATTGTACTCTGGACTTTAAGGCGGACTTAGACTTACTCACAAACTTCTCGTGTGACTTTTTTAATTTTTGGTATTTTAATGCACATCACACACATTGGAACTGTGTATGTATCTTTTTTTTTTTTAACTTGGACCAGCACTCAGGGGATGACCCTTACATATGCAATGCATTGTGCCGGAACTAGGAAAATTGGTTATGGGAAGGAGGATAAAGGGAGTAGTGTTTGTGGACGTTCGATTTGAACTTTCCCACACTGAAAGTAACAGGAAAGACCTCTGCAGGAAGTTTATTCCACATGCGAACTGTTCGGGTAAAGAACGAATTTTCTCTGTAATGCGTAGTGCGATCCACTGGCATATCAACCACAAATGGATGCGTTCTTAACGAAGAGCATGTTGTTCGTACAAATGAGCGGGTTTCGGGAACAAGTTCCCTGAATCCATTAGAGCACATTCTATTGTAGTAACGATAAAACAGTGAAATACATCCCACATTGCGTCGATGCTCCAGTGAGTCAATAGAGTTGGCTACCCTACTGTCACCGATGAGCTTCTTTGCCCTCTCCTGTACCCGGTCGGGTATCTTCAAAATAGACTTTGAAGCACCGGCCCATACATGAGAGTTTATTCCATTTTCGGTCGGATATAGGTGGTGTAAATATTAAGGAGATCAGATGGAGTGAAGTATCTCTTACACCGTCTTAGAAAGCCGAGGCACTTGAATGCTTCTTTTGAAACCTGAAAAATATGATCAGTCCATCGAACATCACATTTAATTTTCATGCCAAGAACATCAAGAGTTTCTGATTCCTCAATATCTACACCACCCATTATTACAGATGAAGCAGCATGATTGTACGTACATTTGTGTGTAAGCATACAACACTGGGTCTTGCGAGCATTAAATTCGACCCTATTCGCACGTCACCATGCATGGATTGCTAAAAGATCAATATTTATCGAATCATTCATATTTTGCCTCATTGCCGCGATCTCCGGCAGGCTTGGTCTGTTATTGAATGAATATGAATGGCACATGCTGCTGTCATCTGCAAAAGAGTAGATAGGATTGAAAGTTTGAAGTAGAAGGTCGGATCCTTGCGGTACCCCTGAATTAATCTTGAACTCATTTGATGAGATCCCTTCTATAACAACTCGTATAGTGCGATCTCTGAGAAAGCTTGATATAAATCAAGAGAAGACATCACCGACACCAAAAGCAATAAGTTTTGACAGAAGTGCACCATGCCAAACTCTATCAAACGCCTTGGAAATATCTAGACCCACCACCTTACTTTCGCCAAAATGGTGAATAGAATGACACCATCTTTCCGAGAGAAAAGCCAGTAGGTCTCCCGTAGAGCGACCCCTACGAAATCCATACTGGCGGTCGCTAAGTAAGCTGTTGGACTCTAAATATCTCACAAGATGGAAGTTTACCATACTTTCCATAACTTTGGAAAGTGCAGTGCAAATTGCAATTGGGCGGTAATTTTCAGGGTTGTTAGCCTCTCCTTTTTTGGGGATTGGTTACATTAGCAACCTTCCAACACATTGGAAATTCACCAGCATGGTACAATGTACTGAAAAGGTTAGCTAACGGACGCGCTATCGTCGAAGAGCACTGCTTCAAGACCAGTGCTGGAATACCATCCGGCCCAGGAGATTTATTTATGTTGAGATCTGCTAGTACCTTTTTAACTGCACGGGCTCGAAATAATATTCTAGGCATAGTTACAGATACTCTTTCAAGCACGGGCAGTGGTTGAGTGCTTTCCGGCAAGTGGGAGTTACTTGCAAATAATTCAGCCAGAAGGTTAGCTTTATCAACCGGGTTAGTGAATACTTGATCATCCTTTAAAAGAGCTGGAATTGAGGAACTAGCATTATCCTTTACAATTTTAACGAATGACTAAAAGCTCTTACTACCCCGAGGGACATTAGGAACTTTAGCACGAAGGTACTGCTCGTACAAAGCTTTTTGGCGCCTTAATACTTTGGCACAGGAAGATGTCGCCCTTTTGCGTAGCGAATCAGTATCGGCATTTTTTTATTACGCCATATACTGAATGCTTCCTCTCTGGATTTGACTGCATTTTTGCACGTCAGATTAAACCACGATTTCGCTCTAGGTTTAATGGATATTTGCTTAGATGGAATGAAAGCTTTCCTTGCAAAATTACGCCTTCAACAATTTCCGCCATGGCATTGACATTATTGTCTAAGAAACAAAGCTTCCAGTTAAAATGCCTAAAGAATGCGTTGAGCTCAGCTCAACGAGCCTTTTCGTATATGTATTTTGTACGTTTCGTAGCTGTTTGAGAAACGTTGTGAAGTTCTGAAGACAAAAAGGAGGCGGAAATGGTGCAATGGTCCGAGTTACCGAGAGGTGCATTTACGCTCACTTCATACTTTTGAGGGTGTGAAGCTAGAAACAGGTCAAGAGTATTGCGTTGGTGCCCTTCAACGCACGAAATATGTGTTGGCTCATTCACTAGTTGCGCTAGGTGGTTGTGCGCTGCAAATAACTCAACATATTGGCCTTCTGGGGTTGTGTGGCTCGAATGGTGGAGCCAGGATGAGTTGTGAACATTGAAATCACCAGCAACAACAATTTTACTGTCCGGACAACTTTCCAGGATCTTCGATATGGAGTCGGAAAGGGCATCGAAGCCAGAAAAAGTTTTATCCCTTTCCGCATTTGGGCTTCTATATAGGAACCCGAAATGTAATGAATGTGACCTGATTTTGAATTTAACCCAGAGGCAGCTAAATTCCGGATCACTCGTGCCTAAAGATTGCTGGCACTGGTACACTACTTCATTTCGTATATAAAGTGCAAGGCCTCTGTGAAGGTTAAAAAGTGATAGGAGGTGATACCCTGTTATATGAAAATCCTGTGGATCAGCATCCTCAGATACCTGGGTCTCACATAAGGCGAAGACGTCCGGCCGATGGACACAAACGTGAGCATAGGCAGAGAAGAAATTTGCCCTCAGCCCACGTATGTTGCAGAAGTCAATTTTGAATCGCCCTGTCATAACAATGGTAGGAAAATTAAAATCGAGCGTTTTTTGTATTATTTTACTGATAACAGAGTTATTAATTGTTGCTATTTCATTTTCATTTTCATTTTTTTCATTTTTCATTTTTCATTTTTTGTTTTTTTTGTTATTTGATAAGTTTATGGGCAATATTTTTAAATTTTGAGTTTTTTGTGTTTATGTTATTTCTTATTTTAAACAAATATATATGTATGTATGTTGCCGCGGACGAAAACTTTTAATTTTTAAAACACTTAAATAGGGATAGTGAACACAATAAACGCGGAAAACGAAAGGGACACGTGCGAACGGTACGGATGACAAAACACTACTAATAACACAGCCGGTAATGAGCTTTACAGACATTGTTTGCTTGCAAACTATTGAAGTCTCAGATGGTGAAAGGGATAATTTTTGGCAAAGCCGTTTAGATGCAATATTTACTGGTGATGCAGAGTCTAATATTGCTCTGAACTCATCTGATAGGCCATTTGAGACTGTAATTATCACTTTTGCTGTTGCTAGTAAAACATAGCTCTGCCGGCCCGCAGCAACTTTCGTTGTTGCTGACGTAACTGCTGTTACTTCTGACGCAGGCTTCTGTATTTTTTTTACAAGAAAATCAAAATCGAATTTAGTGAATTGAGAAATGTGAGATATATACTTAAATAGTGTGGGGCCTTGCCTAAAGACAAAATATGGTGGTTATACGCTACAAGGAAGGATGCGCCCAAAAATGGCTAAAATCCGCCAATAATCACCCAAAAATTCACGAAATTTGATTTTGAAATTCTTGTAAAAAAATTCACAAATACAATTGAGAAATGTGAAATAGATATTTAAATAGTGTGGAGCCTTTGTTAAAGACTACATATGGTGGGTATGCGCTACAAAGAAGGATGCGCTAAAAAATGGCTAAAATCAGCCAATGACCACCCAAAAATTTACTAAATTCGATTTTGAAATTCTAAAAAAAATTTACAAATACAAATATGAAATGGTAATAATTTTTAATTTTGATTTTAAATTGTTAAAAAATTTTTTTAAATTAGCTTGTATAGGGTGTTTTTTATAGAGTGATACAAGTTTAAATCATAATAAAACATAGTAATATATTTTTGATATCAATGAAATGGTCTTTATTGGATAGAAAATTTTATGACATTAAAGTTTAAATATGACTTCGGACATGTGGCCGCCACGGCTGGCGCGTACAAGGCGCAATCTGGAACACCAATTTTCAAAAATTTTCCATTCAAAATTTTATTTTCCTATGAAGCCCATTTTTGGTTGAATGGGTACGTAAATAAACAGAATTGTTGCATTTGGAGTGAGGAGAATCCACAAGCTTTTGTCGAAACACCGTTACATCCACAGCGGCGGCCACATGTCCGAAATCATATTTAAACATTAATGTCATAAAATTTTCTATCCAATAAAGACCGTTTCATTGCTATCAAATATATAATTATGTTTTATTATGATTTAAACTTGTATCACTCTATAAAAAACACCCTATAGTTTTAATTTTTCCTAAATATGACAAAATTAAATATGTCAGTGTTGGCACTTCAAAACATATTTAACTATAAAGTTAAATAAACATATGTAAATATGTTTTACGTTACATCTTACGTCAAACATATTTAACTCGGCATATTTATCTTCACACACATAATTTAGTTTTCTAATTCATTTGAATTAATTAAAAATCAATTTAATTCAAATGAAATGGAAATGAATTGCAATTCACTTTGACAAATTTATTTGTATTAGAAACGAATTGCAATTAATTTTATAGATTCGTTTGAATATAAAACGAATTGCAACTCATTCTACAAATTCATTTGAATTGGAAACGCATTGAAACTTATTTCAGCATTTGATTTGATTCAAATTTCATTCAATTCTTTTTTGTTGCAAAAAGAATAAATTCAAAATTTAGCTAATTCGTGACGAATTAAAATAAAATGATTCATTTACAGCTCTGCTTTCAAAAAAAAATTTTATTTTGAGAATCGGTTTTAAAAAAAATATGCACGAATTGATAACATCCTTCTTTTTGAAGTCGGTTAAAAAATTAATAAGTATATTATTTCGTACTTTTACTGTTGATTTATACCAACCATTATTAAGGTATTGGATTATACCTACTTATGTACGTTTGGCTCTCAAAAATAAAATTAATGGGTCGCACAAATTTAGTGAGTAATCGTGTATGTTTTCTATGTTTACAAAAATCATAGAAAGAACTCGTTCTACAAATCAGTATGTTATAAAAAAATTTAAGAAACGGGAGTAATCAAATTAATGTTGCACGAATAAACTTTAATCAGTAACATACAATACCATACAATAAACAACTCAACTCCATCCCAACAAATTAAAATATTTCTTTTTCAACCCTTATTTTGAAAATATTTTTTTTTCAATATTAAAACAATGCAATATTATATTACACTGTGATACAAAAAGGATTATTTTTCTTGTAGGTACTGTCGAGTAGATCAAGAATCTGTATTTGAAATTTCCGGAACACCCCCAAAATCTGGAGTTACGGGTAAAACCCCGGTTTTTCGTACCTCTATGCACTTATAGATCGGTAACTTAGCTGAATATTAACTGATTTAAAACTTTCAAAAACATGTTAGTAATTTAACCGCAAAAGCATTTTCAATTCAATTTTTTCGCTATTTTTCATATTCGGACATGTTTTTTTGCAGTATTTTGTAAAAGAATTCTACTTTCTATATACACAGTATGAAAGTATGTTTTGTAAGGAAAAAATGCTACTTTGGTGTTTAAAATCCGTTAAAAACTATTTACTAAAACTAAAATTTATTAAACTTTTTATAAAAACAAAATATTTGCAAAAATCCCTACATTCAGTTTTTTGTGGTCTTTTAATACGATATTTGGTTTGTTTTTTTTATTTAAAATAAAAACGATGCAATAATCATAAACCATAAATATAATCATTTGTACATCAGAGTTCGCCAAACTTTTTATATTCCAGAACCCCATTTGTTATTTATACAAAACTTTATATTCCTTTAAATTAAAAAAGTATTAAAATGGATTTTTCTAAAGATATCATAGTTAATAGTTAACATTGTAACGGAAAAAAGCGGAAATTTTTATATATTTTTATGGTATATATTATATATATACCATATGAACAATAACATAAGTATTAAATAATATTCAGGCATATGATTTGGACACAACACCGATTTGAAAACAATAAAAGGTGTGATTTGTTCTCTATAGTCTTTTTTCCAATAATTTTCAAATTTATTTTTTAATAATTTCTTCAGTTATTTTTAATAAACTCTATTGTTGATATATTTTATACTAGTGTGCTTTTTAAAAGTCAGTAGTTTGAGATTTGCTTTGATCGAAATTCGTCACACCTTCTCAAAGTTTTCAACTCACACCTGATTATGTAATATACATACGCGGCGCTTACCTTGGGGTTACACAACCAAGGTCTGTGTATCGTTCAAAATTTATTACTGATACTGTTAATGCGGGATATTAGTATAATTCAGTTCAAACACTTTAATTTGAACTGTACTAATTTTTTATTTATGCCTTTAAGCACTTGTAACTTAAAGGTTGATGGGTGCAATAATTTAAACAAAAGAGTTTTTATTACTGAACAATATTGTAAACTTTTATTGTGATATTTATACTAAAATTATTAAAGAAAAATGCTGACAAAGTAAAAGTACAGAAATAAATTTGTGTGAAGGTGAACAATCAATTAACGTTGCTAAAGATATCCCTTTGTTAATATTTTTGACCTGTTGGCCAATCACATCAAAGAAAAATAACATTAAAGGTATTAACTACGACAAATTTAATAAAAGGTGTATTCATGTTGTTTTTTATTATTAGTTTCTAACATCATCCCCCGCGTTGAATGGATGTTCAACAGAATTGCAATGTTTGAAAGAATTGATCCGTGAAGCCTTTGTTGTCTAAACATCTAGATTGAACCTACGTAATTGGTTACGTGGCCTGGGTGTAGGTTTCATGTGGTGGGGTTGTTGTTCACCTGATTACAGTTCGATGTCTTCTTCAGGATCTTTAATAGCTATTGTTGTGTGTGGGTTTTGTTTGCTTCTGCACACCTTACGTCGAACAGTTATTATGATAAGTGCTGACACGCTTAAACAAAGTGCAAGATAACCTATTGTATAGCTATGCTGCTGGTGGGACTTCAATTGATTGGGCAGGTCCAGTATGTTCTGTTCTTTTAGTGATTTTTGTAACGCTGATAGTTCGTTGATGTTGTCAGGGTATATACTCTCTAAGTGAGTTGAGTTCAATGGATTGACGGTTACGGGGTGTGTAATAATTTGCTGTGGTGATAAGTCTGAGATGTTACCAAGGCTAGTATATGATGAGCTTATTGTACTTGAGATAGTTTGTCTACCCTTAATAGTAGCAAATTCATGTTTCAGCACGCAGTCCGGATCCAGCGTGAGCAGGCCAGAGCCCTTTAAAGAAATATGAGTAATTTCTCTGTTAAACACGACTGTGGCTCGAGATGGTGCTGTGGTAGCATATATCCATCGATTTCTTTTGTTGAGTGGTATCCACTTAGTAGTAGTATTTTCTAGAGTACAAGTTGGTGCCGTTTTGTTATTGTACAAATTGATTTCACACTTGCACACTTCTGAACCATAATTGTAACGGGTCTGACTGTTGTGACACAAAAATACGTTTTGTTTTATTTTTTTTTTTTTTTTTTTTTATCTTGGACCAGCACTCAGGGGATGACCCCTACACATGCAATGCATTGTGCTGGAACTAGTGGAAAGGGATAGTGATAGATATGAAAGGAGGTGAAGCTTCATTCGTTCTTTACAACTCTGCTTTTTTTTTTTTGCACGTTTAGTCGTAGAGCAGTGTTGCAGCGCCTCTGGTGGCGAGGAGGACATTACGAGGTTTGAAGCTGTGTTTAGTTTAGTAGCCACTTCTTTTTATTAATTTTTATTTTACTTCGCCGTTGATTGTGCTACTCAGTACCAACGAAGGAGGGCGCTCTGATGTTACATTGGGATTAGTATCAGCTGAAGTTGGTACTGTTCAGTGACCAGTGACCATGCCTTCGCCACTGAAACCTTCCGCCAACAACTGACACAAAGGCACACCAATGCACATCAGAGAAATGCGTGGTGTTTTTATTTCATGACTCTGTCTGACACTGGGTTTGAACCCAGGTCCTTCGGTTTGTAGTCAACGTGCTTACTACCTGAGCCAACGCCACCCTCATCAATTCAGTACATGGTTTTGCTCAGCATGTTAGGTACAGGAAACAGCTGGAAAATTTTAAATTGTTCAGGTTCAACCAACGGTAGTTATTTTGAATACTGCATGTTGGTGCGTAAGTCCACCTTGAACCTTCATTAGTTTGAATAACTGTAGTAGTTCATCTTGTCCAGTTGTAGGAAGAGCGAGTGATGGTACTGCATGGAGTTTAATTTGTGCAATTTCATTTTGTAACTGTAGAGGTGTTAGTAGTAATGGGCTGATTTTTCCATGATGAGTATCGACGAGGGCATCAAGAATTGATGATTGTATTTTTCGTATATTATTTGCAACTAAATTCAATTCTAAAACCGCACTATCAAATAGTTGAGTTAAGTTGATCTGGAACAATACCTTATTGTTTTGCTTCGTTGCTTCCGAAAGAGACCCAATTTGTTGCTCCAACTGTTGAAATATTACCTTGGCAAACAATTGGTTTTGTCGTATGATATTAATGGTGGAGTCAACAACTGATGTTTGATTCTTAAGCAATGTCAATAAATATGACTCATTGTCACTTACTTTCTGTATTGTATTGGTCATCTGGTCAGCATATTCAGAATCCAATATGCCAAATAAAGAATGAGCAACATTTCCAACTATATCCAGGGCGCCTCTTTTACTCCGCAACAGTTGATTCTCTAGTTGTAGATCATCTTCCATGTGTTCAAAATGTTTAATAATGCTGAGACATGATTCGTTTAATTCTATGATTTTGCACAGATGTCGTAGGGAATTCGTGCCGTTGATTAAAATTGATGTTTCAGAGCAATATGCAGCCAAATCATAGTATACAAAAATATTCCATTCAGTGGTTACAATTTTAGCTTTACCAATTTCTTCAAAATGGATGCCTATTTTCATTCCAAATTTTTCAGTTTTTATCGATGTTCCAAGTGCCATTGGTAACAACAATATCATGGTTATTAATGCTAGAGTGAGATTGTTTAATAGTGTTTTCTTCCTTTTGGCACAAGGCTCCCCAGTTGGGTCACTAGGCTTCTCAGTTGAGTTATAAATGCTGTTGTTAATGTTTAGATTGTTGTCATCAGAAGTGATGGTTTCTTCAGACTCTGGTTCGATGGGTAAAAGAGCGATTCGATGTATTGGGCGTTTGAATAGTCCATTGGTTGTTTTGACTTCCACGACTCTGACCACATTATCATTACCAGGATAAAGTTTGACTATTCTTGCTAAAGACCATTTCATGACTGGTAAATTATCCTCCTTGACTATCACCATATCATCAATTTTGAGGTTATCAAACTGCGTATTCCACTTGTGACGCTGCTGCAATTGATTCAAATATTCAGTGGACCATCTTTTCCAGAACTCTTGTTTGAGATGAGCCACGAGCTTCCAATGAGATAGTCTTGAAGCTTTTACTGTTGTTGCGTTGCTGTCGATTTGTGACACTACTGCTTCGCCAATCAAAAAATGACCAGGAGTCAGGGCTTCAAGATCATTGGGGTCACTTGACATAGGAGTTAAAGGGCGAGAATTGAGTATCGCCTCGATTTCCACTATAATTGTTTCCAGTTCTTCCTGAGTCAGTGATGCAGTTGCAACACTACGTAGTAACAGATGTTTTGCAGACTTTAACGCTGCTTCCCATAATCCACCAAAGTGTGGTGCACGTGGTGGTATAAAATGGAAATTTATTCCTTTTGAGCTAGCGGTTGAGATAATTGATTCCTGCCCCTTGTCGGAATAAATACTGTTGGCCAGTTCTGCTAACTGATTTTTTGCTCCTATGAAGTTAGTTGCGTTGTCAGAATAAATATTTTGACAACGACTACGACGGCTAATGAATCGTTTTAGAGCACCGATAAATGCTTCAGTTGAAAGATTAGTTACCAATTCAAGATGAGTAGCCTTTGTGACAAAACAAAAAAAATACAACTATATATGCTTTTGTTGGTTTTTTGCCTCTGACATTGTAATGGATCCAAAATGGTCCACAGTAGTCAACTCCTGTATTAATGAAAGGGCGTGCTGGAGTAAGTTTAATCTGAGGTAGATTGCCCATTACTTGTTGGCATAATTGTGGACGTGCCCTGACACATCTGAAGCATTTTTGTACAGTTGAGCGCGCCATAGTTTTGCCCTTTATTGGCCAGAATCGTTGTCGTATTATGTTTAACAGTGCTTGTGGTCCACAATGCTTGTTCTCTTCGTGGACCATTCTGAATAAAAGTTTTATGAGAGGGTCGTTGTACGGAACCAGAATTGGATGTTTTGCGTCGTATGATAACGGTGATGCTTTCAATCGCCCTCCAAGCCGTATGATATTTTTGCCATCTATGAATGGAGCCAGACTGATGATGGAGCTCCTTTTTTCGATTTCCTTGTTTTTTCGAAGCTAGTTGATTTCTGGTAAAAAATCGGATCTTTGAATGGTTCTGATAATTGTATATAGTGCATTATCCAGTACAGCCGAAGATAATGCCTTGTGTGTAGGACGCTGCGGTCTATTTATTCTTGAATTTTTTATGTATCTCAGGACATACCCCAATATTCTTTGCAGGGTCTTAAATGATTTCCTAAGTGGGATGTTGTATATGAACTCATTATTGGTAATGGTAACTGCTGAAATGGGTGGTGTCTTCCTTTTCTCGATGTCATTAGGAATTGAAAGTTGGCTTAAAAATGGGGATGGCCACATTTCTTCTCGTCCGTGCAGGAAAAGTGGTCCATATAACCATAAGTTGCATTCAGAAAGTTTGTACGCTGGTAGACCTCTGGATAAGATGTCGGCTGGATTATCTTTCGATCGGATGTGGCGCCACTGGTTGGGCAACGTTAATGATTGAATTTTGGAGACTCGATTGGCCACAAAAGTATGATATAAGGAGGATTGAGAGTTTATCCAAGAGAGTGCTATTTCGGAGTCAGTCCAGAGGCATACATGTAGATTTTTGATTTGAAGATCCATTTTAATTCTGTGCATGAGTTGAGCAGCCGTAACAGCAGCACATAACTCTAGACGCGGCACTGTTTGTTGTTTCAATGGAGCGACCCGTGTCTTTGCACAGAGTAATTGTACAATAACTCTTCGATCCTTAAGTGTTACTCGGATATAGGCGACAGCACCAAAAGCCTTTTCTGATGCGTCTGAGAAAATATGTAGTTCTGTTTTCTCTGCAAGTTTTCCTTTAAACACATGTCGGGGAATTTTAAAGTTGTCCAAGCTGTCTAAGTCTTTTCTGAATTTCGTCCAGCTAACGTGATGTTCTTCAGCCAATGGTTCATCCCAATCTAGCTTTAATTGCCACAACTGCTGGATAAACATTTTGGTGCTAGTAGGCCAAGAGGATCAAACAATTTTGCGAGATCTGATGTTGCTGTCCGTTTTGTGACATTTTGCAAAGGATTTACCTTGACGCAAAAGTGATCTGTCTTAGGCAGCCATAATAATCCCAACGTTTTTATAGCGCTAGCGTTGTCACTAATAAAATCTAAGTCCAGTACCTGATCGCCGAGTGGAATATTTTTCAATAGTTGTGGATGGTTTGTGCACCATTTTTTAAATTGAAGCCATGACTTCGCAACGCCGTAATAAGTTCATTTTGCGTTTGAAGTGCGATGCTGAGACTATCGGAGCTTCCAAGACCATCGTCCACGTAGAAATTATTTTTGAGCATTTGTGACCCATATGGATATTCTATCGAGCCCTCTTCAGCAATTTTTTGTAGGCACTTCGTGGCTAAATAAGGTGCTGCTCGAGTACCATATGTGACCGTATTGAGTTTGTAATAGTTAACAGGAAGTGATGGATTTTCTCTCCAGATTATTAACTGATACTGCTGATCGTCCTGATGAATCGCTATTTGTCTGTACATGTTCTTGATGTCGGTGGTGAATGCATATTTTGAAAGTCGAAAACGCAGCAATATTGAGAATAGTTCACTCTGGACGGTTGGTCCGGTAAACATTAGGTCATTTAACGAGTAACCTGACGACGTTTTTGCTGAAGCGTCAAATACTACTCTGAGTTTTGTTGTGGTGCTTTCTGGTTTCAAGACGTAGTGATGAGGAATGATGTATCTAGGCTCCAATACGGTGTCGATATCTATCCTCGCATGTGACCCAATTGTTCATACTCTCGCATAAACTGTATGTATAGTGATCGAATGTCTTCGTTTTTTTGGAGTCGACGCTCTAAGCCCACGAATCTATTGTATGCCATCTCATGGGATTTTCCTAAAGCGGTTGGGTTTTCACGAAAAGGAAGGCTAACTACGAACCGGCCATCTTTATTGGTGTATGTATGTTGAGTAAAATGTGCTTCACCCCCCTTTCATTTCCTTCAATCTCATCCAATTTCCAAAGTTGCTCAATGGCTTCTTCCAATGACGTGGAGTCTCCAAATACTGCACACGTGGTTGCACATGACGGGTTAGGAGGTAGATCTTTCCCGATTGTACCACCTACAATCCAACCAAGTACTGTGTTCTGGAGTGTTGGAAGGTCATCAGCAAGGTGTATAGTGCCATTTTGGGTTAATTTGAAGAAAAATTCTGCTCCAAGCAACAAATCTATCTTTTCCTGCTGATAGAAATGAGGATCTGCCAAGTGGATGTTGTTGGGAATGTTCCAAGTAGAAATGTCCACATGCTTATTTGGTTGTGGGGGAATTATGCTTGGTAGCACATATGCCTCAACGTTTGTAGAGAAGTTGTGATTCTTCGACTTCATCCCGATATTTATGCGATATTTTGACTTCTTTTGAGATTCGCCAACGCCGTCAATACAGAGTGAAATCTCAGATGGTGAAAGGGAGAATTTTTGGCAAAGCCGTTTCGATGCAATATTTACTTGTGATGCAGAGTCTAATATTGCTCTGAACTCATCTGATAGCCCATTTGAGGCTGTAATTATCACTTTTGCTGTTGCTAGTAAAACATAGCTCTGCCGGCCCGCAGCAACGTTCGTTGTTGCTGACGTAACTGCTGTTACTTCTGACGCAGGCTTCTGTATTTTTGGGTTTGTACACAACTAATTTGATGAATCCTTTATTGCTTTGGTAGTGCCTGTCATTTACATTGTCATATTGTTCCTGATTTAGGCCGCAAGCAGCTGGGTTGTTTAATTGATCATAAGCTTCATCATGCAGCATCTCTATTTGATCCCATAGTCTTTTGATTGTACTGATGTTTATTTCGAAATATTGTAGAGGATGGTCATCTGTATATGTTAGCCCCATTAATAACCGCCCGAGCGCACACAGACGGGCGTGTAACTTTCGCAGTGTACTGCTTGACGTTTCAATGTCAGGAGCTGCTTCAGTCAGTGTGCTGGATTTTCCGGATGCGAGGGGTTTAGCTACTGTTTTAGGATGCTTCTCCGTTTGTGCTTTGACACGGTTAACTTCATTAGTAAACAACTTGATGTATTCGTCAACTATAGAGCTTATTTTGTCATAATAACTATCAGCAAAATAATCTAATTTCATTGGCTCGTCATCACAAGCGTCTCGTATTTCTGTATCTGTTGCTTGAAATTCGTCCCAAGACTTTTGCAGCTGCCGCAATCGTTCCTCAAAATATACAACTGTTGCTTTGCTGTCGGATGAATCCTTCTTGAAGTTTCTTATGATCCTCTGGATTTGTTCACCAGTCTCTCTTTGGGCATCTAAAAGCTGTTCCATATTTGGCATGTTGAAAGTGAAGCAGAATTTTAATTTAAACTGATGTGTTGAGAATTATTGTTTTTGGCTTGGTTAATATCGGTTGCCTTGCTCAACGTATTGCGATCCCGTGCCTTGTCACAGGATCACGAAATTCGGGTCAAGGTTTTGACCGCTAATGTTATACCCTTGTGAGCGGGATTGAACTGTTGCGATCCTGTGAATTGTTGCAGGATCACGTTGATCGTAATAATTTTTTGCTGAGTGGTTGCGTGTTGATTTCTTTAAAGTCCCTTACCACTGGTGGGGGGAAACTTTTTACAAGGAAAGCTAAAAGCCGGGGTCACGAAGCTAAAAGCCGGGGTCACCAAAAATGTTAATGCGGGATATTAGTATAATTCAGTTCAAACACTTTAATTTGAACTGTACTAATTTTTTATTTATGCCTTTAAGCACTTGTAACTAAAGGTTGATGGGTGCAATAATTTAAACAAAAGAGTTTTTATTACTGAACAATATTGTAAACTTTTATTGTGATATTTATACTAAAATTATTAAAGAAAAATGCTGACAAAGTAAAAGTACAGAAATAAATTTGTGTGAAGGTGAACAATCAATTAACGTTGCTAAAGACAAAATTGCAATTAATGCAATTTTGTAATATGATATCCCTTTGTTAATATTTTTGACTTGTTGGCCAATCACATCAAAGAAAAATAACATTAAAGGTATTAACTACGACAAATTTAATAAAAGGTGTATTCATGTTGTTTTTTATTATTAGTTTCTAACAGATACATTCATACTTTTAAAACTTGATACGAACTTGCTTTTAAAATTCTGGAATGTTTCAATTTACTGTCAAGAAAACAATTTTTTGTTTGTTTTTTACAAATATTCTGCCGCAATTTAGAACTAATAATTAAAATCAAACATGTTTGTAAATAAAAGTAATAAGTTTAATAATGTTGTGTAATGTATAGAGCAACCATTTGAAGCTGTTTTCTTCAAGACGACATCTAGCAAAATAAAATTGCTTTAAAGTTGCGTGCAGCCTACGTCACAGATATAAATTTAAATCAATTAGGATAAGCAGTAGGTGTGAAAAACTTGAGAGAAAAATTTGAAAGTGTGGCTGCAGGGCAATAGAAATCAAAAACATTGCCAGCAAATAAAATAATTACACATATCGCACATGAACTACAAAAGTATCACAACTCAAAAAACGGGTTTCGAAGGAAATGTATTCTAAAGCTGGCCACAGACTTGCGACTTAAGTGGGCTTGTGCGCGAAAATGTTATACTTTCTTTGCTTATGTTATACTTAGTTTACTACGAAACGTCAAAGTGAATCTATGACAGGGATGTGTGCAAAAATATTCAATTGGATTTTGTAATTGTTGTGGCAATTTACATATATTTTATTAACTTTACATATTATTTCAAATTAATTTACCAGCTTCTTTTTTTGTTGCGTACATGAATAAATAATAAGAACAATATATAATTGCCTCATCCGCCTCGCGATTCATGTTTACTTTCTGACGTTTAACTTTATTTTCATTTGTTAGAAAACTAACATAGTGTCTATTCCTGATATAATATCAAATATATTTCTATCAGCAAACGTCGAATTTCATAGCAGAGCGAATTATATTACGTGTGGACTTCAATATTAGTATTATTGCAATATTATGTCAGATATTATAATATTGTTTTCATAATATATATTTAGAAAACAATATCATGATATCAACTGTCAAAAAACGTACACATACAAGAATACGTATGTAGATAAAAGAAAATAGTTTTGTGTATCTTTTCAATCTTATCTTTGTGTAATAAAATAAACGATAAAAGTGAGTTTTAAACAATCGCATATAAGTGTACAATGTACATATAAAAAGAAATGCCAAAATGTTTGTAAAACACATACATAGTTCTATTGAAATATATAAAGCTGCATTGCACGGCTGCCTGTTAATTATGAAATATTATGATATTTACAAAAGTACGTCTTTTCCCTGCCGACGTTCTCCCTCATGTTATATCAGAGTTATTATCAGTTGTAGACGCTATGTTAAGAAAGACAAATCACACGCACATATCACAAATCTGTGGCCAGCTTAAGTTTTCAATTTACACATCCCTTTACGTTACCTTTACACATGAAAGTACTTTCTTGAAATTTTTATATACATACATACATACATAGGCTTTCATACATGAGAAAAATTGTGCTGCCACAACTTGGCAGCTTGTTGATGAGAGACGGGAAGAAAATGGTTTTTTGTTGGTGCAAAACTGCAACCGGCTACAACCCTGCATTAGCAGAACAAAACAAATACATACATAATAAAAAAAAACAAATGTCAAACGAATACAAAAGATACTAATACACACAAAGCTCTGTGTACGTATTGTTCTCGTCTGTGAATGCTCTAAAATTTTAACGAAAGAAATGACTCATGAAAATTTCTTGTTCATTATCAAAGGCAAGTGAAAGTTTATTTTAAAAATGTCGTCGAACCGAAGCGTTGCAAAATTGATTTACTTCTACTTCGATGACTTAATTTCGCCCCAATTTTTATTGTTTTGCTTACTACCTCATTAAAATTGTGGGTTTGCTTGAGATGAATAAGTTTTTCTAAACATATCCGCATTGGGAATTTTCCCGTGTAGAAATAAAAAATTTAACAATACAAAAATCAAGATTGAATTATTTAATCTGGTAGCCCACGCTATATAAACGTTGCTACCATGATACAGTAAACAAGGTAAGACGATTAAGCAGCTGATCGCCTATGATACATATCTTGAATGTCAAACTCAATTTGAAAAAAAACGTAAGCAAAATCGTTTTTGTATATACTTTGATTGACAGTCAAAAAATAAAAATGTTCTTGTTGTAGATCGAATTTTCGCGTGCGAGAAGATAACAAACTAAGTTAACAAACTAAATCTGTTTCGCTCATTTTGAAGAGAGCGAAAAATATGTTCTCTCTTTGCATTTTGCAGAGCCAAATTTCAGTACTACCAAGTTTAAAAAGTGGAAATTCTTGCAGAAACCATTTAAAACAGCTATTTTATTGTGAATATATATATGATCTTCTTCTTTTTTGTATATGGGAGAGGATTTTAAAGTTAACAAACTATTTCAATATTCTTTATTAATAAGAATAAATCATAAATTTGTTAAAACAATACAATGAATTATGATGATTACTTATAGCACACTCAAGATTTAAGTAAATTAATTTATGTAATACCGAATACCTGGAAATATCGTTACATTCCGTATCTAGATACATTACCCTTATTATATATTTCATTCTTAAACAAAATCTAGGAATTCTTCCTGGACGGGACCAATTACACGTGAAAGGAGACATTATTGCCTTCAATTTGGTATACAATTTATATAGCCCAAAAGTTTTTTGTTGAACAAAGTTTTAAAAATAAAAATATTTTTCGTTCCACAAAAAATACTATTTTTGGTATAATTCAAAATCTAGGAATTCTTCCTGGACGGGACCAATTGCACGTGAAAGGAGACATTATTGCCTTCAATTTGGTATACAATTTATATAGCCCAAAAGTTTTTTGTTGAACAAAGTTTTAAAAATAAAAATATTTTTCGTTCCACAAAAAAATACTATTTTTGGTATAATTCAAAATCTAGGAATTCTTCCTGGACGGGACCAATTGCACGTGAAAGGAGACATTATTGCCTTCAATTTGGTATACAATTTATATAGCCCAAAAGTTTTTTGTTGAACAAAGTTTTAAAAATAAAAATATTTTTCGTTCCACAAAAAATACTATTTTTGGTATAATTCAAAATCTAGGAATTCTTCCTGGACGGGACTAATTGCACGTGAAAGGAGACATTATTGCCTTCAATTTGGTATACAATTTATATAGCCCAAAAGTTTTTTGCTGAACAAAGTTTTAAAAATAAAAATATTTTTCGTTCCACAAAAAATACTATTTTTGGTATAATTCAAAATCTAGGAATTCTTCCTGGACGGGACCAATTGCACGCGAAAGCAGACATTATTGCCTTCAATTTGGTATACAATTTATATAGCCCAAAAGTTTTTTGTTGAACAAAGTTTTAAAAATAAAAATATTTTTCGTTCCACAAAAAATACTATTTTTGGTATAATTCAAAATCTAGGAATTCTTCCTGGACGGGACCAATTGCACGTGAAAGGAGACATTATTGCCTTCAATTTGGTATACAATTTATATAGCCCAAAAGTTTTTTGTTGAACAAAGTTTTAAAAATAAAAATATTTTTCGTTCCACAAAAAATACTATTTTTGCTATAATTCAAAATCTAGGAATTCTTCCTGGACGTGACCACTTGCACGTGAAAGGAGACATTAATGCCTTCAATTTGGTATACAACTGTAAAGAGATTAATGGATAAATTTGCCGAAACTGGGTCTGTTAGTGATGTAAAGACAACAACGCGCCATCGACCAGGTCGATCGACCGAAAATGTCGCAGCTGTACGTGATGATGTCGCTCAAACTCCATCCACCTCAATTCGACACCGAGCTCAGCAAATTGGTGTCTCCAAATCCACTTTGCAGCGAATTTTGACGAAAGATTTCCATCTTCATGCATACAAAGTTCAATTGACTCAGGAACTGAAGCCAGCTGACCATGGACAGCGAAGGGAGTTCGTTAATTGGGTATTGGAGAGACAACATGAAAATGCTGATTTTGCCGATAAAATCATCTTCAGTGACGAGGCCCATTTCCATCTTGATGGCTTCGTCAATAGGCAGAATTGGCGCATTTGGGGTGAGGAAAATCCTCGAGTGATTCACGAGAAGCAAATGCATCCTCAACGTGTCACTGTGTGGTGTGGTTTTTGGGCTGGAGGAATCATTGGACCTTTTTTTATGAAAATGAGGCAGGTCAAGCGCAAACAGTCAATGGTCTTCGGTATCGTGAAATGATAACCAGTTTTTTCTTGCCTAGAATTGATGAAATTAATGTGGAGGGCATGTGGTTCCAACAAGACGGCGCCACATGTCATACAGCCAGAGACACAATTCAATTGCTGCATCAGTCATTTCCCGCTCGTGTTATTTCGTGTTTTAGAGTACAGAATTGGCCGCCTAGATCGTGCGATTTAACACCATTAGATTTTTTTCTTTGGGGTTTTTTGAAGTCGATGGTTTACGCGAATAAGCCGACGACGACTCAAGTCTTAAAAGAGGAAATTGGACGCTGCATTAATGAAATACCGCAGCATTTATGCAAAACGGTCATTGAAAATTTCATTAAAAGATCGCGTGCATGCCAGCAAAGCCGCGGCGGCCATCTGCACGATATATTGTTCCATACATAACCTCATTCTGTCTACTTTACGATATAATAGTTTCACGATTTTTTTTTAAATATCTGTGTTTTATTTAAAATTAAAAATTGCGCTCTTGTTGGGACACCCTTTACATAAATGTTTATGTACATGGCATTTTGTTATAGAAATGCTTATATTTTTTGGGTTTTGTGAAAAAAATTTGGACAGGATCCATAATTTCATTTAACAGATCAAAATTACTCGAAAAACTTTATATCTACCTTTTCGATAGGTTTTTTTGTGTATATTTTAATGATATATGCCTACATACATATGTACAGGGTGGCGCAAAATTAATCACCTTTTCGGAAGATGTTATAATTTTTGGAAATGGCAGCAAATGCCAATTCTGCTTTAATATTTGTGGAGAAGCTACTCCCCTCAATATCGCGGAGTGATTGAAAGAACAACTTTTCATCGAAAATCATTATGAGCAACGAGGACCATTTCCATCTCCGTGGTTACGAGAATAAGTAGAATTTTCAAATCTGGAGACTGGAGAACATGCGGTTTTAACAGGATTTAGCAACCGCGCATACTGCACGACCTACACAACCGCAATTCTGAGGACTGGATTATTAATTTTGCGCTAACCAGCTAGCAGCCATACTGTAAAGAGGTCAATTACTTATGACAACCGAGCCCCAGTTGGATTGCCAGTTGTTAAAAGCGACATTAGGAATGAAAACTTCGAGTAGTTCATTTTAGTTGGTGTTTAGTGTTTTTCTGGCAACCACGAAATTTCATGTGCTGGCTGGCAACGCAACTGTAGTTCGAATGCTATCCATAATTGACATATTAATTTTCTGTATATGTATTGATATATATTTATATGATCATAATTTTGAAATCAAAATACAGAACAAAGGCATTTTTTACAATAGTATTTAATAAAAAACCGACTGCAAGTGGATAATGAAGAAAAACTATTAAAGAATGTTATAGAATGAAGGTTCAATTTGAAACGTTATTTTTGTAAATAAATATCTACTCTACCATTAAAGTATTAAGCGCCAAATCACGTAACCAAAATGATATTTATATGAAATTAAAAAATTTTGTTTTGGTTTTTATACAAATCCTAAAAATTATCGAAGGCAAATCAGTGCCAGAATTTCTTTGCGTTTTATGGTGTATTCCACTTAGGTAATTAGAACCTGAATCTTTTCTTAATAATATATGAAATGTTTTAATTAGTTTTCATTATTCATTAGGCTTCTCATTAATGAATATCTGGTATGAAAATAAACAAGTTTGGGGAAATTTCTGGCTTTTTAGATTAAACTTAAAACCTGGGGGGTTATTATGAATTTCGATTCGAAAGAAAACATTTGCACAAGCTATACAAATTCGAATGATTTTCGTTTCGAATCGAAATGCATAATGACCCCCTGATCTAGATACTGCGTAATCTAATATTTTGTATTAATAGTGCATGTACATACATATGTATGTAATTGTTATCCGTATGTAAACCAAAACTCTTAAAAATAAGGAATATTTTTACTTTTTCTTGTCAAGTTTTTCAACTAAAGCTAAAATGTATGTATCAGTGGAGAAACTATCTGGAAATATGAAACTAATTGGAATAGTGACTATTATAACAAAAATTATTTATTTGACTTAAAAGATATAAAGAGTAGGTCCAATTACTTTATCTTTATTCGTCCATACATCAGTAAGAAGTTCTAAATTATTGGTGATCTTGGTCAAGATATGCATTTTTATTCTATTCCACACATATAAGTATGTACATATATTTGCAAAAACACAGCACTGCAATTTGTAATAATACCGTGTTCGATAGTTTAACACAATTAACTCAATAATTTTTAAAAATTATTAAGTTTTATATGTACTATACGAATATTTACATATATAAATATTTCTATACTTGGTTAAATTTGCTTTCAACGAACCTTCGTTGTTTACATTTTCAAAATATCACATTCGTCTACAAAAAAGTTATTACCGCCGTTAAATAAAAGCTTGAACTTTCGAAAGCCGTTAGTGAAGACAGTTTTTAAGCGAAGTCCGGCAGTGCTTCACCCAAAAATTACAATTACAAATGAAAAATTAATGGGTTCAAAGAACATATAAAGTGAAATTATTATGTTCTGATCAATACCTAGTCTTAGCGAAATCCATATATTTTGCAAAATCTGATGTTTGAAATAAATGCAGTCGAACTAACATGCAACCAAACTATCCAAAATACATATGATTAGTTCAACTGCTGCAGTCAAAGAATGCAAATGCAGTCGAAATATGCAATTAATAAAAAAATGCATTAAGACTATGCGGCATACATATATATACATATATACATATATATATATATATATATATATATATATATATATATATATATATATATATATATATATATATATATATATATATATATATATATATATATATATATATATATATATATATATAAATATAAAAAGAAAAAAAATTATATTATGGCATATAATATTTCATGATACTATTGAAGAAGGAATATTCAACAAAACCAAAAAATCTCAATTAACTCCCACATTCTTTCTTCGGCAGGAACCTCTCCCCTGAACTGATCTGCTTCTGGACTACTAGGGGCTAGCTTCTAAATCGGTTTTAGGTTAAGTCGTCCATCTGTCTTTGTGTTCCGTACGGAATCGTGCGAGTAAGTATGTACACAACAAATAATTTTTCTACATATAGATTTCACTTTTCCTAAACTTTACCTTTTTTTCTATTCTCTTGGAAAGACTTTACTATGATAAATACCCCTAACGTGACGTGTTCCTGGCTTGAGCTCAACCCTACAATCGCGCACTCTGACTCATTCTACCAGAGGACTGTGTTAACCGGTAAGTTTTTCCGTATAGAAAAAAGACAAATGGCTAAGCTAAATACATATATATATATATATATATATATATATATATATATATATATATATATATATAAAGGGTGTTTTTTATTGAGGTATAGAACTTTAAGTTGGCATCACTTTTTTAACTGGCGGCCATTTTGTCAGCTGTCAAGTGATTAATATTTAGTTTGGTTTGCCATTTCATCATGAACAGGTTGACAAAAGAACAACGCTTGCAAATCGTGCAAATTTATTTCGAAAATAATGGTTCAGTTCGCGAAGTTTACCGCAAGCTCCGTCCATTTTATGGTCGACATAATCGTCCATCAGAGCAATTAATTCGGTTAACCATAGATCGTTTTCGCACTACGTTTACTCTATGCGATAATACGCATCCGCAGAGACGTCGAACAGTGCGCACCGAAGAAACAATTGCCGCTGTAGAGCAAAGTGTTGAAGAGGACCCGAATGAATCGATTCGCCACCGTGCACAGCAATTGGAGCTTTGTCCATCAACTTTATGGAAGATTTTGTGCAAAAGATTTTGCCGAAAATGAGATTGATCTCGATGCTGATTTTCATCGCAAAATTTTGTTCAGTGATGAGGCTCATTTTTGGTTGAATGGCTACGTCAACAAGCAAAATTGCCGCATTTGGAGTGAAGAGAATCCACATGAGACCCTTGAGACGCCATTACATCCACAAAAACTGACTGTTTGGTGTGCTCTATGGGCTGGTGGAGTCATTGGGCCATACTTCTTCCGAAATAATGCTGGAGAGTCAGTTACCGTTAATGGAGACCGGTATAGAGCCATGATAACCGACTATTTTGTTCCCGAATTGGATGGCATGAATGTGGATGAGTTGTGGTTCCAACAAGACGGCGCTACATGCCACACAGCGCACGTCATAATCGATTTATTGAAGGAAACATTCCATGAGCGCATAATTTCACGGAATGGACCTGTCAATTGGCCACCAAGATCGTGTGATTTGACACCATTGGATTATTTTCTTTGGGGATATGTGAAGTCGCTCGTCTACGCCAACAAACCAGAAACGTTAGGGGACTTGGAAGCCAACATTCGTGGCGTTATTGCCAACATACGGCCCCATATGCTCGAAAAAGTGGTTGAAAATTGGACCTGTAGAATTGGCTTTATTCGAGCCAGCCGCGGCGGCCACATGCCCGAAATCATATTTAAGCATTAATGGCATAAAATTATCCTTCCAATAAAGCCAAATTGATGGACATTAAAACGATTTTCTTGTGTTTTATTTCAATTCGAAGTTCTATACCTCTAAAAAAAACACCCGATATATATATATATATATATATATATATATATTATATATATATATATATGTATATATATATATATATATATATATATATTAGAGATGGAATCGTGAGCGACTTTTCACTCACGCTCACGATAAAAAAATATCACTCATGCACGCTCACGAACGACCTCATATTTTTGGCTCACGTTCACTCACGCTCACGTGAGTGGAAAAAAAGTTGGTCACAATCACGAAATACTCACGAAAAAGCACAACCTATAAGTATTTACAGTGTACTCTCTCTTAACGGACACCTCTCTTAAGCGGACATTTCCCATAAACGGACAATTTTTTTAGTCCCAAAAAATATCCTTAGGGATTAAAAAACTTTTTCTCCCTTGAGCGGACAACCTTCCCATAACCGGTCGCGGACACTTTTTTCCCACCCTTTGGGCATTTCAGTTTCCCATAACAGGACAGTAACACTATTCTGTTTAATACATACTTGAATCGATTTGCCTCAAGCAGTAGACAAATATGTATGTATGTATCTATTAAAAATTGTTATTTACTCTTTCTGTACTTCTCTCATAAACGGACACCTCTCATAAGCGGACAAATTTGCCAGTCCCTTAGGTGTCCGCTTAAGAGAGCGTACACTGTATTTCTGAATGTAAATAAAAAAAATCTAATATACAATCAGAAAATTCTGCAATAAAAGAGGAAAATTATGTTTAACTGAGAAATATATTTTTCTGAAACAATTTGTTAGTCTTGAAATACAATTTCTCAATTTCGATATGTGGGCAAGTCCCAGAATCGGAATTCTCTTACATTCACCTTTCTTATAGGAACTATATTTTGTGTACAAAACACACTTTAACTTTCAAAGTTACTTCCGCTTTTTGTGGCGTGCGTCACGAAACTTTGCGATAAATTATTTCGCAATAAATACCGGCTAAAAATTTAATACGTATTTAAATATGAAGTCATAAACTAGCCATAAGTCCTTTAAGTATTATCGGTGGCGGCTGGGGAGAATATTATCGTCGGCGGCTTGATGCCGGCGCAAAGGCGACTATTTTCAAAATAAATATTTCTGTTTAATTTTTGGTATTGAAAACATATCGCTCCTTCATTGCAACATAGTTATATCTCAAAAAAAGTCGTTCGTCACCAAACGAATTTGAAGCTTTTAAATCAACGGAGAAATAAAAATGTATTCACTCCTCAAGTGAGTAAACAAGATATTTGTATTAATATTTTACACAAGATGAACTATATGATAAATATTTCTTGCATTTATTACTCAAAAAATTAAGTTTTTAAGGCTGGGCAAAAATGCTTTCGTTAGCGAAGCCGGTGTTTGTTATACCATAGATTACAAAATCCTTTCATTTGAATAAACTACATACCTAGTATACAATCGTAACATTTTCGGATAAAATTTTGTATAAACTATATTGAGAACTCAAGAGTTAAATATTTTTCATTAAATTTTGTATATTCTAAAAGAACTTTTCAAAAGCTTTAAAATGATATCAATTTTGGCCATATATGTACGTTTAGAAATGCAGTGGAATTTCACATATATAAGTATATGGAAACTTCGGAGGCCCATAACTCGGGAACTATACGTTTCCCCCAATTTTTTATTTAACATTTTCTTCTTATTTTACCATTTGCTACACCACTATATATTTTTTTTGAGCTGTGTCACTAAACTAGACTTGTTCCATAATCTGAAATTTGCTTTTATATTTGACGACGTTTTTTTACTTTTTTTTTATAAATTTACTGCAAATTAAATGTTTTTTGTAAGAAACTAATAAAAAAGGTCGCAGACCTCTAAAAAAGGGTCAAATTACTACTTTAGTCGACAAATTTTAGCTAGAAAAGTGTTCATTTACTTTTTCACATATTTGAGAGTAATTTTAGAAAATTTCTTGTTACTGTCTGGTTGCTAATTTTTACTAGTAAAAAATAAAAATGAGGATGTATTGCTGAGAGGGTTGCCCAGCACACATAATGCCAAACACTTAAAATAAGAAAAGAAAAAAAGTTTAGAGTAAGAATTTTTGTCAGATATAACCAACTTATTAAATGGATGTACTTTAAATTTCAAGGAAAAGAAAAAATATATATTATACGGCCGAAATTCTCTTAAATTTTTAAAAATTTCAATATTTTTTACTTCAATTTTTTGTGTCCAATTGTAATTGAAAATCGTGTTTGCTTTGCTTCAACCAACAACAATGCTTAATAAATTTCTGAAAAAAATGATACTCCGCCGCATGTGTTTTTATCGCTTGCTTAACGATCAGAGCTGCAAAACTATCGATGGTACTATCGATAGTTTGGTTTTAAGTGGACTGGACTGGATGGTTTTTATCCGATAGCGATATTATCGAGAAATATCAGCAATGCCAATAAAAAGGCTCTGTTGGCGGCTTTGTAATATTAAAAAGAACGTTTACAATAAATTTTAAAATAAATAAGTTTAGATTTTTTTCATCATCAGATATGGCCATTTCAATACCAAAACCAAATTAAATAAGAATACAAATATTTATTACTAAGAGTTTTGATACATAGAGAAATTTTGCGGCGAGTAAAAGCGGACGACTACTCAACGGTCTCCGCTTTCTGCTTACAGATCACTTGTAATGCTAAATTGTTTGTAAGTAGAATACATAGTTCATAAATTAAAAAAGTTAAATTAATAATTTGTATTTCCTTAGTTAAAAAAAATTAAGGTAAAAAATTAAAACGTGTGAAAAATAACTGAAAATTATCAACTAAATTGTTACCAAGAATACAAAATTATGAATTTGAAAATAAATCAAGATATAAATGTCTATAAGCCACTATATAAAAAAAATATATTAATATTCGTATTATATATTCATTACTTACATAATCATAAAAAAGAATAATATTAATAAAAGAAGTCCAAATTTCACTCCGAAAGATGTTAATTTTTCAATGGCCGCAAATTTTTTGTTTACTTTGTTGCGCGAAACACCAACACGCAAGCAAAAACATATGTTTGTGTATGTATGTGTGCAAAACTTAAATGACTTTAAATGCAGAAGAATGGTCCTTTAAGTTTCATTTAAATGTCACATAATTTTGTACTGAAAAAATTAAAATGGTACTTAAGTGGCATTTAAAGATAAATGACACAAAAAATGCTTTCGTTAGCGAAGCCGGTGTTTGTTATACCATAGATTACAAAATCCTTTCATTTGAATAAACTACATACCTAGTATACAATCGTAACATTTTCGGATAAAATTTTGTATAAACTATATTGAGAACTCAAGAGTTAAATATTTTTCATTAAATTTTGTATATTCTAAAAGAACTTTTCAAAAGCTTTAAAATGATATCAATTTTGGCCATATATGTACGTTTAGAAATGCAGTGGAATTTCACATATATAAGTATATGGAAACTTCGGAGGCCCATAACTCGGGAACTATACGTTTTTTATTTAACATTTTCTTCTTATTTTACCATTTTCTACACCCCTATATATATTTTTTGAGCTGTGTCACTAAACTAGACTTGTTCCTGTCAGGTGCGCCCTAATATGAAAGGCAGACAAAATAAATAATAATAATAATAATAAATAGTGGAAAAAAATGGTAAGGGGAAGGTGAAAGGTTAAATGGGGTTAAATGTTTTTATTGTGGAAGAAAATAAAAAGGAAAGTAAGCTGCAGCATAGCCGAAGGCGATCACGCCACCTTTTTTGCGACTGATGAAAAAAAACAAAAAGGCGGTTGATGATAGAGTGATCACTTATTAGTTTGGTGTGAGAGAAGACGGTTGAGTGGCGTTAGGTTTTTATTAAATAAATTAATGGATTTTTTTTATAAATTAATTAAATATATAATAATAAATTATATAAATATATTGTGTGTATAATGTGGAAAAGATAACCAATTTAAAATTATATAAAAAAAGAGGAGTATATTATTTCAGGAATAAAAAGACAAAACGGAAACAAAATTCCTGAAAGTGAAATATAAGCTTGTATTGAATTGAAATAGAGCCATTTGATAGACAAGTCACACAAGTTCAACAAACAACAAAATAATAAAGTAATTAAATAAAAGTACATGTAATCAACCAAAACACATACGCTAAACAATCAAACACACATATAAAAACTGAAACGAAGTTACAAAAAAAAAACATTTAAACATCCAAAATACTCGTCAGCCACTACAACCATAAAGCCGTGCCACGTCATCACACCCAACGAGGGAACATAAAAAAACCCCCAGCAGAAGCCCGTAAAAAAAAAGAGAAATCCTGCCCGGAATACAGAAAAAATTTACAGTCCGAGAAGCCACGCCACGGACGGTTTTTTTTCCTTGTAGCTGAACAACAACAACAAAATATTATAAATCAAATATATGTATGTATAAATATGTAGAGTTTGTAGAATTTAATTAAATAGTTACATTCAAATAAATAAGTTTTTTTGAATATATTTGTTTTAGTAAAAAGCTAATTAATATTTGTAGGTTAGGGAAACAGACAGTGCCTCGGTATTAATCATTCCCTTTTACAATAAGGCAAAGGTGAGCGAGTAGACAGGGGGGGTTGAGCTCAAGCCTTCAGGTCATCGTAATTATTGTGGTCAGTGGTTACCTTCAGAGGTAAGGGTATGTTTGCCTAACCAGTTGAGTACAATGAAAGCATAATTTACAACATACATATTTATAGATAGATCTATTTTGTTCATTTCATTTTATTAGTTTTTTTATGTTGCTATTGTGCATTGACTAATAGTATAGGATGTAATTAACATGTAATTTTTTTTATAGTTAAATAGCTGAAATTTTAATGTAAGGAATACTTACTAAATATGCAAAAATAAAACCTAATATTTTGTTTATAACGTTTATTGAAAACAAAAAATTACAGTATGTGAAGGAAAGTTTATTTAATATGGCATAAATAATAAAAAGTAGGTGATTGGATATAGGGTGGTGATAAGTTCCATCGAGGTGAATTTAGGGGCAACAAAAGAAACAAAAGGAGCGTTGCCATGGAGGAATTCCAAAGTTCCATGGAATTTCTGAGGGGAGGGACTCCAGCGGACAGAAAACCAGTCCGTCATGATGGTGAGTGTCCTGAAAATGGAAGAAAAGGAAAGTGTGAGTAAAAGCTGTGTATAAAATAATTAAGTAAACTTACTTCGGGTCCCCTATCATTGATATACATATATACCTTTTTATTAAGTCTGGTATTAATTTTTTTTGTTAGTGTGGGATTCTTTGTGCCGGCTTGTAGATAAGAACTCCACCCCAATCCGACGAGCTTCAGCTGCAAACAATAATACCAGCACGTCTGCAATCTGGTCAACCAAACATTTTTATAAATACTTACCCAACACTGCACACTACAATAAAATGGCGCCCAACGTGGGGCCCGAAGTAAGTTCAGTCCATTAGTATACCAAACGTTTGTATAGTTTTCGTTGACTGACGGGTGTAAGTCCCGTTTAAGTTTTAAAGAGTCCTTAACGCGTAGCGACACTTAGTCGGCAATGTTAGCTTTATAAATGTTGTCTTTAGTTTGGAATATGAATAGTAGTCTTAATCTCAGTATTAGTTTTAGGGTTTAAATGCTTACAGTTTTGTTTTCAAGCCAGAGTATTTTGTAGCAATAGCCCGGTTAGTTCAATAGTGTAGACAGTTTTTTAAATGCTTTCCTCTACTTCTCGCATGTGTGTCCCGATTTTAAAACACATAGTAAATTAAATCGCGTAGCGACATGCAAGAGTAGGTGAGATTTTTTTTTAAGAAAAAAAAAAAAAAAAAACCTTTTGAGTCTTACTTGGTCTTCATATGAAGGTAAACCTGTAATTGCTTCAACTCGTAAATTTTTATTACCAATTTTATTTTTTGGCTTATTCGGCGAGTCCAGGAAATAATAGTCGAATTAGTTTCCTGCTGCAGCCAGGCCTAAACATAGTAATTTCAATTTATCCATAATTTTCTTTCCAGTAGTGGTTCACAAACTTAGCAAACACACTTCCTTTTGAACAATTAGGTTACTTTTATTTTCCGGATCGTTTATTCACCAAATAAACTCAAGTTTAGTCGTGGAACTATCACCGCCTTACACATCTTTCGTCCTACCGTTTAGAAACAGAAAGTCTTGCAATTTAGGATTATTAGAGTTGCAGGTAGATTTGATTTTATCGTTTTTTTAGCTAGATAGGAAAATTTTTTTTGTTTTTCGCTATCTAGAGTCCAAATTTTACATTGGATATAGAAATATAAATTTTCTAAATTTATTAATCGAGATTGCCTCGATATTTCGTTTTTTTATCTTTAAAATATTTATTAATATATTTCGGTTTATATCTATTTATTTATTTATTTGGTATTATAAAGGCCCCACCACAATTATATTATATAGTCCAATTAGTTTTACGTAGGAACTTATATTATATCTATTTATATATGTATGTGGGTATATTTACGTTTATTTGTATATATCGCACCCTAAATACAAAAGGGGCACAACTCAAAATACTAAAATTTTCAGGAGAGACAAAAAACTGTTTATGTAAAAATGATTATAATATTTAAAGAAAATATTGTTCTATTATGAAAAAATTCAATATTGAAGAAGGTTCTGCTATACTTTTTTCAATCTTATATTATGTTTGCGAAAATAAAGTAAAATTTTGATTTATGACTCTAACTGAAATTTTTTCGATTAACTACTGATATTATCTCAAGTTGTGCCTCTTCAACTGATAAAATGTTTTAAATTTGTAAGTTTCCTAGCCGCCGACTGAATAGCAACCACAATAATAAGAAAATCCACAGGAGTGATGAAATGTATGTTTTTATTCAAATGTTTCTATTTTAAAATAAAGCTTTATTCATTTCATTAGCATATATCAAAGTAGCACCAAGTACAAATCAAAATAGCTCATTATATTAAAAAAAATACTCTTCAAAAGTTTACATTTTTAAATGCTATTGAAACTATGTAGTAAATAAATATTTGTAATATGACTCATAAAAGTTTTTTGGAATATGATTTTTATCCACCAGTTCTTTTATATCCTTTTGCTTTATTTGTGGAAGCGATAGCCTTTCCGAATAAATCGCGCTAAAATTATTATTGTTAAAAAAATGTTTAATGTTTTTAATAACAGCAAAATGAAGTAAATATAAAATGCTTCTCAATTCTTACTTGATGCAACTCCAAGGCTTTAAATTGTTCCTTACACACACTTCCTGAAAGGTGATTTCTTTATAAGATGTTTTATAAAAAAATGAATTGGAGTTTTCTTTATTGACTTGGAGAACTTTAATATCACGCCATATAACTTTCTGATTGTCTTCATTTTTGGAAAAATTTTTACCCCACTCTTCTTGAAGAGACTTTAAATCATAAAACGCTTCATGTGATAATTCCCGAACTTTATATGGGGGGCCAGTCTTTTTTGCAGTTGCTATGAGACTTGTGTATTGGTCTGGCGTATAAATGGGATTACTACTTAAATGCCTTTTTACTTGCTTCTCAATAACGCTGTGGACATTATCTCCTTCGTTTTGAGAGTGACCTTTAATAAGATATTTATGCGTAATACTTTTCAAATTATACTTATGTACAGCATTGAAAGAATGTACTTACTTTTTTGTTGTCCACAGCAGTTATCAGAATAAAAAATTAGATCTAAATCTTGAGCATTTTTTGCCTTTTGTACTAGATTCTGGATATATAGAAGCACACAGGTTCCGATCTCATTACTCCCACGTTTTCCTTGTACTTCTGTCCAAAAAAAACATTCTACATATTTGGCGCTAAGGTCACCAACAGTAAAATTGTAACAGTTAATTTTACTTTTGTAGTAAAAACAAGAGGTAAAGCCTTTTGGCAACGGTAAAACAGCCTGTAAGTCATACACAGCTACATTGCTTTTTTTCTTATGAACATCTTTTTCGGCTCTGCATAGCTCCTTTTCTTCGAGGTGTGTGTCGTAATCTTGCACCAAATCACTTTTTTCATTTTCATCAGCATATAGGAAAGACTCGCAGAGATCGCATTGATCTTTCTTTGGTTTGAAAAAACCAATGTTGAATTCTGTGTTAAATATTCTGTAAAACATAATTTTACTCCCAAACTCTAAATTTTCAGCTTCACGAGATTCTTTATAGTCTTGGTATAGATCTGCTATGTTTTTACTGCTTTCAATGAACTCCCGAGAAGTTTTAGCACGTAAGTAATGAGACTCGATTCTTGGAATATTTTGAATAAATTCTCTCATACTGTTTTTGATTTCTGGGCTTACTGTTGTATGATTGTCATGCTTTCCACGAAGATCCAGCTCAACGAAACCATAGCTGTTCTTTTTTTTTATAACTGTTCGTATAACTTTTTCATTTATATCAAGGGTTGCTTTAAAAAAAGTCTGACACACTCGAATAGGCTTCAAGTTGAGCTCAAAGAAAAAAGCATTATTAAGTTTGCGAAGCCCATCTGTACAAGTGTATCTGTATTTTGGTTTAATTTCTTTCATATGGCTAGCTATAAATTCTCTTTGTCTTTGCAAGTTACCGCAACCCCAATATTTTTGAAATATTTCAAGACGCGTCGATTCAGGAATTAGTTCATTGCATCGAAGTCGGCACTTTGCTCCGCAGGGTGGCCGTATACACCTGGCATTTACTTCTTTTTTCGACTTGGAAAGTGATGTGTAAGAGACTCCTGCGTTTCTTAAAGATTTTTGTTTCCTGTTTTGAAATGTATATCTAGAACGTGTTCTCTTCCTATTTAGTCTTTTTATATCTTCTTCTTCTGAGTATTCTTCCGAGGTGCTGCTTTTAGTTTTTCCGGACACACAAAATTCAGTCCCAGAGTCACTAATTGCATTTGTGCTACTATCATCATTATGAGAAGACACGCTGCAATCATTTTCCATCGTAGTTGAGTAATGTTCAAGGTTTGGGCAAGACATTTTCATCGAAAAAGTCACAACCAAAAATTAAATTTTGTATTGAAAATAATTTAAGAATTTACAAAAGGCATGCACAATAAGTAAACAAACAAATGGCTAATACCAATATAATTAACATTTAATACTTTTTTGTACTTTAAAACAAAAAAAAATTGTTAAACTTATGACGATCACGATTATTTAATCAAAAAAGGCACATAAATAAATAATACTGTTAATTGAACTTACTTTTTCCAACTAAAGAAGCACAATGCAAAATAATATACCACGAAATTGATCACTTTTTCCAGTAATAGAGACAGAACTCAAAATAAAACTCTTTATGTGTAATAAAAGTAATCAGTTGTTCTTGAGCACATTAGCACAACTAAAAATAATTCTCTTTAGTTCATCGTGCAGAAGCAACACACTTAACATAAAAATAGACATAACTGTATTTTTCCAGTTAAAGAAGATAGTGATGTGTAAGAAATTTTTGCAGTAGTTAGAGATGTGTATTCTGAATTAATTTATGGAAAAAAGTCAGTTTTGGAAAATTTTGAGTTGTGCCCATTTTGTATTTAGGGTGCGATATATTTAAATACATTTATATATGTTTATATATATATATATATATATATATATATATATATATATATATATATATATATATCTATATATATATATATATATATATATATAAATAAGTATATATATGTTTAAATATATGTATATAGATATTTTTAAATTTCCTTTACCCTGCTTTTAATTTCTTTTTAATATTATTTTCAAAGATACACACGTATGTATATACATAATTTGTTCGCTAAATTTTAGTCACCGCGGTGGGTATGGTTTTAACAAGACAGGGCAGTAAACTCTCCGCAACTGGACCAACTACCAGCAATATGTCTAACGCTGAAAATAATGTAGCGTGTATTCTGAATTAATTTATGGAAAAAAGTCAGTTTTAGAAAATTTTGAGTTGTGCCCCTTTTGTATTTAGGGTGCGATATATTTAAATACATTTATATATGTTTATATATATATATATATTTAAATAAGTATATATATATTTAAATATATGTATATAGATATTTTTAAATTTCCTTTACCCTGCTTTTAATTTCTTTTTAATATTATTTTCAAAGATACACACGTATGTATATACATAATTTGTTCGCTAAATTTTAGTCACCGCGGTGGGTATGGTTTTAACAAGACAGGGCAGTAAACTCTCCGCAACTGGACCAACTACCAGCAATATGTCTAACGCTGAAAATAATCTAGCACCCGTCGCAGAGGTACCGAATGTGGCGACGCCCACTTTAGCTGACGAGCAAGGCAATACGTCGTTCAATTCGAACGAATTAAATAATACCATAGTATCACCCGAATACTCAAGTCTTACAGCACAAAATGTTAGAAGGGAAATGCGTGAAGACATACACAATACTGATAGGCAACAACCTTCAGCCAATAGCCAACAAGTACTGACCAGTCAACACGTGCAGGCAATGGTTACGGCGTCAATCGGTCTGTCGCAGGTTCACCTGATGAAGCAAGTGAATGAGAGAATTGGTGATGCTCTGAGGGAAATTAAGGCCGCAATAAATGCAAATATGCAGAATGCCCACCAAAACAATCCCATAAATTCAGGCACTAGGGAGCAAGCGATGGGTAGTACCTCAGCTCAACACGCGCACTCAAGAAGCACCGTACCGCCAATGAGGCTACAGTCAGCGCCAGCGCCAGTTTATGCAGCCAGTCACCAACCACAAGGAGCTAATACGTCGGCAACATATAACCAGCCGCAATCTGCCTTTATGCAAGCCCCTACATTTAATTCGTTACCACCGTTAGCACCAGCCCCAGGTTACGTTCCCCAATGGCCAAGAGTAACAGCACCCTATCAGCCCAGTTACCACCAGCAGAGCACACAACAACAGTTTCCTCAAGGAGAGAGGGTAACACCTGCTTTCTCCGGTTGCACTCAAAGTAACCCTTCTGAGGTTAACAACAGGAGTGACTTGGCAAAGTGGGGGATTAAGTTTGATGGCACAAGTAAAACTATGAACGCCCAAGAATTTATATTTCGTGTAAAGGAGTTGCGTCGTGATTACAATTGCCTAGACACAGACATTTTAAGAGATTTTCACCGTTTATTAGAGGGACCAGCCTTGGAATGGTATTGGAATCACCGCAAGTTGTTCCGTATTGTGACTTGGCAAGAGCTAGAGGCAGCTGTTTTGAACCAGTATCAGAGATTTGAAAACGAGTACCAGGTACAAATGCAAATCTTGAACCGCCGACAGCAACCTCAGGAATCTTTTGAGGATTTTTACAATGCCATAATACGACTCAGGAATCAACAGCGAACACCCTATGACGAAAAGTCGTTATGCGAAATAATGAGGGGCAATTTGAAAACAGCGTTAGCTCAAATGATGTTTCCGGTGAGAGTGGACAGCTTGGCTGAATTTTGCCGTGAAGTCAAGAGAGCTGAGAGCCTTCTAGCAAGTCAGAGGAGCGTGTACCAACAGCGCCAGAGCTATACGCCCAGGGTGAATGAGGTGGAATATGACCTAGAGTCTGAGCCGTTACCTGAAGTGGAAGTCGACGCAATTCGAAAGACTAGCAACTATAAGTGCTGGAACTGCAAGGTTTTTGGTCACAGTTTTGTGGAATGACCGGTGACTACTCGTAGGTTGTTTTGCTACAAATGTGGCATGGAAAATGTGGTCACGCCTAAATGCCCGAGGTGCCAGGGAAACTGGTCACGGAACCCGTCTCAGTCTGGGGAGGCGAGGTCGACCGATGTCTAAACCCAGTCAAAATTGAAAAGGAGAACTATTACCATTTTACAAAATTCGGATAGGCTAGCAAAGGATGTTGTATGTGTCGAGCCAAAACTTAGGGAGCTGAAACCTTTGCATATTCGCATCAAAGAATACAAAGAGGCTAAGCTGAAAATTTTCGGGAAGGTTTCGGATCGAATAAGAAAAGCACGCGAGAGATATAAAATCCGTAAGCGGTTAAGGCGCGAAAATTTTTTATCGTCCCTTTACGAGGGTGAAGACTCACGTCTTTATGCTCGGGTTAAGGTAGGAGGCCATGAAGTTGAGGGATTATTAGATAGTGGAGCTACCCTTACGTGTCTGGGCCGCAACTGCCTTGAGTTTGTGGAAAGGGCAGTACTTAAAGTTCAAAGCTTTTCTGCAAATGTCAAGACAGCTGATGGCACAGAACATCCAATCATTGGTCGTGTGCGCGCGGACGTGACCTTAAGTTCGTCGACGAAGGCGATTAATTTCTATTTAGTGCCTACTCTGAGCCGAGAGCTTTTTTTGGGTATTGATTTTATGAAGGTTTTTCATATGTTTGCCAATTTAGAAAGCCTCACGACAAATGAGGTCAGTCTCTGCATAGAGGCCTATAGTAGTCCTGGTGTCGTGTCTCATACCTTGACAGCAGAACAGAGACAGAAATTGGATTTCGTGATATCGATGTTCCCCTGTTATGGTAAGAAAGGTCTAGGTAAAACACGCTTAGAAATGCACTCAATAGATACCCGTGATGCAAATCCCGTTAAAGATAGACATTACCCGGTCTCCCCGGCTGTGCAAAAATTGATGTTCGCGGAGCTTGATAGGATGCTTGATCTTGGTGTCATTGAGCGCAGTGAGAGTTCATGAAGCCATCCGGTTACTTTAGTCCGTAAGGGCGAAAAGAACCGATTGTGCTTGGACGCTCGCAAGCTCAATGACCTCACGGTCAAGGATGCTTATCCTCTGCCGCACATCGAGGGTTTGCTCAGTCGGTTAGGAGACACAATGTTTATTTCTAGTGTCGACCTGAAAGACACTTTCTGGCAGATACCACTAGACCCATCTAGTAGAGAGAAGACTGCATTCACTATACCAGGGCGGCCACTTTACCATTTTACGGTCATGCCTTTTGGGTTATGTAATGTGCCGTTTAATGGATAAAGTGATTCCCGCGGCGCTTCGTGATAGAGTTTTCGTCTACTAGATGACCTTTTGATAGTATCTCCAGATTTCGAGACACACCTGGATTTGTTGAATCGGGTAGCTATTAGTTTGGCTGACGCAGGTCTTACCATCAATGTGGCGAAATCTAAATTCTGTTTCAAGGAGTTAAGGTATTTGGGTTACATAGTAGGTGGAGGCAAAGTAAAACCTGATCCGGCTAAAGTGGAAACCATTACTCGTTTTGCTTATCCTAAAACTGCGAAACAGGTGCGGAGTTTCATGGGAGCGACAGGCTGGTATAGGAAATTTATATCATACTACGCTATTATTGCGGCTCCAATCTTCGATACGCTGAAGAAGGGCAAGCAATTCAAGTTTACGGAGGAAGCTAAGGTCGCGTTTGATCAGCTCAAGAAGGCTTTGGTTTCGAGCCCACTGCTTAGTCACCCGGATTTCTCCAGGCATTTTTTCGTTCAGTGTGACGCGTCAGATGTAGGCATTGGATCAGTTCTCTTCCAGAAAGACGATTCTGGTGGTGAACACCCAATTGCATATTTTTCGCATAAATTAACATCGGCGTAGAGGAATTACTCGGTTACTGAACGAGAATGCTTGGCAGTGGTCCTGGCGATTAGGAAGTTCAGGCCCTACATAGAACTGATGCCGTTCTCCGTAATCACCGATCATAGTAGCCTTAAGTGGCTAATGTCACACAAAGACTTGACCGGTCGATTAGCGAGGTGGAGTCTACACCTGCAGGCGTATGATTTCCAGATAGAGCATAGGCAGGGTAGACAGAATATTGTCCCCGATACCCTATCGCGGTACGAAATGGAGAAAGTCTCAGCAGATGTAGAAGGAGTTGTAGACCTGAGTTCTGATTCTTTTAGGTCTAGCGATTACTTAGAGCTTGTTTCTACTGTAGAGGCAAATTCTGAGCGATTGCCTGACTTGAAAGTGATCGATAACTTGGTCTACAAGAGGGTACGGCCATATGATGGTCAGGTTATGAGTGAGGATTTCTCATGGAAGTTATGGGTGCCTCATGAATTGACTAAAGCCATCATAGAAAAGTCCCATAACTCACCACAAGCTTCGCACGGAGGCGTCGGCAAGACTCTATATCGAATCCGCGAATATTTCTACCGGCCTAACCAAACTGCACAGGTTAGGGACTACGTGGCGAATTGTCAGATTTGTAAAGAATCTAAACCATCGAACATCACGTTACGGCCGCCGATGGGAACTGAAGTGTGTAGCGAACGTCCGTTTCAAAGAATATTTGTGGACTTTTTAGGCCCATACCCGCGCTCGAAGAGGGGTAATTGCGTTATATTTATCGTCTTGGACCATCTTTCTTAAAGGCCATGCCTAAGGCGAGTGCCAAAAAAGTAATAAAATTTTTAATTGAGGAAGTTTTCCATAAATTTGGTACGCCTGAGACGATAGTGTCTGATAACGGCAAGCAGTTTGTCAGTCGAGAATTCGCTGACTTGGTTAAAAATTTCGGTGTAAAGCACATGAGAACAGCTACACATTCGTGAAGAGTGAACCAGTCTGTCCTGGCTGCCATACGCGCATATTTGAAAGAAGACCATAGCGACTGGGACAAAAATTTGTCCGAAGTGGAGTTTTCGCTAAGGTCATCTGTTCACAGTGGCATAGGAGTTACCCCATATTTCGCACTTTTTGGTGTTAACATGATTGGTCACGGCAGCATATATGGCCTAGCAAGAAAACTAAAAAGCTTGAGTGACCCTGAATTGGAAATTTGCCCAAAGGCCGTGAAAATGTCAATAATAAGACATAAAATACGTGACACATTACACCAGGCGTATATTACCAATGTAAAGAGGTATAATATGCGCTGTCGCCAAGTTAACTTTGTCCCGGGACAAGAAGTGTTTCGTCGCAATTTCCAGCAAAGCGATTTTAAAAGCGGTTTTAATGCAAAACTCGCGCGTAAATTTATTAAATGCCGTATCGTGAAACCCGTAGGTAGAAGCCTCTATGAGGTCGAGAATTTGAATGGGAAGTCATTAGGTGTATTTCATGCGAAAGACCTGAAACAATGATTTTTTTACGGTTCTCGCGAAACAAATGGTTAGTAAAAGCACGAATTGATAAGTCGTTTTCTTTATTTTCTAAGCATAATCTACCTATTTGCATATCCAAGTCTTTCGCTTCATTGCCGGTGTTGCTTCAATACCTTTAAGTTTTTCTGCCGACTCAAGCGGACGTCTCAAAGCTTGAAAACATAATGTCTCTATTGGTGCAACCCCATTATTACTCTGGGGAACTATGCCATTAAGAGCTAAGGGTTGTTAGTCACCTAGAGCATAACAAAGCTGAGTCGTGTCTAACGCGAATCAAAGCAAAAGGTAAAGTAAGTTGGCTAATGTAATTTTTAGGTGAAGAAGTTGGGACCGATTGTGAGGCTGGGACTTGGCGATGCAATGATAATAAATAGTCTACGCATATACAATGTCTTAAGGGTAGTACTTACCGAAAAATTGTCTGTTATTGAACGCTCTGATTTGGTATCGTTTTAGCAGTCCGCTAATATCAACCCGGTTCAGGACTTGGGTCACCGTGAGAACTCAAAATTACGCTCAACAACAACAATACCGGATAGGACTTTACCTGCAAAAGTAAGGGAAACATTAGTTACATATTTAAAATTAGTATACAATTGGTCGTACGTACATATACCGTTTAAAATATATAATTTTTTTTGATCCACTTACGGTTTTGAATTCTTCGTAGGTGTCTCGTGATATCTGCGACTCGAGCCCTTTTGAATTTATAGCCTGAGGAGATAGATATATATATATATATATATATATTAGTATAAGTAAAAGGAAACGACTAAATAGTACTATGTTTAATGTACTTCCTTTTAGCATTTTTTTATTTAATATTATTTGTTTTTATTTAGTATTATTTTGTTAAATATTTTTTTTTCTTGAATAAAAGAATATGAACTAATGGAAAGTTAGTCCGTTTAAGTTTAGTGTTCCGGGGAGGGGAAGACGTGTAGTAGGGCTACGTTAGGTATTGTAGAATGTTTATAATAAAACAAATGTTTTAGGTCAAATAGAAAGAACTCGATTATATAAGCGAGTTAAAGGCTAATTTCTATTTTTGAACGCAGACCCTTTAGCGGTATGTGTTCTCGTATATACATACATAAACAAAAAAGCATAAAAAGTAGACAATCCGGTAGGTTCTACATTTCACTTTGAAGTAAAATTCAATTGAAATCACTTCCGTTTTAATTTTTTTTTATTTTTTTTTTGCATTCATTTTTTTTTTGCATTGAAGGTTCAATTTTCAGTTCAAATAGGTAGAGTAGATTTGAATTGACAGGACATCCAAAGGGAAAAGTTTACTTTTCATATTTCAATTTCACTACTTTGGTCAAACATGCCCCAATAGTGTAAAAGTACACATCACTTACCTAAAATCTGGAAACACTGCATCACCCAGGAGTGTGATTAGATTGTCGCAGTATAGCCAGCGGTAGAGCCTTGCTCGTTTTTTTTTTTGCATGTCAAAGTAAGGTGATAGGGCACGGGATGGAAAGAAAACGCATAAAGAGTTAAACTTTCCTGTCTTATGCATAGCATTTCCATATAATATGGTAGATAATCTGCTGCCTGCAAAATCTCAGACGGCTAATCACCGACCTAAAACACGTCCGCCTATAGTCTGAAAGAAAACAGAAACGTGAGGATTCCGTAGGAAAAGTTTTTGTGTACATACAATACAAATTCACTCACCTGTATCTGTAGTTTACCTCTTTAGCAGCAGCTAAAGGACGATTAGCGTTCATATAAATATGTTAAATTTGTTAAATTTAAAAATTTAATCACATACCCATTAATATTGCAGCTACAAACGTAGTATGCGTGCTTTTTATTACTTTCCTTCTCATTCATTCCACAGACATAACATTCATTCATTCAGTACTGTCATTAATAGTTTCCTGGTTGCCAGATCACTCACCATTCACAATAGCGAAGGGGGGTTTTCTGGATAGGGTGATCGTGATAAACTTACCCCGCTGGTATGGGAGATTTATCCCCAAAATTTCCAGAAGTTAAACGAGTATACGACAACGAGGGTGGTATCGTTTTCCCTCCCATTCTAGGTCCATAGATGTACTCTAGAATGGTGGGGTTTGTCAGGTGCGCCCTAATATGAAAGGCAGACAAAATAAATAATAATAATAATAAATAGTGGTGAAAAAATGGTAGGGGGAAGGTGAAAGATTAAATGGGGTTAAATGTTTTTTTGTGGAAGAAAATAAAAAGGAAAGTAAGCTGCAGGATAGCCGAAGGCGATCACGCCACCTTTTTTTGCGACTGATGAAAAAAACAAAAAGGCGGTTGATGATAGAGTGATCACTTATTAGTTTGGTGTGGGAGAAGACGGTTGAGTGGCGTTAGGTTTTTATTAAATAAATTAATGGATTTTTTTTTATAAATATATTGAAGAAACAAAAAAAAGGTATTGTGGAAAAGATAACCAATTTAAAATTATAAAAAAAAGAGGAGTATATTATTTCAGGAATAAAAAGACAAAACGGAAACAAAATTCCTGAAAGTGAAATATAAGCTTGTATTGAATTGAAATAGAGCCATTTGATAGACAAGTCACACAAGTTCAACAAACAACAAAATAATAAAGTAATTAAATAAAAGTACATGTAATCAACCAAAACACATACGCTAAACAATCAAACACACGTATAAAAACTGAAACGAAAAAAAAAAAAAAACATTTAAACATCCAAAATACTCGTCAGCCACTACAACTATAAAGCCGACAGTCCGAGAAGCCAGCAAAAACCGCGCCACGGACGGTTTTTTTTCCTTGTAGCTGAACAACAACAACAAAATATTATAAATCAAATATATGTATGTATAAATATGTAGAGTTTGTAGAATTTAATTAAATAGTTACATTCAAATAAATAAGTTTTTTTGAATATATTTGTTTTAGTAAAAAGCTAATTAATATTTGTAGGTTAGGGAAACAGACAGTGCCTCGGTATTAATCATTCCCTTTTGCAATAAGGCAAAGGTGCGCGAGTAGACAGGGGGGTTTAGCTCAAGCCTTCAGGTCATCGTAATTATTGTGGTCAGTGGTTACCTTCAGAGGTAAGGGTATGTTTGCCTAACCAGTTGAGTACAATGAAAGCATAATTTACAACATACATATTTATAGATAGATCTATTTTGTTCATTTCATTTTATTAGTTTTTTTGTTGTTATTGTGCATTTACTAATAGTATAGGTTGTAATCTACATGTAATTTTTTTATATTAAATAGCTGATATTTTAATGTAAGGAATACTTACTAAATATGCAAACATAAAACCTAATATTTTGTTTATAACGTTTATTGAAAACAAAAAAATTACAGTATGTGAAGGAAAGTTTATTTAATATGGCATAAATAATAAAAAGTAGGTGATTGGATATAGGGTAGTGATAAGTTCCATCGAGGTGAATTTAGGGGCAACAAAAGAAACAAAAGGAGCGTTGCCATAGAGGAATTCCAAAGTTCCATGGAATTTCTGAGGGGAGGGACTCCAGCGGACAGAAAACCAGTCCGTCATGATGGTGAGTGTCCTAAAAATGGAAGAAAAGGAAAGTGTGAGTAAAAGCTGTGTATAAAATAATTAAGTAAACTTACTTCGGGTCCCCTATCATTGATATACATATATACCTTTTTATTAAGTCTGGTATTAATTTTTTTTGTTAGTGTGGGATTCTTTGTGCCGGCTTGTAGACAAGAACTCCACCCCAATCCGACGAGCTTCAGCTGCAAACAATAATACCAGCACGTCTGCAATCTGGTCAACCAAACATTTTGATAAATACTTACCCAACACTGCACACTACATTCCATAATCTGAAATTTGCTTTTATATTTGACGACGTTTTTTTACTTTTTTTTATAAATTTACTGCAAATTAAATGTTTTTGTAAGAAACTAATAAAAAAAGGTCGCAGACCTCTTAAAAAGGTTCAAATTACGACTTTAGTCGACAAATTTTAGCTAGAAAAGTGTTCATTTACTTTTTCACATATTTGAGAGTAATTTTAGAAAATTTCTTGTTACTGTCTGGTTGCTAATTTTTACTAATAAAAAATAAAAATGAGGATGTATTGCTGAGAGGGTTGCCCAGCACACATAATGCCAAACACTTAAAATAAGAAAAGAAAAAAGTTTAGAGTAAGAATTTTTGTCAGATATAACCAACTTATTAACTGGATGTACTTTAAATTTCAAGGAAAAGAAAAAATATATATTATACGGCCGAAATTCTCTTAAATTTTTAAAAATTTCAATATTTTTTACTTCAATTTTTTGTGTCCAATTGTAATTGAAAATCGTGTTTGCTTTGCTTCAACCAACAACAATGCTTAATAAATTTCTGAAAAAAATGATACTCCGCCGCATGTGTTTTCATCGCTTGCTTAACGATCAGAGCTGCAAAACTATCAATGGTACTATCGATAGTTTGGTTTTAAGTGGACTATCGATGGTTTTTATCCGATAGCGATACTATCGAGAAATATCAGCAATGCCAATAAAAAGGCTCTGTTGGCGGCTTTGTAATATTAAAAAGAACGACTACAATAAATTTTAAAATAAATAAATTTAGATTTTTTTCATCATCAGATATGGCCATTTCAATACCAAAACCAAATTAAATAAGAATACAAATATTTATTACTAAGAGTTTTGATACATAGAGAAATTTTGCGGCGAGTAAAAGCGGACGACTACTCAACGGTCTCCGCTTTCTGCTTACAGATCACTTGTAACGCTAAATTGTTTGTAAGTAGAATACATAGTTCATAAATAAAAAAAGTTACATTAATAATTTGTATCCCTTAGTTAAAAAAAATTAAGGTAAAAAATTAAAACTTGTGAAAAATTAACGGTAGAAAAATTATATGATAACTGAAAATTATCAACTAAATTGTTACCAAGAATACAAAATTATGAATTTGAAAATAAATCAAGATATAAATGTCTATAAGCCACTATATAAAAAAATATATTAATATTCATATTATATATTCATTACTTACATAATCTGGTCTAGTATATGCGAAAGTAAAAGCTAGGTAAATTACCTGCAAAACACTTTTTATTTCTTTTTTTTAATTTTCGATTGCCAACTTACATAACGTCTATACTAGCCATTTTTTTGTTATGAAAAAAGTCAAAGTTGATTTAAACAATTAAATTGCTTTTGTCAGCTCTTTTTTGTATATGAAGTTTGACAATCGGTACGACAAAAAATTGTCTCGTCTAGACGCTATATTAAGGCCGGTTAAATACAATAGCTTAGACAATTAATAACGTATCTTTTTCCTTTTTTATATTATAAAACATGATTTTCTAAACCATAGAAAAAATATTGCATAAATGTTGTAGCAAATCCAATCCATCCAAACTTGCAATTTTTGCTGCATCAATTCTTGAATATGTGGGAGAGTGTTGAAATAGAAATATATTCATTTTGTATTCCTCTATTGCTCTTTCTCACTAAAAAAGAATAAGTTGCTGCAACAAAAATTGCAAGTCTGGACCGGGACTAACAAACGGTAAATTAATGACAATATAAAAATTTCTATTGCTTTTAATTTATTTTTAAATTAATTTTTGTATAATTATATACGATTTGTTTACTTTGTCTTTTTCTTATGTTTATTTGCAATAAAACTCAAGTTTCTAAGAAACCACTTTTTTTACTTTAAGGAAGATAAAATAATTTTAAATTTTATTTACATAAATTTTTTTGCTATAGACAATATTGCAAAACTTCGAGACTATCGATAGCATCGCCAAAAACTATCGAATGGCGCGACTATCGATAGTTTTGCAGCTCTATCAACGACAGGGTTGCCAGAAAAAGATAGATTAAATGTTCTAGTTTGTCAAAAACAAAGTTCTAAAATGTTCTACGATTCAAAAAAAATAGTGCTAGTTTTTGTAACATTGCTTTTTAATAATATAGTTTAAAAACTTCACATTTCAGACATCTGCACACTTTCAACAAATTTTTATCATATGCATAATGTACTGACATTAAATTTCTTTAGTTTTATTTGACATTCTATTTACGTAAATATATTTACATACAAAATTAATTTTATTTATTATAAAAACTTTTAATGGTACATATATGAGATAAAATTTTTGTAGTCAAAAAGCTTTAATATATTTTAATTCAAGTTAAGAGTATTCAAAATATCAACCATATTATTTGCATCTTCCTCACAGAATAACTCATTTTTGTATATTTCAGATGAACCAATATTTTACAATATCCTCCTGATACATCTGAGGTAGGGACATAACTTATATGCCCAATATTTATTTATAAAAATCTTCAAATAACTATTATCAAGGCTTTTTAATATAAAAATCTCGTAATAAAAGTTAAAAATTAGGAGTATTTTTTGGTCTTCTTATAAATAATATAAAAGACTTTAATTTATTTGGGTCTTTCATAACACGCCTTCTCATAACCATTACATTTATTTTTCTAGTCGTATATCAACACATACTTATGGTCAGTTTATGACTTCATATTTAAATACGCATTTAGTTAATTGTCATTTAAATTTAAGTTGCATTTAAATACAGTTTCAGTTTTTCAGTGTGAAATTATTGTTTGTATTTAATTACGATAAAAATATAGCAGCCTCACGAAATTCTCTCAATTTTCTTAGAGAAACAGCTGTTGAACAAAATTAAAGAAAAATTTCTAATATGGATTCATTTTCAGGCTGAAAATAACAACAATGATAGGTTGCTGCAATGTTTTAAAAGTTTAAAACAATTTTAAAAACCATAAAAAAGAATAATATTAATAAAAGAAGTCCAAATTTCACTCCAAAAGATGTTAATTTTTCAATGGCCGCAAATTTTTTGTTTACTTTGTTGCGCGAAACACCAACACGCAAGCAAAAACATATGTCTGTGTATGTATGTGTGCAAAACTTAAATGGACTTTAAATGCAGAAGAATGGTCATTTAAGTTTCATTTAAATGTCACATAAATTTGTACTGAAAAAATTAAAATGGTACTTAAGTGGCATTTAAAGATAAATGACACTTAAATGAGTAGTCAATTATTGGGCCTTACACTGATAAACTGAAACTGTATTTAAATGCCACTTAAATTTAAATGACAATTAACTAATACGCATTTAAATATGAAGTCATAAACTAGCCATAAGTCCTTTTAGTATTATCGGTGGCGGCTAGGGAGAATATTATCGTCAGCGGCTTGATGCCGGCGCAAAGGCGACTATTTTCAAAATAAATATTTCTGTTTAATTTCTGGTATTGAAAACATATCGCTCCTTCATTGCAACATAGTTATATCTCAAAAAAAGTCGTTCGTCACCAAACGAATTTGAAGCTTTTAAATCAACGGAGAAATAAAAATGTATTCACTCTTCAAGTGAGTAAACAAGATATTTGTATTAATATTTTACACAAGATGAACTATATGATAAGTATTTCTTGCATTTATTACTCAAAAAATTAAGTTTTTAAGGCTGCGCAAAAATGCTTTCGTTAGCGAAGCCGGTGTTTGTTATACCATAGATTACAAAATCCTTTCATTTGAATAAACTACATACCTAGTGTACAATCGTAACATTTTCGGATAAAATTTTGTATAAACTGTATTGAGAACTCAAGAGTTAAATATTTTTCATTAAATTTTGTATATTCTCAAAGAACTTTTCAAAAGCTTTAAAATGATATCAATTTTGGCCATATACGTTTAGAAATGCAGTGGAATTTCACATATATAAGTATATGGAAACTTCGGAGGCCCATAACTCGGGAACTATACGTTTCCCCCAATTTTTTATTTAACATTTTCTTATTTTACCATTTTCTACACCCCTATATATTTTTTTGAGCTGTGTCACTAAACTAGACTTGTTCCATAATCTGAAATTTGCTTTTATATTTGACGACGTTTTTTTACTTTTTTTTTATAAATTTACTGCAAATTAAATGTTTTTTGTAAGAAACTAATAAAAAAGGTCGCAGACCTCTAAAAAAGGGTCAAATTACGACTTTAGTCGACAAACTTTAGCTAGAAAAGTGTTCATTTACTTTTTCACATATTTGAGAGTAATTTTAGAAAATTTCTTACTGTCTGGTTGCTAATTTTTTCTAGTAAAAAAAATGAGGATGTATTGCTGAGAGGGTTGCCCAGCACACATAATGCCAAACACTTAAAATAAGAAAAGAAAAAAGTTTAGAGTAAGAATTTTTGTCAGATATAACCAACTTATTAAATGGATGTACTTTAAATTTTAAGGAAAAGAATAAATATATATTATACGGCCGAAATTCTCTTAAATTTTTAAAAATTTCAATATTTTTTACTTCAATTTTTTGTGTCCAATTGTAATTGAAAATCGTGTTTGCTTTGCTTCAACCAACAACAATGCTTAATAAATTTCTAAAAAAATGTTACTCCGCCGCATGTGTTTTAATCGCTTGCTTAATGATGAGAGCTGCAAAACTATCAATGGTACTATCGATAGTTTGGTTTTAAGTGGACTATCGATGGTTTTTATCCGATAGCGATACTATCGAGAAATATCAGCAATGCCAATAAAAAGGCTCTGTTGGCGGCTTTGTAATATTAAAAAGAACGACTACAATAAATTTTAAAATAAATAAATTTAGATTTTTTTCATCATCAGATATGGCCATTTCAATACCAAAACCAAATTAAATAAGAATACAAATATTTATTACTAAGAGTTTTGATACATAGAGAAATTTTGCGGCGAGTAAAAGCGGACGACTACTCAACGGTCTCCGCTTTCTGCTTACAGATCACTTGTAACGCTAAATTGTTTGTAAGTAGAATACATAGTTCATAAATAAAAAAAGTTACATTAATAACTTGCATTTCCTTAGTTAAAAAAATTAAGGTAAAAAATTAAAACGTGGGAAAAATTAACGGTAGAAAAATTATATGATAACTGAAAATTATCAACTAAATTGTTACCAAGAATACAAAATTATGAATTTAAAAATAAATCAAGATATAAATGTCTATAAGCCACTATATAAAAAAATATATTAATATTCATATGATATATTCATTACTTACATAATCTGGTCTAGTATATGCGAAAGTAAAAGCTAGGTAAATTACCTGCAAAACACTTTTTATTTCTTTTTTTTAATTTTCGATTGCCAACTTACATAACGTCTATACTAGCCATTTTTTTTTTGTTATGAAAAAAGTCAAAGTTGATGTAAACAATTAAATTGCTTTTGTCAGCTCTTTTTTGTATGTGAAGTTTGACAATCGGTACGACAAAAAATTGTCTCGTCTAGACGCTATGTTAAGGCCGGTTAAATACAATAGCTTAGACAATTAATAACGTATCTTTTTCCTTTTTTATATTATAAAACATGATTTTCTAAACCATAGAAAAAATATTGCATAAATGTTGTAGCAAATCCAATCCATCCAAACTTGCAATTTTTGTTGCATCAATTCTTGAATATGTGGGAGAGTGTTGAAATAGAAATATATTCATTTTGTATTCCTTTATTGCTCTTTCTCACTAAAAAAGAATAAGTTGCTGCAACAAAAATTGCAAGTCTGGACCGGGACTAACAAACGGTAAATTAATGACAATATAGAAATTTCTATTGCTTTTACTTTATTTTTAAATTAATTTTTGTATAATTATATACGATTTGTTTACTTTGTCTTTTTCTTATGTTTATTTGTAATAAAACTCAAGTTTCTAAGAAACCACTTTTTTTTACTTTAAGGAAGATAAAATAATTTTAAATTTTATTTACATAAATTTTTTTGCTATAGACAATATTGCAAAACTTCGAGACTATCGATAGTATCGATAGCATCGCCAAAAACTATCGAAACTATCGAATGGCGCGACTATTGATAGTTTTGCAGCTCTATCAACGACAGGGTTGCCAGAAAAAGATAGATTAAATGTTCTAGATTGTCAAAAACAAAGTTCTAAAATGTTCTACGATTCAAAAAAATAGTGCTAGTTTTTGTAACATTGCTTTTTAATAATATAGTTTAAAAACTTCACATTTCAGACATCTGCACACTTTCAACAAATTTTTATCATATGCATAATGTACTGACATTAAATTTCTTTAGTTTTATTTGACATTCTATTTACGTAAATATATTTACATAGAAAATTAATTTTATTTAATATAAAAACTTTTAATGGTACATATATGAGATAAAATTTTTGTAGTCAAAAAGCTTTAATATATTTTAATTCAAGTTAAGAGTATTCAAAATATCAACCATATTATTTGCATCTTCCTCACAGACTAACTCATTTTTGTATATTTCAGATGAACCAATATTTTACAATATCCTCCTGATACATCTGAGGTAGGGACATAACTTATATGCCCAATATTTATTTATAAAAATCTTCAAATAACTATTATCAAGGCTTTTTAATATAAAAATCTCGTAATAAAAGTTAAAAATTAGGAGTATTTTTTGGTCTTCTTATAAATAATATAAAAGACTTTAATTTATTTGGGTCTTTCATAACAGGCCTTCTCATAACCATTACATTTATTTTTCTGGGTCTTCTCGAGACCTTCATTTTTATTGGCCATCTAGTCGTATATCAACACATACTTATGGTCAGTTTATGACTTCATATTTAAATACGCATTTAGTTAATTGTCATTTAAATTTAAGTTGCATTTAAATACAGTTTCAGTTTTTTAGTGTGAAATTATTGTTTGTATTTAATTACGATAAAAATATAGCAGCCTCACGAAATTCTCTCAATTTTCTTAGAGAAACAGCTGTTGAACAAAATTAAAGAAAAATTTCTATTATGGATTCTTTTTAAAATAACAACAATGATAGGTTGCTGTAATGTTTTAAAAGGTTTAAAACAATTTTAAAAATTAATATAAGAAGTCCAAATTTCACTCCAAAAGATGTTGATTTTTCAATGGCCGCAAATTTTTTATTTACTTTGTTGCGCGAAACACCAACACGCAAGCAAAAACATATGTTTGTGTATGTATGTGTGTAAAACTTAAATGGACTTTAAATGCAGAAGAATGGTCATTTAAGTTTCATTTAAATGTCACATAATTTTGTACTGAAAAAATGAAATTGGTACTTAAGTGACACTTAAAGATAAATGAGACTTAAATGAGTAGTCAATTATTGGACCTTAAATGAGTAGTCAATTATTGGGCCTGACTGTCAAAACTTGTATAAGATCGGGTGGCATTTTTAGCACAGTTGAAAGTTGTATTGTTTTGCATTTTGTTATGAGTATATTGTCAATTTTACACAATTGACATCTAGTTTAGTTAAACAGTTGTGATATAGCTACTAGCTTGTTGATATGCCTTGTTGCCATATTAACTCAAATATAATATCAACCACGACAAAATAATTTACATGCCTGCTATCTTTTTCTCACAAAAGTGATTGCAATTAGAAAAACTTTGCTGTATCTGATATGGTTTTAATGCAATTGCAACAAGGTAACGCCATTGAAATTTTAAGCCGACATAAGTCGCTTGCTTCGGCGGCGGCTGTTGCAATTAAAAACATTGCGGCGGCTGTGAGTCGGCTCGACTTCGCCGTCTGGATGTAGCTTTTTCTGTTCAAAATGTTTAAGTTCTTTATATTCAGAAATATTTGTCAAAATTTAAATAATTCATTAAAATCAAGTGTATTGTGTAATTCTGTACGTCAGACCAGTTTCTTTAATAAGCGTAAGTTTAAATAAGCTCGTACGTCAATTAATTGGATCACGAGGTGGTGCAATATTAAAGTTATGTACATATGTATGTAAATGCATTATAGCTTTAAAATTTATTTTTCGTAATTAAGATTGTGAAAGAAAAGTAAACATTACATAGGGGGTAAGAAATGCAAAAATAAGAAAATTTAAAACAAAAAAATTAATTTGCATAAGGTACATATGCATGTACAGAGCCGGACAAAAATATTTACACAGTAATCAGTTTTGTTTTCAATCTTCTATATTATTGAAATAAAAAGATATAATCGGAGTTGTCACAGAAACCAATGTAGTCGGAATTAAAATTAAAAAGACGACAAAAAATACTTTTCTATGATGAATAAAAAATGTACACACATTTGTTACGCTCTTTTAAATACTTTTATTCATTCATAGTTGATCAGCACTTTTAGTGCTAGATCTAGCATTATTTTTTCTGATTTAGCACTAAGAGTTTAATAAAAAATTCTAAATGCTAGTTTAGCATATTTTTAAGATTATTTAGCATTTTTAGCAGTTTTTTAGATCGCAAAATTATTTAAAAAAAATCATACTTAAACATAATATCTACTTAAGTGTAAATCCTCTCACTGTATAAAAAGGTACAAATATGTGTATATATGCTGCCATTTCGACAACTTTGTCGTAGGTTTTTTTACATCTTTGCAATATACGGAAAATAAAACAAAGAATTGTTATTTCCGGTTATACGAATAAGAGAGAGTTAAATTAGGCATTGTATTCTGCTATACTTTAGACCAGGGACCCAAAATAACTGCTAAAATTTATTAAATATTCAATTGGTCAATAAAGAAATAGCTGGAAAAATTTTGGTCCTGAAATAACAATTACAAAAAGCTAAAAATCTTTTAGTCTTCTCATAATTGTTATGAAAGATTTTTATTTATGTTGGTCTTCTCTTACCAATTTTTTTATTTTTTTCGGTCTTTGCATAGCCATTTAATTTTAGGACTTTTTAGAGCTTGCACACACTAAGAACTAGTTTATGACTTCGTATTTAAATGGTATTTATATTTAAGTTCTATTTAAATACGAAATTAAGTTTTGCAGTACAATAATAATATTAATAATAATATTTAAATAACCAACCATGCTGATTTAAGTTCTATTTAAGTTGTGCACACGTACATACACAAACATATGGTTTTGCTACCTTGTTGTTGTTTCGCGCAACAAAGTAAACAAAAAATTTGCGGCCATTGAAAAATCAACATCTTTTGGGGTGCAATTTGGACTTCTTTTATTAATATTGTTCTATTATATCTTTCTTAATTGTTTTACACTTTTAAAACATTGCAGCAACCTATTAATGTTGTTATTTTCAGCCTGAAAAAGAATTCACATTAGAAATTTTTCTTTAATTTTGTTCAACAGCTGTTTCTCCAAAAAAATTGAGAGAATTTCGTGATGCTGCCACATTTTTATCGTAATTAAATACAAACAATAATTTAACACTGAAAAACTGAAACTGTATTTAAATGCAACTTAAATTTAAATGACAATTAACTAAATGCGTATTTAAATATGAAGTCATAAACTGGCCATAAGTATGTGTTGATATACGACTAGATGGCCTATAAAAATGAAGGTCTCGAGAAGACCCAGAAAAATAAATGTAATGGTTATTAGAAGGTGTGTTATGAAAGACCCAAATAAATTAGTCTTTGATATTAGTTATAAGAAGATCAAAACATACTCCTAATTTTTAACTTTTATTACGAGATTTTTATATTAAAAAGCCTTGATAATAGTTATTTGAAGATTTTTATAAATAAATATTGGGCATATAAGTTATGTCCCTACCTCAGATGTATAAGGAGGATATTGTAAAATATTGGTTCATCTGAAATATACAAAAATGAATTAGTCTGTGGGAAGATGCAAATAATATGGTTGATATTTTGAATACTCAACTTGAATTAAAATATATTAAAGCTTTTTGACTACAAAAATTTGATCTCATATATGTACCATTAAAAGTTTTTATATTAAATAAAATTAATTTTCTATGTAAATATATTTACGTAAATAGAATGTCAAATAAAACTAAAGAAATTTAATGTCAGTACATTATGCATATGATAAAAATTTGTTGAAAGTGTGCAGATGTCTGAAATGTGAAGTTTTTAAACTATATTATTAAAAAGCAATGTTACAAAAACTAGCACTATTTTTTTGAATCGTAGAACATTTTAGAACTTTGTTTTTGACAATCTAGAACATTTAATCTATCTTTTTCTGGCAACCCTGTCGTTGATAGAGCTGCAAAACTATCGATAGTCGCGCCCTTCGATAGTTTCGATATTTTTTGGCGATGCTATCGATACTATCGATAGTCTCGAAGTTAAGGCCGGGGCACATAGAATCCGTCGTACGTTATACGTTGCTTTTTTCAACTGACAACTAAGTTAAAATACAGGTTTTCTTATGAGCTTTGTCACATTTGGTACGTGTCCGTCAACGCAAAGTACTAAAGTTGGGCAACTTTTAACGTACGTTGAGTACTTTGAAAAATATACTTTTTTTGCTTTGTTTTTATTAAGCTTTTTGTTTTATGTTGTGACGAAATTAAATTAAATAAAAATTGAAATTCAAAAAAGAAAAACAGAATATCCTGGAATTCTATTGAAAATGTCTACTTTAATCAAATGAAGCTGATTTAATGTCCGTCAACAAAGTACTCATTGTGTCAATCTCCTCCGCCGATACTTTAACGTCAGTTGAAAACAGCAACGCATAACGTACGACGGATTCTATGTGTCTCGGCCTTTATTATTATTATTATTAAAATCTTTTATTCACGAATCTTATAAATTAAATAAGGTACAATGTTATGAGATTTTACTTACGTACTACAACAATTAAATCTTATAATTGAATAAGGAAACTATTAATAATACTGTCTTGAGGAAAATTTGTCACAAAAACCTCTTATAAACTTTGAAAATATTATAATGAAATTTGGTAAAACAATCGCTAGTAAGATTCTTTTTAACAAAAGAATCTCAGCGACTGTTTAGTAAATTTCTTATTGTTTCAAAATTAGACAATCTGCATTTTTCATTAAATGACAGCGTCAGATCATTGGCAAACGCGTTTAACTTTTTTTTTTTAAATCTATTGTTCAGTAAGTCAGTGGGGAATCTAGGGGGAAGATTGTGAATTATTTTTAAATGTTTGTTCTGGATAATCTGAAGCTTTTTTGTACGAGTCTTAGCAGTTTTGTGAAACCATGCTGGACTGCCGTAAGTCAGTATCGGCCTAATACACATATTGTACAACAATATCTTATTTTTGAGGCTGAGCTTAGACCTTCTATTAAGTATAGGGTATAGAGCACGTCCACACTTTAAAGCTTTATCACAAATGTAATTCACATGTTTAAATTTGAGTTTTTTATCTAAAGTGATACCTAGATATTTAATATCATCTTTGATTGGAATCACGTTTCCCCGACAGTACAAAATTTTAGTAGGAATACGTTTTGGTGATTTATTATAAGGGAATATAATAGCCTGCGTTTTATTATCATTTACTTTTATTTTCCACTTATTAAAATATTTTTGGCTTTTGGTAAGGCTCTCTTGCATTCTCTTGATTATTGCATTTGAAAGTTTTCCACTGCATATAAAAGCACTGTCATCAGCATGAAATGCTGCTTCCTGATTTCTGTGCACCTCAACATCAGATGTATACAATGAGTAGAGTGTAGGTGATAGTACTTAACCTTGTGGCAATCCCGCTGGGATTGTTCTTTCTGTTGAAAAGTCCCCGTCAACACACACAACAAAACTTTGTATAATTTTTTGTAGATATAAAGGGAAACCTAATGCATTGAGTTTGTATAACATCTCATTGTGCCAGATGGTATCAAAAGCTTTTTCTATATCGAGAAAAACAATGCCAGTACTCTTGCGATTTCTTATGTTATGTTCGATATAATTTACAACTCGCTTTATTTTGTGTACGGTAGAGTGCTCCCTACGGAATCCAAACTGTTGGGGGTTAATGATATTATTTTGATCTGCAAAATCAACTAATCTTTTATGAATGATTTTTTCGAAGACCTTATCCAGTAAACTTAAAATGCTTATCGGCCTATAGCTGGTGGGTAGTTTGGGATCTTTTCCCTTTTTATGAATCGGTATTACTTTTGATTTTTTGAAAGTACGGGGAAATAGGCCATTAATTAAACAACAATTGAATATTTTACTTAAAATTTCATAAAAGTAGTCTGGCATATTTTTTAGCATAATACTATTTATGCCATCTAACCCCGGGGCTTTATTATTTTTTAATAGCATAGTAAATGTTTTAACCTCAGTGGCATTTGTATGTTCAATATTATTACTACCAATAGGAGAATCATTATCGAGACAATTAACAAAATCAGATACATATATATCCAAAGGCGATTGGTTATTGATAGGAATAGTGTGTGATCTACCAAAAGCATCTGCAATTGCATTAGCTTTTTCTGCACCACTTTTTAAAACTTTACCATTACAGAAAAGATCTGAACAAAACGAGTTCTTTCCCTTTAAGGCTTTTGTTAATTTCCAGATTTCTTTGGATCCCGGGGGTAGTTTCGAGATAAATCTCGACCACGACTAGTTTCTATACTTGTTAAGGTGGAATTCAATTAGATTACTTAACTGCCTTAAGACACCGTTTAAGTGGGCTCTGTAAATCGGATCCCTACATCTCTGAAATTTACGTTTGAATTTATTTCTTTGAGCAATAAGCATCTTAGATGTACTTGAGATTTCTCTCTGCCACGAGTTTTTTCTTCCTACGGGAATCTTGCTAAATGCAGCGTTAACAATTGAAATTAATTTATTTAGCAATAAATCTACGTTGCTAGGAATACACTCTGTTTGGTCAATGTTTTGTCGTCTAATTTCACTTTCTACCCAATCTCTAATTGCTGTCCAGTCTGCACGATTATACAAGGCTACTGTATTTAATTTATTTTGGAACTGTCCATAAATGGAACAGGAAATCGGAACATGATCTGACTGTAAAATATTTGGGTGTGTCTCTAAGTGTAAAAAGGTGATATTGGAATTAGATAGTAAAATGTCTACTGTAGAGGACTGGACCTGGGTTAAGTTTTGACCGAATCGGGTAAAAGAAAATGGAAAATAAATGTAATAGTTTGCAAGCAAACAATGTCTGTAAAGCTCATTACCGGCTGTGTTATTAGATACACAGTTCCAATGTGTGTGATGTGCATTGAAATCACCAAAAATGAAAAAGTTACAAGAGAAGTTTGTGAGTAAGTCTAAGTCCGCCTTAAAATCCACAGTATAATTTGGATTATAAGCAGCAGTAAAAACTACAGGGCGACTATTAATAGTAACCTGTATAGAAATATTTTCAATGATTTTTGTGTTAATTTTGGGTAATAACTTATGAACTATGTTAGTTTTTACCGCAATGAGTACTCCTCCGCCATGTGATAGCCGGTCTTCACGATAAATTTTGTAGCTTCCTAGTTGGAGCTTATGATGCGGTTTTAAAAACGTCTCGTTGAGCAACAGTATATCAACTTGTTTGTCGTGAAGGACTTGCTCGAGCTGTGCAGCTGCTGACTCGGTTGTTATGCCTTGAGCGTTCCAGTGCATAACATAAACATTGTGTACAACAAATGTTTTATATGGCATGTTTAAGCATCATACCTAAGACTCTCAATTTGTTTGACATTTTTCCAATGCATCTACTGCATTAAAAAATATTTCCAATAGTTTATCATTGGATAACTCGTTGTTGTCCCGTGTTTTGCTTTTGGTCAATTCAGAAAACATATTTTTCCCTTGGAACCAGGAGTCATGCGCAATACCATGATGTTCTTGACTCGAAAGTTGTGGGAAATCACTCTCGTCTATTACATAACTACTGTTATGTCTTATACTAGTCATTCTAGTTTTTGCGGTGAGTCTTTGTCGTATCTATAAATATTCTTTACGACACGGGCATTTAGGGTCATCTGCCCTGTGGTTTGCATTTCTGTAATTTTTATTTGTACAGTTATGACATTTGTACACTATACTGCCATCAGGCGAACTTTTGTTTAGTGAACAATCAGCGTAATCGGGGTTACCCGCACAAGCTGTACATACCTTGACTCTGTTGCAGTTTTTGGCTCCATGACCGTACAATGAACACTTAGTACATTGTGTAGGACCTTTATTACTCTTAAAAGGTTTTCTCCAGTAAACAGCAATGTTACAGAAAAATCTGATTTTTAAAATTTCACGTTTGAAAGGTGTTGCCTATCGAATTCGATCAGATACAGTGTGTCATCTTCGTTTGATCTTTTTGTAATAATTTCTTTAACGCTTACAGGAGTAATGTTGTGCGTACTTTTAAATTCCTCCTGTTGTCGTCTGTCGGGGAAGACCAAACAGCGCCATTTGAAAAATTTTACTATCTCTTACCTCGTGTGTGTAGAAATGCATGTTGTTTTTTAGCGTTTTCAAACCCTCTTCATACACCGTCATGGTGGTTGAAATTTTTTTAGTTCCAATCGATATCCTTTTGAACATAAATTTCTCACCGAATAATCCTAGCACTTTGGAAAAACTCACGTTGGAAAACACAATTATCGGTGGAATTTTCTCCTTTTTTAATAAATCATCTTCTTCATCTTCGGACAGCAGATGAAACCTGTTGCTGGTACTCGGCCCGTCGTTTATCTTGGGCATCTTGTATTTGGGGCAATTGCCCCAAAACTTCCTCCTTTTTTGACCATTCATAGTCAGTCAAAAAGATTTTAAATATTTAAAATGAAAATTTAAAAATTTATTATTAATCCGCGAGCAAAAGTACACGTTGTTTTCAACTCAAGGCAGTGTTGCCGGATGTAGTCTCGAAGTTTTGCAATATTGTCTATAGCAAAAAATTTATGTAAATAAAATTTAAAATTATTTTATCTTCCTTAAAGTAAAAAAAGTGGTTTCATAGAAACTTTAGTTTTATTGCAAATAACCATAAGAAAATGAAAAAGTAAACAAATCGTATATAATTATACAAAAATTAATTTAAAAATAAATTAAAAGCAAAAGAAATTTTTATATTGTAATTAATTTACCGTTTGTTAGTCCCGGTCCAGACTTGCAATTTTTGTTGCTGCAACTTATTCTTTTTTAGTGAGAAAGAACAATAGAGGAACACAAAATGAATATATGTCTATTTCAACACTCTCCCACAAATTCAAGAATTGATGCAACAAAAATTGCAAGTTTGGATGGGGACTTAGCTACAACATTTATGCAATATTTTTTCTATGGTTTAGAAAATCATGTTTTTTAATATAAAAATGGAAAAAGATACGTTATTAATTGTCTAAACTATTGTATTTATAGCGTCTAGACGAGACAATTTTTTGTCGTACCGAATGTCAAACTTCATATACAAAAAAGAGCTGACAAAAGCAATTTAATTGTTTATATCAACTTTGACTTTTGTCATAACAAAAAAATGGCTAGTATAGACGTTATGTAAGTTGGCATAAGACATCACTCCTAACATTAAAATTCAAAATCTTTAAAACGAAATCGAATATTAAAAAAAAGAAATAAAAAGTGTTTTGCAGGTAATTTACCTAGCTTTTACTTTCGCATATACTAGACCAGATTATGTAAGTAATGAATATATAATATGAATATTAATATATTTTTTTATATAGTGGCTTATAGACATTTATATCTTGATTTATTTTCAAATTCATAATTTTGTATTCTTGGTAACGATTTAGTTGATAATTTTCAGTTATCATATAATTTTTCTACCGTTAATTTTTCACACGTTTTAATTTTTTTACCTTCATTTTTTTTAACTTTTTTAATTTATGAACTATGTATTCTACTTACAAACAATTTAGCGTTACAAGTGATCTGTAAGCAGAAAGCGGAGACCGTTGAGTAGTCGTCCGCTTTTACTCGCCGCAAAATTTCTCTATGTATCAAAACTCTTAGTAATAAATATTTGTATTCTTATTTAATTTGGTTTTGGTATTTAAATGGCCATATCTGATGATGAAAAAAATCTAAACTTACTTTTTTTAAAATTTATTGTAGTCGTTCTTTTTAATGTTACAAAGCCGCCAACAGAGCCTTTTTATTGGCATTGCTGATATTTCTCGATAGTATCGCTATCGGATAAAAACCATCGATAGTCCACTTAAAACCAAACTATCGATAGTACCATCGATAGTTTTGCAGCTCTGATCGTTAAGCAAGCGATGAAAACACATGCGGCGGAGTATCATCATTTTTTTCAGAAATTTATTAAGCATTGTTGTTGGTTGAAGCAAAGCAAACACAATTTTCAATTACAATTGAACACATAAAAAGGAAGTAAAAAATATTGAAATTTTTTAAAATTTGAGAGAATTTCGGCCGTATAATACATATTTTTTCTTTTCCTTGAAATTTAAAGTACATCCATTTAATAAGTTGGTTACATATGACAAAAATTTTTACTCTAAACTATTTTTCTTTTCTTATTTTAAGTGTTTGGCATTATGTGTGCTGGGCAACCCTCTCAGCAATACATCCTCATTTTTTTTACTAGTAAAAATTAGCAACCAGATAGTAACAAGAAATTTTCTAAAATTACCCTCAAATATGTGAAAAAGTAAATGAACACCTATCTAGCTAAAATTTGTCGACTAAAGTTGTAATTTGACCCTTTTTAGAGGTCTGCGACATTTTTTTATTAGTTTCTTACAAAAAACATTTAATTTGCAGTAAATTTATAAAAAAAAGTAAAAAAACGTCGTCAAATATAAAAGCAAATTTCAGATTATGGAACAAGTCTAGTTTAGTGACACAGCTCAAAAAAAATATATAGCGGTGTAGAAAATGGTAAAATAAGAAGAAAATGTTAAATAAAAAATTGGGGGAAACGTATAGTTCCCGAGTTATGGGCCTCCCAAGTTTCCATTATATGTGATTTTCCACTGCATTTCTAAAAGTATATGGCCAAAATTTAATGAAAAATATTTAACTCTTGAGTACTGCATTGAGAACTCATACAAAATTTTATCCGAAAATGTTACGAATGTTCACTAGGTAAGTATGTAGTTTATTTAAATGAAAGGATTTTGTAATCTATGGCATAACTATCACCAGCTTCGCTAACGAATGCATTTTTGCATAGGCGGCCTTCGGCCGGGCTTAAGGAATTTCCCCTTCATGTATAACGAACACCGGCTTCGCTAACTAAAGCATTTTCGGCCCTGCTTAAGGATTTATTTTATTTAAGGATTATTTCTTTTTTTTAAAGAAAAAAGACTTATTTATGTTATTTCTTATAAAATTTACAATTTTTTTTTCTAAAAACTTTATTTCGTTTTTTATATGGGTAGGAAGCATATTGTACAGATTCAGTCCTTTATGGAAAAGAGACCGTTGCGTAGCAGTTGTTGTTATCCTTGGCAGCCTGAAGTTGTTAGCATTCCTTAGGTGGTTTGGTTGTACTTCTCCAGCATAGTTTAATTGATCTATTAGGTATTCTGGTGCGTTTCCGATTTTCATATTTTGTATGAAGTATAGAGTATTAATTTCGATTCTTTGTTTTATGTTTAGCCATTTTAAGGAATTCAGCATAAATCCTATTGGTGTATAAATATTACATTTTAACATTGATCTCATAGCTTTGTTTTGTACTTTCTGAAGCCTCTCTATTTGTATTAACGTGCATCAAGTATATAATATTGTTTATCCAAATTCGAAATGTGGTTTTATTATTATGTTATATATATTTATAGCCGTTATTATGGATATCTTGTTACGTATTCTTTTAAAGAAACCTATTTTTTACCAATTTTTTTTTGCATATGTACATATTCTACATGTTCATTAAATTTTATTTTTTTGTCTATAAAGCCAAGGTATTTAATTTTATCTACTTTTTCTATTATTTGGCTGTTAATTTCGAAAGCTAATTCACTATTCATATTTTGTTTTAGTTTCGTTTAGTTTTAATTTATTCATCTTTAAAGTGTTGTGTAAAAAGGTAGGACTTAAAAAAAAAACAATAAATAAAAAAAAACACGTGTTAATAAATTAAATAAAAAAAGCATTAATTTTGTTAATAAAAGTTTATTTTATTACCGGCCCAGCCATGGCTGAGTGTCACAAATGCAAAACCTCAATTCGAGGAGAATCAGGAATTAGCTGTGCTGGAGTGTGTAAAAAAGTGTATCACTGCTCTGTCAAATGCGCTGGTGTTGACCGGTATTCGGTGAAAATCTTGGATGAGGACAACTTTGTGCGGTTTATGTGTGAGGATTGTGTCCAGTATATACATAATGTTGACCTTGTATTAAAAGAAATCCAAAAACAAAATAAACTTAGTTGAGTACAAAAGTGAATTCGAATCATCACTTAAACAAAACGAAAATTAAACTTTTATTAGATGCAATAGAAAAACGCTATGAAGAGAGACCTAAAAAAATAGACAATGCTCAAAAATGTGAAAAAAATGTCGCTGAAATAAAAAAATATGCAATGTTGTAAACGAGTATGAAAATAAAAATAAAGAGATCTATAACAATATCGAAGAAAGCAATGAAAAGATGTGCAAGGAGATTAAAAAAGTTATTAAAGAAACGAACGATAAACAAAATAAACTGTTATTTGCTGACACAGTAAAAAAACAGTGATGCCAGAACTAAAAAACAAGTGCCACTAATTATTAAACCAAAAGAAAAGCAACGAGTAGAAAAAAACAAGGGAATATTTAAACAATAGGGTGGACCCAATTAATCTAAAAATTACTAATGTTGAAAATAGGAGTAATGGAGCATTAGTTATTCAAAGTGAAAATAATGAGGAAAGAGATAAAATTAAAATTAAAACTGCGATTCAAAATGAAATGAGTGAAAATTATGAAATGAAAGTACCGAATAATTTTGATATGAGTATAACAATAACGGACATGACATTTAAATTTACCGATGAAGAAATTATTGAGAAAATTAAAAAACAAAATGAGTTTTTAAAGAATAGTGAACTAAAACCTGTTAGATCCTACGAATTTAAAAGAAATAATAAAATAATTCATAATGTAAAACTTATTATTGTTAATGATTCATACACAAAAGCGTTATCTGCCCAAAAAATTAATATTGGTTGGGAAAAATGTAGAGTTTTCAACGGGACCGATGTGTTAATGTGCTATAAATGCAGAGGTTTCAATCATAGAGCAAGTGACTGCAAAAATCATACGAAAACTTAATCTGGGTCTTGATGAAAATCATCGTACCTTAAGCAAAGAATGTCCAGTGTATCAAAACAAATTGAATATGAAGATGAGAAGAATGGGTTTTAATGTTTAACAATCAAAGAATATAATCAATGGAATATACACAAATGCCGAGGGTTTTCTTAACAACTTTAATCAAGAGGAAATAATTGCAGCAGTTAAAAATCCCGAATATTTAATAATTTCTGAAACACATTTAACTAAAAAAATTAAGGAACAAGAATATCAATTACAAGGATATGATTCTGTAGCCGTTGTATTGTCTGATTAGGCAATGCTTCCCTTCTTTAGGTACGCTTCCCTTATCCAACAGACATCAGTAGGCAAAATATGTAAATATATACATACATATGTACATACTAACTCTGAATCAATATACGTGAATGTTTGTACATATTATTTCGTTTATACAGACACTGTTTCTAAGTTAGTTTTACATGAGCACATTTGCTCTCTTCACACTCATTTGTATTTATTCTATTAACTTCTATATACCGATGGTTACAGATATGTATTGTACACAAACACTATGGACTCTATATACACACTGGTATTGTATTATTATCTATTTATTATTTTAGTATAGTATATACCTTATAAACTCACTACACATACCAATGTTCTCTTTATACCCTTTCTTTAAATATTGCATCATCTACATTTGGTGGTGGTTTTTAGCTCTAAGCATATTTGTGAATGAAGGAAAAGTTAAGTTGAATTGTGATCGTCGACAACTAAAGACTCGAAGCGTTTTATTCTAATCTAAGCCTTACAATTCGTATGTAACATTGTCTAATTCTGCGCATACCGGTGGAGTTATTATATATTTTAAAAATACATGGAAGGTGATCAAATTATGTGAAAAAGTCGATGACTCAAAATATTGGATGTGTGCATATTTGGCAAAAAATAGAAGTACGATGATGATAGTAATGGCTGTTTACAGATCTCCAAACAGTAGCGAGGTTGAATTTTGTAACGCATTTGATAAAATAATTGAAGAAATATGTGAAACAAATTATGAAATAATTATAGTAGGTGATTTCAACATTGGAGAAAAGACGATACATACAAAAATCGTATACAACTAACTTTAAATGATAACGGTCTCAAACAAATTGTTAATGATTATACAAGAGTAACAGCAAATACAAAAACTTTAATAGACTATGTAATAACAAATAATGATACGTATACGCTAGAATTAATAACGAAAATAAAATAGCGGATCATGAAGCTATAGATATTGTTTCCTCGAAATATTTCCTCAAAAATATATGCAAAATAAAAAAATGGGGTGTTAAATTTTTTCAATATAAATATATATTTTAATTTGGGGTTTTTTTGGTTACGTACCGTACTTTCGAGTTGCAAATGTAAAAGTGATTTTACATGAGAAACATTTATACAAAATCACAACAACTTAACGAAAAGAGAAAACAAAAACATAGAAAGGTCCAATGAACAATAATCAAGGGACCTTTCACACAATGCGCGTAAACATCCCGCCCCCCTTGCTATACTGCAACAAAGAGGACTAAGGATAACGCGGGCCTGTTATAGGGAGATATAATAATAAAAATACACTTCTTAAAAAAAAATAATTCATTTTAAAAAAATAATACATTTATAAAAATTCAGAAAAATAAAAAATATAAAAAATACAATAAAAATATATATCTAAACAATTTGTCCAGACATTACGTTGATGACGATAGTCGCCGGATGATTCGCTCCAGGGAATTGATGCTGGTGTCCTTGGATTGAGGGGTGTTGAGGTGGTAATAGTTGTGGTTGGTGGTGTTGAGAACACTGGCATTGCTTTGCAGGCTTAGGTTTACTGCGTTTTTTACTTCTCTTCTTTTGTGTCGAGGGTTTTACAATGGCTTGCTGGGCCGATATTTTTGCCTTGTAGCGATGAAGTAAGGTGTGATGTTCGGCCTTGCACTCAAGGCACCGTTCACGTCTCGAGCACCTGTCTTTCATGTGCGAGTGTGCAAGGCAGTTAAAACAATATTTAAATTTTTTTACTGTTTCCCACCGTTCCTTAACCGTCATCTTCCTGAACTTGTAACACTTTCGCAATGCGTGTTCACTCTTGCACAACCGACAGTCTCGTAACCGTTCAGCGCGAGGGGTTTTGACGTCCGAAGCAGAAGTCGATGGGGCTTCGACGGGTTTGCGGTGTACCTCAAGGCGACGGGATGCACTAGACATTGTTCTACAATGGGTGAAATAAGAGAGGGAAAACAAAAATAAAGAGAAAAAAAGGAATTAGTGAGTTTCTGACTGGGGTAAGAGAACAAGCTTCACAATAGGCCGGGTGAAAACGCCTGAAGCTGTTCTCACATCCGCTGTGCGGACTTTAGAATCATGTCCAACGTAAGTCTTTTCTATTCGTCCGAGTCGCCATTCATTAGGGGGTAAATTATCCTGACGGACAACCACCAAGTCGCCTACTTCAAAATCTTTCTGGGGATATTTCCATTTCACTCGACGATGAAGCTCTTTGAGGTATTCCTCCTTCCACCGCTGGGTAAAATGGTGGTGAAGAACTTTAAGCTTTTGCCACCGATTGGCAAGACTCAAAGAGAGATCAGCATAATCGGGTTCAGGGGGTGATAGAAGAGGCGCACCAATCAGGAAATGACCTGGCGTTAAAGGAACTAAGTCAGATGGATCATCAGTCATGGCAGTTAACGGTCTTGAATTCAGGCAAGCTTCTATACGGGTTAACATAGTTGTAAATTCCTCAAAGGTAAACTTCTGAACCCCAGAAATTTTACGTAAATGAGTTTTGACGCTCTTTACGCCGGCTTCCCATAAGCCGCCCATATGAGGAGCACCGGGAGGAATGAAATGCCATTCAACCGGCTGAAAGCTGTTCCGTACAAGTACCTTCCTCTTGATTTCAGATAAAAACTGTTTTCGGTCAACCTCGAGTAAGTTAGCAGCACCGACAAATGCAGTTCCGTTGTCGGAATATAAATGAGAAGGACAACCGCGACGTGAGAAAAAACGAGCAAAGGCGGCAAGGAATGTTTCCGTTGACATATCACCAGTTGCCTCCAAATGAATAGCCTTTGTGGCAAAGCAAACAAAAACTAAAACATAGCCTTTTGTAATTCTGCAACCCCTACCAATGTAGGATTTTATGTCGAACGGGCGTGCGAAATCTAAGCCGGTGTGGGTGAATGGCCTCGACATAGAGCATCGTTCAGGGGGTAATGCAGCCATAATTTGCTGACCGGACTTCTTTCGGTAAATAGTGCATTCCTTACAATTATGAATCACTGTACGGATCAGATTCTTTAGCTTAGGGACCCAGAATTCACTTCTTATTAAACGGAGCATTAATGAATGACCGCCATGAGCAGAGCACTTGTGCACATGTTCAACAAATAAGCGAGTAAATCGGGCAGAGTAGGGTAAAATTTTAGGATATCGCTCATCATATGTTAAGCCATGTGATCTGACCAATCGACCATTAATTCTGACAAAGCCCTTTGAATCGATAAAAGGGTTCAACGTGAGTAAACTACTCTTTGTAGACACTGGTATACCCTTTGAAAGTGCGGTATATTCGGGTATAAAATTCCGCTGACACATAAGAATCAAGCGATTTCGAGTGAATTTTACTTCGGACTGGGTTAAATCTAAAGTGTCATACAAGCAATTTCGAGTTTTCAAATAATTTAAGCACCTGAACCAATACGAAATAATTCGCATTGCACGAGGTAAGTCTGAAAAACGTTCGAGTATGTCATACGGTGTTTCGAGTTGAACTGAAAACGACTGAACTTCAAGGTGTTGGTGTTCTATAGGGGTATGTTGTGGCCAGCGCTCTCGAGGTTGCCTTAACCATGCAGGGCCATGCCACCAAAGAGAATTATCAATTAGATCTCGTGCAAGAGTTCCACGACTTGCCAAATCAGCGGGGTTGTCCTTGGAATCTACATGTGACCAATTCTCATTACCAACTTTATTCATGATCAACGCTACTCTGTTTTTAACAAAGGTCGGCCAATGGCACAGGGGTTTTTTAAGCCAGGATAAAACAATAGTAGAATCAGTCCATAGATAAACCTTACTCCTGTCTAGATTTAATTGGGTACATAATGATTCTAGCTCTAAACGGGGTAATGTTTCAGCTTTTACAGGAGCTACCTTCGTTTTTGACGCGAGTAAATGCGTCGTAATTGCATTGGATGCTATATTTCGAATATACAGGGCAGCACCGTATGCCTTTTCAGAGGCGTCGCAAAACGCATGAAGTTCAAATTCATTTGCGGGAAGAAAATTAACCCATCTTGGAATATTAATTCTCTCAACATTAATGTAGTCGTTTAAAAATGCGCGCCATTGAGATAGGGTTAGGGGGTGCAAACTTTCATCCCAATCTGTCTTGTCCTTCCAAATTTGTTGCATTATAATTTTGGCTACAACAATTTTTGGTGAGAACCAACCTGCAGGGTCAAACAATTTTGCTATTTCAGACAAGACAGACCGTTTCGTGACAATGTCCTGGCGTGGCTGCGATACGAGTTTGAAATAGAAGCTATCTTTATTAGCATCCCATCGCAAGCCTAGGGTTTTTGTAGTACTGGCATCCGAAAATTTTAAGAAGTCTGCATCAAGCAGATTCTCCCGGGGTAAGTCTTCTAAGAGTCGTAAATGATTGGCTGTCCACTTTCGTAACACAAAACCAGCCGAACCGAGAACTGGGAAAAAGCGCTTTTACGGGAATCCCCTAGTTCCAATTCATTTGAGAATTCTCGACGAAATGGGAGAGAGACCACATAACGGCCGTCGGGATTTTTATAAGTCGTAGCCTGGAAAAGTTTCTCACAATATTCATCCTCTTGCGATAAATGGGTCGCTTGTGGCACCTCTTCAAGTTCCCAAAAACGAGCGAGTTGATTATTTAACTCGAGATGAGTGCAAAACGATGCTACGGAGTGTAGGGGTTGAGACTGAGAAACTTCACCTGTGACGATCCACCCGAACACAGTTTTTTGGGCGATCAGGTTGCCATTTGGATGTATTTTGACATCCGTAGTTAAAATTTTGGGATACACATTTCCTCCAAAAAGTATATCCATACGGGTACACATGACGTCGGTCAGTGTAATGTCGGGGAAGGATGAGGTTATAATATCAGAGATACTACATGAAGGCAACTGACCGGTGATTTTTTCTACAACATACGCAGAAACGTTCAGTTTGAAGCTGGGGTCGATCGGCGAACTGACTGTTAGAATGCACATGGTAGAGGATTTACCAGCTACACAGTCCATCATTCCTGTGACACTTGTCAATGGAACAGAAAATGTGGGAATAGCAAGCTTCCTTTGTAACCTTCTTGAAATAAAGGTACCTTGTGAACCAGGGTCAACTATGGCTCGGGCCGCACATCTAACGTCATTTATATGCACTATGCAAACCGCTGAGCCCAAAATCACTGTTTGATTTAAATTAGAATTGAGATGTGCGGTGTAAGTATGTAAATTACGAGCCGCGGCAGAAGTTGAAGGGTTGAAATCAAGTGGTGGTTGAGATGGCGCTACAGTCGTACTAGAAGCTATAGGGAGCTGGGGTGAATTACTGGCAGATATATGTGATCCTACGTGTCTATGAAGCAAAGAATGATGCTTTTGCTTACAAAGTGAGCACACATGAACACTTCTACAATTTCTGAACTCATGTGAGGTTGCCAAACAATTCGAACAACACTTTAGGCGCTTCACTGTTGACATACGTTCATCAACACTCTGACTCAAAAATCTGGGGCAAAGTCTAATGGGGTGAAACCCTTGACAGAGGAAACAACGACAAACCGTTGGAGTAGAGCTGGTTTTTGTCGCAAAACTTTGAATTTTTCTATTCTCATTTGATGGTTTTTTAGCAGCGTGAAAATTGGGGTTATTTCGCACCTTGGCAGTGGTGGGGTATTTGTTCGGGTTTTGAACAGGGTTTGAATGAGACTGCCTTATGTCAGAAATTGATTCTAGGGTTTTGAAACGCGCTGTTAAAAAAGCATCCATATCAGACCATTTAGGGGAAGTTTTAAGTTTTTTAGATTGTTCCCAAAGACCCAGAGTGTTTTCGGGTAGCTTTGTAGCACAAATATATACCAGCATTACGTGGTAGAATATTTCAGGGGTTACTTCAAGGAGAGAAAGATTTGTAACGCAATCATTTATCGTTCCTTGCAAGTTTTTGATATTCGCGCTTGATTCTTGAGAAATCGGTTTAATATTTAAGAGAGCTCGAAGCTGTTCGTTTACAAGGGCATCTTTATTCTCATACGTGTCAACCAGTTTTTTCAATGCGACTTCATAGCCATCGTTGGTCAGTGGCACAGTTTGTATGGTATCATGCGCATCTTTAGCGGTTTTCTGCAAAAGATAATACAATTTTTGTACTGGGGTCAACCGGGGGTTATTACCATACAACGCGGAGAACATATCTTGAAATGAGGGCCAGCTCTTATAATCTCCATAGAATATGGGCGTGTCGCAAGGGGTAAATTAATCATAGGCGCAGATTGCGCTATCGACCGCTCGCCCTGAACCGCCACTTTAAGTTTTTCTAGGAGACCAGTTATAAGAGACATTTCCCGGGTGTATGTGCCATAAGAATTAAGATACTTAGATTTCAATTCTTTTACCTGAGGATCTTTAACCTTTGCGGCTTAAATCAATAAAGAGTCGTATGTTGAGCGAACAGCTTCCCATAACCGCTTGAGCTCTGTTTCATGACTATTCACAGAACCGAGTTGGTGGTCCGCTAGTGGTATAGAAGCAATATATGCTTCAAAATCTGCCAAACGGTCGGCATTGCGGATCAATGTAGTCATGTCCATTTTTGATCTCAAGTTGTATTGGGAAATTTTAAAAAAATTATTTAAAACGTACAGGTAAAATTATGTTGAATAAATGTTGAATCCCGAATAAACGAGGAACGAAAAAGATTTTCTAAAATTAATTAACGCGAGAAAATTTGCGAATAATGAATAAATAAAATTTTTTTTTTACGAAAAAATAGAATTCTTGGGGCGGGGGGCGGTATGTGGCTTCAAAAAATTTATGAAATAAATTTATGGGAAATCAAAATAAATATATTTGTATATAGGGTAAAAATAATATACAACAAAGTTAATTTCACACTTAGATTCCTCTTTCAATAACTTGGGTAAAATATCAACGAAAAACCCGGGTTAAATTTGGGAAATAAGAAAAAGGTTGGATTATAATAGATTAAATAAGGATTATCCAAGTGTGAAAACGCTTTGTTAAATAAAATAAAAAAGGTATAAAATTCTTTTAAAACCACTAGTACTGCACCGAACTAGACACGGGTGCTCACAACGGCTTAATCGAATACGTTATATTCGCTTAAAAGTTGGTTATTGTGGAAGAAATTACTAATAAAATTGTACTGATTATTAATTAAATAGTGTATAATTAAAAGGGTGAGTAAAATTTTACTTTAGCACAATTATTTAAATAGCAACCGGTTTTTTATTCGATTAAAAAAGTTGCAGCACTAGTGTAGGTTGTGTGTGTGTGACAATATAACGAAAAAAAAACAAAACAAACAAAAAACCAACAAGCACAGAGTAATTTAGTGGTTGTTTCTCTTGTAGAAGAGTATATAGTACAAACAATGTATGTAGTATGTATGTACAGAAAATCACTAAATAATAATGAGTGACTAATCACTGGGTTCACTATTATTAAATAATAATAACAATAATTTTATTATTATTCCTTTTTACTGCATCCAGAAAACAAAAATATATAACATCAAATTAAATATTTCTTTTTTGCATTCGTTGGATTTTATTAGTTTCGTTTGTTTTTAGTTTTAATAATGCACTTTTAATTATTAAAGCAACGAGTAATATTTTATGTTCTCTTTTGAGCGAAAGAATTTACACAAAAAAATATGCACAAATTAGGCGCGTGGAATAAAACAATTCTTTTAATATTATCAACTATGTACATACATATGTATGTATATGGTACATAGGTAGCTATGTATGTATGTAAATATGTATGTATCAATTTAAAAACTGTAGCACTGGATTAACAAATCTACATACATATATACACTTAATAAATTTAATATACATACATACACATGCACATAAAAAAACAAATCTATGCACTATTTCTTTTTCTTTTGCCGACGGCAAATTGAGTGATTGGAGTTGGTTTCACTTTTCTTTCTTATTTCACACACTTATTTATTTATTTATTTATTTATTTATTTATTGCACAATAGAAATAAAATAAATTCACACAACTCACCTTTATTTCGAAGTTTTACTTGGGATGGGGTTTAAATGAGGGGTTGTTATCCACTGTGATCCGGGGATGCAAAGATGATCCTGGAAGTAAGGATATTTTCTTGAAAATATTTCAAGGACTCGGGGTGTCTTATCCGGCTCGAAGGACCAAAAATGTTTCCTCGAAATATTTCCTCAAAAATATATGCAAAATAAAAAAATGGGGTGTTAAATTTTTTCAATATAAATATATATTTCAATTTGGGGTTTTTTTGGTTACGTACCGTACTTTCGAGTTGCAAATGTAAAAGTGATTTTACATGAGAAACATTTATACAAAATCACAACAACTTAACGAAAAGAGAAAACAAAAACATAGAAAGGTCCAATGAACAATAATCAAGGGACCTTTCACACAATGCGCGTAAACAGATATAATAACTCGAAAAGAAAATAGTGAACAAATAATAACAAAAGAAATAGACATATTTGAATATAATAAAAACTTATTTAATAGCGAACTAAATAATATATTAAAATATATTGAAAATAATAATGTAAATAGTAATGCTTTTAACATCGATATGTGCATTGAAAATCAAATAAAGAAATTCACAAAAAAAGAAGAAAAATTAGCGAAAAAAATAATGTTAACAAATGGTTTAGTAGAGAATTAAAGTTACTAAAAAAGGAAAAAATTACCAAATACTGTATAGCAATAACAGAAAACACAAGTGAAGCATGGAACAATTATAAAGTAATAAGAAATAAATATAAAACTAAAATCGGATATATAAAAAATAAATTTATTAATAACAAAATAAGCAATGCCAAAGATCAGAAACAAATGTGGAAGGAAATAAAAGAATTAGTACTTAGTAAAAATAAAAATGTGATACAAACTGTGATATTTAATCAAATATAATATAAGAAAAATTACCAAATAGCCAGTCAATTTAATAACTACTTTGTGGATAGTATTAGAAATTCGATCGAACATGTGCAATATATAAACCAATTACCTGTGATAAACTCTAAATTTAAATTTCGTGCAATAAATTTATAAGAACTTAAAAATATATGCAAAGATATAAAATATAAACCTGACTAATAACGTATTAATGAAAATAATAATGGACAATTGGAACATTATGGGTAAGACCATGATGAATCTAATAAACGCATCACTAAAAACGGGAGATTTCCCGGAAAGCTGGAAAGTTTCATCAGTAACTCCAATCGAAAAAGTTGCGAAAACAAAAAAATGTGAAGAGTTTCGACCAATAAACACCATAAAAACGTGTGAAAAAATAATTGAAAAAGTGGTAAAACAATAATTAGAAAAATACATTGAAGAAAATAATATATTTTCTAAATATCAATCTGGCTTTAGAAAAAAATATTCATGTGAAACAACGGTAAACTACGTCATTAATAGATGGAAAAATGTAGAAAAAAACAAAAAAACTAATGGCAATCTTTTTAGATTTTAAAAGAGCTTTCGAGACAATTGATAGGGATATTTTAATACAAAAACTACATATGTATGGAATACAAGGAAACGAGTTAAAAGTGGTTTAAATCGTATCTTACAGACCGAAAACAAATGGTAAAAGTAAATAATATTAAATCTTATTATATAGACAACGAATTTGGACAGGGCTCAATTTTGGGAGCACTATTGTTTATTATATATATTAACGATATGCCGGACGTTTTACAAAAATGCGAAATAGTTTTATATGCTGATGACACACTGATCTTCACTGAAGGATACACAGATAAACAATGTCAAGACAACATGATGTACGATATTAATAACATAAACAAATGGTTAAAAATGAATAAACTGAAATTAAATGAAAACAAAACAAAAATAATGTAAAAAAACCGGTATTTAAAATAAATAATGAAGTTATAGAAAAAGTAACTGAAATTAAATATCTTGGTTTTATAATAGATAAACAATTAAAATTTAAAGAACATATAGAATATATATGTAAAAAAATTGGTAAAAAATCGGATTTTTTAAACGAATACGAAATAAAATATCGGTACTAACGGCTATAAATATTTTTAATACAATGGTAAAACCACATTTCGAATTTTGTTCAACAATTTTATATACATGCTGCACAGAAACACAAATAGAACGACTTCAAAAACTGCAAAACAAAGCTATGCGATCAATTTTAAGATGTAATATTTTAACACCAATTGAAAATATGCTTGGCGCACTGAAATGGCTCAATATACAACAAAGACTTGAAATGAATACACTATACTTTATACAAAAAATGAAAACTGGAAATGCACCAGAATATTTGATAGAACAACTTATTATGTTGGAGACATACAACCGTACCAACTAAGGAATGCTGATAATTTCCGACTACCAAAAGCAACAACAACTGCAAAGCAACGTTCACTTTTCTACAAAGGACTACACCTATATAACATGCTTCCAAGCAATACAAAATCCGAAACAAATGCTAATGTTTTTAAAAGAAAAATTGGATATTTTATAAGAAAGAGCTTTTGATAAAAACTTAAGTACAAAAATAATGTTTTATAAAAATTTACTGTAAAGTATTTTAATACTACTAAATTACCCAAATAGAAAAAAACATTTATTTACATTATTCATATCGTTTGTTTTGTTGTCTTGGCATTATTGATTTGTATATCCTTCCGTAAAAATTAGAGTATCATCCTCATATAAGACTATTTCACATTTTTTTAACACGTTTGGCATATCGTTTATATAATAAAAAGAAGTGGTCCTAAAATGGATCCTTGTGGAACTCCATATTTATTTTATATACTTTCAGATCTTACATTATTAACTTTCACCATTTGCTTCTTGTCTGTTAAATATGATTTAAACCATTTTAATTCAGTTCCTTGTATTCCATACATGTAAAGTTTTTGAACTAAAATTTTTCTGTCTATTGTTTCGAAAGCTCTTTTGAAAGTCTAAGAACACTGCCATAATTCGTTTATCTCATTCCACATATTTCCATCTATTGTTGTTTCACAAGAAATTTTTTTTCTAAAACCTGATTGGTATTTTGAAATTATATTGTTTTGCTCAAAATAGTTTTCTAGTTGTTTCTTTACAACTTTTTCAATTATTTTTTCTAAAGTTTTTAGTGTATTTATTGGCCTAAATTCTTCACATTTTGTTGTTTTTGCAACTTTTTCTATTGTAGTTATTGACGATAGCTTCCAGCTTTCCGGGAATTCTCCCAATTCAAGAGATTTATTTACAATTTTTAATATTATTTTGCCCATAACACTCCAGTTGTCCATTACACTATGCGACAAAATGCGACAGTCCAAATCGGGATGGGATGAAACCAACGGGAAATGTTATACCGGTAAAAAAAGAAGTTATACGTGTCCCGGCGCACAGACAGGTATTTGGCCCTAAAAGTCGCTCAAAAATATTTTTTTGTAATTTATAATTTTATATTAGTATTTTATTGGATTTAAAGGTAGGTTAAGGTATTTCAGTGTAGAAAAAGGCAAAAAACAATTGTTTACCCCCATATTCATAAAAATTTTTGAAAGTTAATGTTGGTTTACTGTACGAATTTTTTATGGGAAAACCGATTTTAATGCACACATTAACTTTACTAATCATTTATGAATATGGGGGTTAATGTTTAAACATATATTTATTATTATTCATCTTTATTAATTTGGTTCCTTATATACTAGAATTCTTTAACTAATTTAGGCATCAAAATTAACAGGTAACAGTTACAGACAGCTAATGATAAATGTGTTTTTCACTAATCACTTAAGTCTAATTATTATGTTTGGATAATTATCAAACTTATCTCTTTATTACTTATTTTATAGTTGTTTTCTTAGGCTACCTTATTACAGAAATAAGGAATATTTTGTAATTAGGAAAACCCATGAGATTCTTGGTATTTGTATAGCATAGATATTAGTAGTAAAAAAGGGAATTAATTAACATCTACTGTTAGGGGTAACCCAAGGCGTATTAATTGCAGGTACCACCATAACTAAAACAAATACAACACCAAAAAACACATGTATTTTGTTGGTAGAAACACACCAGACATATGTCAAATCTATATTTACGAATTTTAGTATTTGATTTTACGAATTTTGTGGTAGGTCCCATTTCCGTAAAAGAAAAATTTGAATTTATGAATTTAGTAATAGAATACGAATTATAGTTTTTTCTGTGTACAAAGGAAAAACCTATCATCTCTTAGCTAACAAATTTATTTATATCTTAAAATAGATTGATAAAATTAGCTTTAATAAACATTTCTAAATTTTAAGATTCTTATAATTTCTATGTCCAATTATCATTGAACAATAATTATAAATTTTGTTTATTCGTCATTTTCCACGGTATCGTCTTCGTTTTCAATATTAACGTTACAAATGTCGTTTTCGTCAAGTAAATTTAATGCGTCAATCAAAAGGGGTTTCTTCTTTTTCGATTTGGTCTTCCTCATTCCTGTCAGAAGAGGGTCTGACGTCAAAAGCAACCTGTTTAGCACATCTTGGTTGCATTATATTCTTGAAAATTTTCTAGAATAATCCATCCTGTATGTCCGAATATGTTTATTACGAGCTTCCGCCGCTTCTTCAGAGAGTTGACCGATTGGCAGAATCGCCTACCTTATTACAGCTGCTCCATGGAGCAACACCTTGTGCAATGTCGGTGACATAGGGTGAAATTTATAAAGGGAAACATACAATTCAGCAGTTCCTTACAGTAAACCTCGAACTTTTCTGTGTTAATTTTAATACCACAGCACATGGCATCTAATATTATTTTTAAGCGGTAGATTAAATTTTTGTCAATCCCGGTTATCTCTGCTGATCTTTCGTATTCTTCAAAAAAGCGGCGACTGGTATTACCATCATTAGTGTTGCCGAAATTCGCTTTAGGTATGTCTACCAATAAGCCCAGTTGGTCTCGAAATTTTTTTTGTATGTCCTTTTTTTGGTTTGCCACCAGATCCTTCTCCTCGACGGACTAGCGAGCATTCCATTTCCTTACTGGCAATTTGTATGCAACATGTAGGATGCTCTCAAAAAATCTAATTCGCGCGTGCAGCAACGACAGCCCAAACCTCATATTTTCTGTATTGCACGGCCTCTCCTTTGTAAGGTCGTTAAATTGTGAAGATGTGGCACCACATATATAGCATTTCATGGTGGACTTGGTATGTGTCGCAGCGTTACATACTTTGCCATCCACCATTGTAAAAACAATTTTATGCTTGACGGATATATCGTCAATCTTGGTCTTGTCCAGTTCTTTAATTTGATTTTCAATGTACTCAATTTCATCATTGGTCACATCAGTTGTTTCCTTTATGAATCTAAGCCGAATTGGTCTGCAATAACGTGGCGAAGAAGGGGTTGGGTTTTGCCACATTATTTTTCTTTCGTTTCCGTACACCAATTGTAGTGGAACAACAGAACTCTGAAATATATTGGCGTCGGAATCTGTCTCACTCTCAAACTTCATTTTGTGCTGCGTTTGTTGTGACCCATCACAACCCCATTTGCTTATCAGCACGAATGATTCTTTTTCCGCTGTTGTCAATTGTTTCAGCACCTCCTCTCCAAGATGTAACAAGAGTCGTTTGGTCGTATGATCCATCAAACTTTGTACCCTGACTTCAGCGCAAGTTTCAGTAATGCAGTGAATTTCAGGATAGCATTTCTTCTTCAGTTTTTGTAAAATAGAATAACAAGGGTAAAACCCTGGATTTGAGTCTCTTACTACTTCGTATTGTGCCTGCGTGAGTCCCGCTTCAGCGTACATGAACAATGCACGTAGATGTACCAATTTTGTTGAGGCTTCTTTGTCTTTATCAGCGGTACTTTTCTTAATGGCTGCGGCATATGTTTTTGCTCAACGGGGGCTTCTTGTTAGGACTTTTACAATTTTTGACGCTTCTACTTCGCCCGTCTTTCGTAAGTTCATTTGTGTTGCATATCCTAATTCTTTCAAGTCAGCTGACCGAAGATCTTTTATTTTTCGTCTCTTACTGCCTTCACTTAGTTCTGAGAACGTCTTTTGAGGCCTACCGGGACTTAATCCTGTAACAGTGGACACAAGGTCACTCATTACTATAGTTAGGGTCACAATATGCTTTAAGTAAATAAACAATAGCATTTGGGTTTTACATACCTGCTTTTGGAAGCGATATGGTTTCATAGAGCCACTCTCGATTGTTTTCTAGGAATCTGGGCTTTGTGTTCCGGGCATTTGACCATTTCTGCTTAAATTCGTGTCGTACAATCGACAATTTCTGTTTCACTATAGCAATGTTTGGACCATGTTCAGAATAATGATTGAGAACCTCTGACTCCATAAATTTCAATTTTTCGTTGAAATTTTTAGCATCTGAGCGTTCCATAATGGCCCATAAGTCGTTTCTGGTTAATACCCTCATTCCAGAAGAAATAATGGAAAATAATAGAAAATGGCATTTTATTGAAATTCTTGATTAACCTAGTTTTTAAAACCCATGTACTAAAAAAATCGCTAAAAATGTAGGGGTGGATTGGGGTGGCTGTTTTTTGGTTTTTAAATTTCTGGAGAATCTATTCTACAAAATACTATCAAACTTTAAGCTCAGAAATGATCAGAAATAGTATAAAACCTTTGTGATATGTTAAGATGTGTGTTTTTTTTTGTCATTTCTAGAGCTTAACCATTAAGTGCAAAAAAAAACTAGTAAATAAATGGAATCAATGTAAAACTTAAGTTTTAGATAAAATACATACCTGCTTGTACACAATCCGTGATAGAAACTAGCACAAAATCCACTTTATCACCATAAAATTATTATTTGAAAAAAGTAAAGTTTTTAACGTATCGAACAATCACACGACCACGTTTAGCGAACGGTAACTTCCGACTGACTTTATGCAGCTGGTGAAAGGTTCAAGGGCGCCATGTTAGTTCTATTGTTTGGAGGGTTTACCTGACTTTTGAAAAATAACAGTAAAAAGGGTGTAGTGCTAATATAAAAAAATGCATTTTGAGCGACTTTTAGGGCCAAATACCTGTATGTGCGGCTGGGTCACGTTTAGGAATCGAGATATATCGATTTGAAGTTAGTAACTGTCATATAGGGGAAATTGTCACCTTTCGTGGTCTTTTTTTTTTTTTGACATAACATAAAAAAAATTGGGAATTACAATTCCTTTAATCTGTTCATACAACGTTTCGCTACATAAGCAACAGTTTCGGAGTTATAAATAAATGTATGAAGAAAAAAAGTATTTTTGGCCTAAAAAATTGAATTTTTTTATTTTTAATTCATAAGAAATCCAAACCGGTAAAAAAAAGTGTTTAGACCTATGAACAAAATGAGACATTTTACAGCATATCGCGACATAGTATTTTTTGTCGCTCATTTTACAGAATAGTGCTACCAAATTCTTTATAATTTTAATTAAGCATAATTATCGGTTTCTGTATATAACGTAATGGCACATTTTAGTGTTGCATAGTATATGCCCATTTTGTCCAACCATGTTTGGACCCACTTATTTACATTGTTTGTTTCTATAACGGTTTTTTACCTGTAAATTTTTTTACTGTGTTTTCTACACACTTATCGGTGTTATATGTCAAATTATTTATATCCTCGTTTTCATCGTAGTTTAAAACTCTTCTCATTTCTCTACTAGAAAGGTCTTTTTTATATTTAAATATTTCTATTTCTTTGCTTTTTTGCTGTACACTATTTTTGTTTTTTATAGTTATATCTATAGCTTCGTGATCTGCTATTTTATTTGCACCGTTAATTCTTACTGTAACATTCTTATTATTAGTAATAACAAAGTCTATTGTTTTTGTAGCCTCTTTCACCCTCTTATACTCCGAAACAATTTGTTTGAGGCCATTATCATGTAGTGTTGCTTAAATCCTATTTTTATAGGTATCATTCCTACTCCAGTCGATGTTGAAATCTCCGACTATAATTATATCATGGTTTGTTTCGCAAATACGTTCACTAATTTCATCGAATGCATCACAAAACTCCACTTCTCTACAGCTTGGGGATCTATAAACTGCCATAATTAATAGAATTGTGTTATTTTTTGCGGTACATGCACACATCCAATATTTCGAATCAGTTATCTTTTCAAATAATTTGTTTACATTCCACTTTTTTTCAAATAGATTATAACTCTACCTGTTCTCACTGAGTTAGATAATGTGACATAGTGATCATACTGATGTTAAAGATACTCCTGTTCTTCTATTTCACTTGTTAAATGTGTTTCTGATAACATTATAAAGTCCGTGTTCTTCAGAGCTGTCATTACTTCAATTTGGCTAACATTGTATAACAATCCTTGAGCATTTGGATATACACATGTTGTATTCCTTGACCACCGGCTTCGCTAACTAAAGCATTTTCGGATAGCCGGGCTTAAGAATTTTCTCCTCCATGTATAACAAACAACGGCTTCGCTAACTAAAGCATTTTTGTATAGCCGGCTTTCGGCCGGGCTTAGGGATATTCTCCTTCATGTATAACGAACACCGGCTTCGCTAACTGAAGCATTTTCGCATAAATTTTGTATATTCTAAAAGAACTCTTCAAAAGCTTTAAAATTATACCAATATACGTTTATAAATGCAGTGGAAAATATCATATATATATGGAAACTTCGGAGGCCCATAACTCGGGAACTATACGTTTCCCCCCATTTTTTATTTTACATTTTCTTATATCACCATTTTCTACACCCCTACATATACTTTTTTCTTTTTGGAGCTGTCTCGCTAAACTAGACTCAAGCCCATTGTTCATTTGGGAACACTTTTATCACTGTTTTGCAACTTTGTCATGTACATAATGTATTCAAGAAATTGTTCAGATAAAAAATAAAGCTCTTAAAAAAATTATTAAAATAAAATAAAAATTGGTTTAAAAAAATAGACAGGACTATTTAAAAACCTTAAAAATACTAAATGTAAATAGTGGGAAATAAAGTTGTATAAAAACATAAATTGAACAGCGAAAAAAAAATAAAACGCAAAACACTCGGCTATGTCTGAGCATTGCAGTAAATGTAAAACATCAATTCGTGGTGAAACAGGGATTCGATGCGCGGGAGTGTGTAACAAAGTGTATCATGGATCCAGTAAATGTTCTGGTATTGACCAGTATTCAACGAAGATTTTGGAACAGAATAATTTCATACGTTACATGTGTGATGATTGTTTGCAATACATTCAAAATGTCGACATGGTAATAAGAGACATTCAAGAAACAGTGCAATAAAAAACTGCTGAATCGTCAAATGCACAATAAAAAAGTGCAAGTTGTTTACTTGTTTTAGTTAATTTTCAATAATTTTTTGACAGTTCGTTTAAGAGAGTGGAAACTTGGCCATTTTTTACAGTTTGCGAGGCATATAAGCGTTTTCATGACGACCTTTACTGTTTCTTTAAACTTTTATGACCGTTAATTCGAATTTAGGCTCAATCAAGGCGTATTAACCAGGTGATTACCGCAGCTGATTTCTTTGTCTTGCTTTTAATATTTACTTTAAAATGTCAAAAATGGTGCTTTATATTTTTCTGTTGATGTTTTTGACAGAACCGATATAAAAAAGCGTGTTGTTCTTGAATTGTTGTACTTATAATTCTAAAGATTGTAAATATTTTCTAGTAGCTCACTTCAAAGCTAAAGAGTTTTGTCCATCGCATAAACTCTATGAACTACACTCATTAGGAATGCATCCCAGACACTACTTCAGAGACGACCATTACTAAATGTCAGGAGATTAGGAGTTCCATGAATTTTTTAAAAATAATAGGATACAGCACAAACAGGGTGTCCCATACCATCAGCTAAAGAATGAATGGCCGTGCGGAAAGGTTCGCCCTGACGATGAAAGTTTTATCGCTGCAAAATAAAGCTTTTATTGCTGCAATGAAAAACGATACAAATTTTAATGGCTTATAGACGGGCTTTACATTCGGCTACAAGTAAATCGCTTGCTATATTGTTGTTTGGTGGTAGGTAACTAAAATCACGATTGTAACTTTTATTGAATTCGAATATAGTGGAACCTAAAAAGAAAAAAGCAGTAGATGACCAGATCCAGAAAAATTATTTGAGTTTTTAACCTGAATTTAACACGTGCAGTTAAATTTAATTACAACTATAATATTTACATACATACGTAGTACATAAAAACTTTTGAATTGCAATTGATATGATATATTTTTATATTATTTTCAGTCCCAGCTACCGATTTGTGGAAGGGAGTCACAGCCGTGAGTAATGCCGGCAGAAAACGTGGCAGAGGAAAAGGAGCTGGAAAGAAAATTGCTAAAGATCTTAATAAAGGTCAAATAATTGGAGTTGGAAAAAAAAATGTTTTGTGGCCTGGATTAAATTCCCCTGTCATTCGAGGAAGAGAAATGGTACATCAACAAATCCTTCCAGAAGATACTGAAAGAGAAAAAAATGTTTTGAAACTTCGTGATTCAATTGGGGGGTTTCGTGTAATTAAATTGAGTCCTGTTGATCGGGGTTGGTCTGGTTCCAAAATGCCTGGGAGAAATATTGGACCTCCAGATGCCATTGGTGATGACCATTTTGAAGGGTTCGATACGCGAGTATTAGAAAATAAAATAGTTTTCATTATGAAAGGTAATATGGGAAGAAAACGAAGATTTTCAGTAATGAGTGTTACAGGAAACGGAAAAGGATTGGCGGGATTTGCTACTGCAAAAGCGTCAGAAGCGCGTACTGCATTAAGAAAATCGAAAAACAGGGCAGGTCAAAAATTAATGAAAATTGAATTATGTGATAACAGAACGATATTTCATGATTTTTACTGTGCCTTTGGAAAAACAAAAGTTTTTGTTTCAAAGAAATCTGAAGGGTATGGATTAGTCTGCCATCGAGCAATTCAAACTATTTGTAAAGTAGTTGGTATTCGTGATATTCATGCCAAAATAGAAGGTTCGACTAATTTGCAACATATAGTAAAAGCATTTTTTATTGGCATTTTAAAACAAAGAACACACAAACAAATCGCTGATGAAAAAGAACTTCATTTGGTTGAGTTAAGGAAGGAACAAGAATTATTACCCCATATTGTTGCTTGTCCAGATATTTGCAGAAAGGGAAGAAGTATCACAAATGATGAACAAATTAGTTTTACTCAATACGTGTTAGGTAATAGAATTGTTTTAAAAAAACCAGAATTACCTCCATATTATACCAATTCTTCAGGCTATAAATTTTTTTCAAAAAAACAAGAAGTTCTCAGAAATCAAAATAAAGTAAGACTCAACATGTTGACTAATAATGATGAACTTAAGAGTTTTTTATCAAGAAAAACATAACTCCAAAGTTTTTGAGATAAAATATAATTTTATGTAATATTCAATAAATTTGAATTTCAATAAATTATTAAAATAAAATTTCAATTCGAAATTGTAATGCTTTTTTTTAATGTGGAAGATATTGTTTACCCAAAACCAGTGGTGAACAAACATAAATAACCATGCGCCGTGACTAAAGTTACGAAAAGTTCAGAAATGAAGGGTATACATTTCAATAGCTTTTAAAACTAAATTACGGCAACTTTATTATTTAAAGATGCGCAAATTTATTGTTGATTTGGAATAAGATAGAATGTGAGTTTGAACCAAATTCATTTCAAGGTTTAGAACCTCCAGAGGTTCTAGTTGAGGCCTTAATATGAAGTAGAAAGTTTCAGCAAACGAAGAGGCGATTTACATCTTTTTTATTTATTTTTTTTTTATATTATTTATTATTGATAATTAACTCGTTTGTTAATTAAAGGAATGTTTTAATCTCAGCACATGAACTGGATTAATGTTAATTGAGATCTTATGTAACAACAAACGTCACATGAACCCAGATCATAAAAAATGTTGTTTATTATTAATTTAACATAATTAGTATTTATGGTGTTATTTTTGATATTTTAAATTCATTGGCTGCGTGACCATGAACATGAGGCAAGCAAAAAATACTTAGAATGCAATTTAATGTATAAAAGGTAAACGTACTAAACAATAAAAATAAACAAGAGTTACTTACAAAGAAACGGCATAATAAGCGAAACCAATAAAATTGTAATGAAATACTGCAAATAAAATAAAAATGTAAGAGTTGATCAATCTAATAAACACAAAAAATAAGAACAAAAATTAATAAATGTATAAATACAAAAAATCTGTAATAAGCTAAATTAATACAATTATAAACATATGTGTATTGAATCGCCGTATGTGTTGAATTGGTGAAGACGCTGAACTGGCATTTCTTAAAATTCTTGAGTTGTAGTGCTGGATAAACCACCCTTTTGTCTATTTCATGTTGCAGTTAAATTGGAGTAAGTAATGACGGGCTTATGAGGACATGATGTGCACTTAAGAGTTGATGAACTTAAGAGTCTTTTATCAAGAAAAACATAACTTCAAAGTTTTTGAGATAAAAAATAATTTTATGTAATATTCAATAAATTTGAATTTCAATAAATTATTAAAATAAAATTTCAATTCGAAATTGTAATGCTTTTTTTCTAATGTGAAGAAGACATTGTTTACCCTAAACCAGTGGTGAACAAACATAACTAACTATTACATATGTGTGTGTGCTTCACCAGTCAACCATGCGCCGTGACTAGAGCTATGACTGGTGTGTTACGAAAAGTTCAGAAATGAAGGGTATACATTTCAATAGCTTTTAAAACTAAATTACTGCAACTTTATTATTTAAAGATGCGAATATTTATTGATGATTTGGAAAAAGATAGAATGTGAGTTTGAACCAAATTCATTTAAAGGTTTAGAACCTCTAGAGGTTCTATTGGAGGCCTCAATATGAAGTAGAAGGTTTCAGATTTAGCTTCTAGATTGCATTATCCAAGTGAATAATTGAATGTGGGCTAAATTAAATTGTATTCTAATAATCGTTCGCAATTCATCAAATATTTTTCAATCAATCAGTTCCTATCGTATACATACATATGAACTTTAGAATATTAGATCGGAATATTTTAGGAAAATTTCCAAAACATTTGTAGCGCGTCCAAAAATGGTATAGCATACATATTTGTATTTTTTTTGTGCATATTTTCGTATTTTCCTCAATTCAACATATACAAAATGATTAAGATTTAGGAGATAAAAAATTGATTTCTTCATATTCATATAAAATGAACTGGTCTTACATTCATTAAAAACACCTAAGAAATCATAGTTTGAAGGAATGTCGCATTGTCGATAGCACTACGGAATTGGACGCTGTTTAATGGCAAAATATTACGAAAATAAGCCGAATCTATGGGTTGGATTTGAGAGCAAAAAGCTTTCTGTTTGCGATTTAATCGTAATTTTTCATATTTATTTCTCTGTCTTACACAGTAAAATTTTACAAACGCAAAATATTTAAATAAAGAACTTTTTTAATTAAATCCATCTGTTTTCTTAGCAGGATGAATATAAATTACCGAATTCGTATTTTTAAAATCAATTGTGTTTGAAATTTGATTGTGAATTTATATCAGAAATATACAGGTTATATTGAACCAAAACTTTTATCGTCTGGTCCAGCAGCAATACCGATAAGTAAATGGAAAAGTTAACAAAATTTTAAAAAGATAACTATCAGAATACCACTAGTTTACATACATAGATACGTACATCATTCGAGTTTCAAAGAAAAAATAAAATTAAAATAATGAATTAAAATGTGTTATATTTTATAATATAAAATTTTTTTTAAACAAATTGTTTCAAAATGAATGTGGAAGATATTATTTTTTATACATCAAAAATAGCTTTTGAACAAATCTTTAAATTAAAAAAAATCAATGCAATACCCTTACTCATTTAGCTACAAATAAAATATCAAAGAATATCTTAAAACTTAAAAAAACGTTAAAAGCGCGTGTAATTTTCTTCACTTTCCTGATTTTAGCAGTATCTTAGAGCTACAAATTGCAACATAAAGTCTTTTTAAAACTTTACACCATGATTTAAAATTTTGTTGTGTATCGATCTGCGTACTTAGTTTTTAAGATTTCTTTAAATTCGCCTGTTCCCGTGTTGAAAAACCATCAGCGTTGTTCTTTTACGCGCCAGATAAAACAAAATATGCATTGAAATGAACGAAATGGTGAAAGTTAACCAATCGAAACCAAACATTTTTTGATTTGTTACTCGAATCGCGAAATGTAAATAAAACACCTTTCGAATCTCTGTGATCTCAATTCAAAACAAAACATGTTCAAAATCGTATAAAATTAATCGTTCTTAAAACAATCATCAATCAGAAATGTCTTTTTTCCATAATTTTTACTTTGTTCACACATTTCCAATAACTTTTCACAAACTTACAAAATTATCACAAATAAATTTATTTAAACTAGAGTACCCCTAGTGGGTGAAATTCCTTTAAACAAAAAAAAAATACCTAATTACTTATTCCCTTCCCCATAGAAAAAACAATAAACCAAATAAAATAGCATACAAACACCCAGATTTAAAAAAATCTTATTACTCATATACACACATACATATGCATGTAAACACACTCGTCGCTTTGCTTGAACCAACCCTAACATAAGTTAATGTACGTGTGTATTTTTAGCATTTGTAGTGGTGTCAACTTTATGAGCCTTTAATACTGAACCGATTGAAACAATATATAATCGGGTCACTAAAGCTCCACAATGTTTACCATTTGGTAAAAGAATAAACAATATCGGTTTGCAAACAAAGGAGAAAAATGGATCTAAAAATTTGTCTGCCTATTTATATATAGATTTAGACAGGACAACGTCTGTCGGGTCAGCTAGTATTTAATTTATTTAAATTTAGACAGGACAACGTCTGTCGGGTCAGCTAGAGAATAGAGAATGGTGAATTAATTTTTTGTCCATTTCTAAATTAAAATCATCAGAATTAAAAAAAACTTAATGTTTATATCAGTAATGGCATCAGGAATTTGAAAATTGTACCAAATAGCATGAAAAATTTTACTTTTAGGAACTTAACTACAACACATTTTTTCAATTTAAGTTATTTTTATTTAGATTTAGTAAGAATGTAACGAAAAAGGCACATTAAATTTCTTTTGCACTGTAATATAACAAAAAGCAGTTCAGTATTAAAAATCTATAAACTATTTACGTATAAAGAAAATCGATTTTCTCGTTGGTTTTAATTACATTCACATTTGTAAATGAATGTGAAACTGATAATATTCCTCTGACATTTTTTTAAATTTCTAGAAACATGAATTTATTTGTTTCATTTTTAAGCTATTGCATAGCTTTTATCGCGGGCTTTGAGGCCGGCGACCGAATCAAGAAATGTTAACCCCTAAAGTATGCTATTGATTTCATTGGCATACAGTATAGCCAAAACAGATTTTTACATGTAGGAAAACACAAAATGGCGTACTTACGAGCAATCGTGGTTGACAAAAAATGATATACACAAACAGATAATTCGTATTAAGCGGTATTATCCAGATATTTAGAGGATATCAAGTCTCAAACTTATGTTTCTTATTTCAGTTACCATAAACCTATAGTTTCAATGATACAAATTCCTGAATAACCTGTATTGTGAGACAATAAAAAATGCTATGCAATAGCTTTGCCGAGGCAGTCCCCGAGTGCTACACGTCTTTTTTATTTTATAAACTATTGCCCAGAAATCGCTAATATTCGAATATTTTTAAGATTTTAATGTTTCAACATCAGCGAGAGCTCTAAATTGCAAATTTATGTTATAAGAATTTTGGTATTCCTTCTATTCCTATGACCTATTAAGTATGGGGTAAAGAGCACGTCCACACTATAGCTTTATCACAAATCAATTTACATGTGATACCTAGATATTTAATATCATCTTTAATGGGGATCACGTTTCCCCGACAGCACAGAATTTTAGTAGGAATACGTTTTGGTGACTTGTTATATGGGAATATTATGGTATGCGTTTTAATATCATTTACTTTTATTTTCCACTTATTAAAATATTTTTGGCTTGTGGTAAGGCTCTCTTGCATTCAGCATAAAATGCTGCTTCCTGATTTCTGTGCACCTCAACATCAGATGTATACAATGAGTAGAGTGTAGGTGATAGTACTGATCCTTGTGGCAATTCCGCTGGGATTGTTCTTTCTGTTGAGAAGTCCCCGTCAACACACACAATAAATGTACGGTTATTTAGAAAACTATGTACATATAATTTTTTGCAAATACAATGGGAAACCTAATCAATTTACATGTGATACCTAGATATTTAATATCATCTTTGATGGGGATCACGTTTCCCCGACAGCACAGAATTTTAGTAGGAATACGTTTTGGTGACTTGTTATATGGGAATATTATGGTATGCGTTTTAATATCATTTACTTTTATTTTCCACTTATTAAAATATTTTTGGCTTGTGGTAAGGCTCTCTTGCATTCAGCATAAAATGCTGCTTCCTGATTTCTGTGCACCTCAACATCAGATGTATACAATGAGTAGAGTGTAGGTGATAGTACTGATCCTTGTGGCAATTCCGCTGGGATTGTTCTTTCTGTTGAGAAGTCCCCGTCAACACACACAATAAATGTACGGTTATTTAGAAAACTATGTACATATAATTTTTTGCAAATACAATGGGAAACCTAATGCATTGAGCTTGTATAACATTCCATTGTGCCAGATGGTGTCGAGAAAAACAACGCCATTACTCTTGCGATACCTTTTGTTATCTTCGATATACATAGTTCACAACTCGCTTTATTTGGTGTACGGTAGAGTGCTCCTTACGGAATCCAAACTGTTGGTGGTTAATATTATTTTGATCTGCAAAATCGACTAATCTTTTATGAATACTTTTTTCAAAGACCTTGTCCAGTAAACTTAAGATGCTTGTCGGCCTATAACTGGTGGGCAGTTTGGGATCTTTTCCCTTTTTATGAATCAGTATTACTTTCGATTTTTTGAAAGTGCGGGGAAAGAAGCCATCTATTAAGTAACAATTAAATATTTTACTTAGAATATCATAAAAGCAATCTGGCATATGTTTTAGGATAATACGATTTATGCTGTTAAGTTCGGCGTTCATGGCCGAATATTTAATTTTAAATAAATAACAGAGGTTTTTTTTACTCACTTGTAAGTCTTTATTAGTTTATGGTTATTTTGCTACTAACTAATCTATTAAATCATTAACTTGCAATATTATATTTCATAATTTTTCTCATGATCAAATGTTTACTATGCAAAAGGCAAACATAGAAAGTAAGTATAATTATGATGATTGCTTTAAGCTTAAGTTAGTTCTAAGTTAGCACCTAAGAAGGCAAGATAACAAAATAAAATTATATTTTTTTAAAAACCAATAACTAAAAACTTTTAATTGGCGCTCAATGTGGGGCCCCGCAAAATTTGCACGCAATTCTGCAAAGAATGTAAGAAGTGTACCGCGGGTGTCCTCGAACCATATCAAAAAAATAAGTATCCTAAAAATATAGGAGAAAGAAAATTATCCTTAAAGACAGGAGAAAAAATAAGTATCCTAAAAATATAGGAGAAAGAAAACGATGTAAAAATGTATCCTAAAAGACAGGAGAAAAATAAACAAGTATCCTAAAAAAATAGGAGAAAGAAAAAAAGTGTAAAAAGTATCCTTAAAGACAGGATAAAAATAATAGAAAATACTAAAAATATAGTTGAAAAGTGTCCTTAAAATAAAGGTAAATAAAAATCCAAACAATTAAAGACAGGATAAAAATAATAGAAATCCTAAAAATATAGTTGAAAAGTCTCCTTAAAAGAACGGTAAATAAAAATCCAAACAATTAAGTGAAATAAAACAGAACATTACTATCTTTGAAAACAATACTAAAGAACGTGTAACAAATCGATGCAAGCAACGCCATCCAACAAAGGAATACAACATTAAATAACGTGTAATAAATCTGTGCAAACAACGCCATCCAACAGATCAATACAACATTAAACAACGTGTAACAAATCTGTGCAAACAACGTCATCCAACAGAGGAATACAACACTATCGGGATTATTATATATTTTTAATAGTAAGTTTAATACAAAGTGTTAAATACTTTTTTCAATTCAATTAGTTAAGATCATAGAAATTGTGTTAAAAACAAAAATATTATTTTATTTTTATATATTGAAACATTTTTATATATATATATAAACATTAATAATATTATTTTATAAAATTTATAAAAACCCTTGAGTGAAAACATAATAAGTTAATTTCTTGAGAAATAAAATTTTGTAAAGAAGTTGTAATTATAAATCTGGTGGGAAACTGGATCAGATTAAGGAAATAGATAAACTTATTGAATCATTTAGGACGTTAAAAGTTAACAAAAACATGACTACAACAGAACAGATTAGGGAGCTTATAGAGGCTCAGGTAGGCCCACTACAGGCTATAATAAATGAATTGACACTAAACCTCGGACGTCTCACAATCTCAAATACGGTGACAGAATACAGGACACAGGTTATCGACAATTCTATTCGGTGTGACGAGACATTAGACGTAATAAAATCCTTGCCGACATTTGACGGAAAACACTCACATGTTAGTTGGCGCGAAGCCGCTAATAACTCGAGGATATATGAAAAAAATAGTCGAAAATATTACGCTGCCCTGACAATACTTCGAAACAAAATTATCGAAGACGCGAACAATTTGTTGACCAGTCATGGAACGGTATTAAATTTTGATGCTATTATAAGCAGATTGGACTTTGCTTATGCCGATAAGCGTCCTATTCACATTATCGAACTAAAGTTGAGCATTATGAGACAGGGACAGTCCACTATTTTGGAATACTACAATAAAGTAAATCAGGTATTAACTTCACTAATTAATAAAACTATAATGACACACGGGACTAACTCAGACTTAACAAACGTATTGAATAATAAAAATAGGCAATATGCCCTCCGCGTTTTTATAACGGTACTTAATGCACCCCTTTCAAATATTCTTTTGTTTCTCTCACCTAATGACTTGCCTAATGCGTTAGCTAAAGCACAGGAACTCGAGTCGAACAACCTACGTGCGACTTGCTTTACAATGTAATCGCACTCAGACTCAAAATAACAATTGTAATAATAGGAACCAAAATGCTCTGAGGCTAGCTCCGAACACATCTCAAAGATTTCAAAATAATTTCCGCCATCGAGCGAAGTCCCAATGGAGGTCGACTCCTCCTTAAATACGTGGCAAAGAACAGCCAATAACTTCCAACAAAATACAAATCGTCACTTTTCTCGCCCCTTTTATGACAATAGAAGAGGACCTTTTGGAAACAACCAAGCTGTAAAACGTGAACTCACTAGTAGCACGCAGCAAAGTACACAGCCGCAGCAGAAATTTCAAAGAATCAACAATATAGTAGAGAATGCTTTTTTAGAAGAAGGATCGGGCTCCCATTCTTCTATCGAACCATATTAGAGGGAGCAAAGTAAAAATTTTAATTGATACAGGAGCAACTAGCTATAGGGAAGCGGCTTCTCAATTATGACTCATTATTATGAAACAATATTACTTGGTGTTAAGGAACGTTTTTATGAAATGGATAACATGGAATAAGACATGTTAATAGGTATAAGCTTGCTAAAAAGGGCAAATGTTGCAATAAAATTGGAAAATGAAACAATAACTTACGGTAATAAGGAAAAAAATTTATATGGAATCAAATCAAGTAAAATCGAAGGAAACTTTTGTTAATAATATTCTGGATATAGATACACTTGGAAATAACATAGTAAATGATATAGAAAAAATTCATTCTACAATTAATACCGTGCTACCATTTCGTACGGATTTTAGAGCGGAAATTAAAACAATTGTTGAAACTCTAATATGGAGTAAACAATATACATACCCCTTATCCGCCAATGCGGAAAAATGTTAATTAATGGGATTATCCGTCGGAGTAAAAGTCCATATAATTCACCGATTTGAGTAGTACCAAAGGGTGCAAATGAAGACGGTACCCCAAAAATGCGAATGGTCGTTGATTATAAGAAACTAAATGACCAAACAATTGCAGATAAGTATCCAATTCCAGACTGCAAGGTAATTCTTTCTAATCTGGGAAGAGCAAAATTCTTCTCTACGGTAGACCTTGAATCTGGCTTTCACCAAATTTTGATGAAGCCAGAAGACATTGAAAAACAGAATTTTCTGTGAATAACGGGAAATATGAGTTCGTAAGGATGCCTTTTGGCTTAAAAAATGGTCCTGGAATTTTCCAGAGAGCACTGGACGATATATTACGAGAATTTGTCGGTAAAATATGCCACGTCTATATAGATGATATCATCGTTTTCTCGGAGAATCTTGAAGACCATATTGAGTACCTGCAAACTATAATTAAAACATTAAGAAATTCGTACATGAAAATTTCCTTGGAAAAATCCAAGTTCTTTCAACAAGAAATTACATTCTTGGGTTATATATAGTAGCCCACAATGTCATTAAAACCGATCCAAAGAATTTTAGAATTCCCCACTTAGGCAATTAAGAAGTTTCTTGGGAGTGGTTAGCGGGTACTCCTGACCATGAAGACCATCAAATAGTTGTAGACAAAATAAACGGACTACTAACAAATAATGAACTACAGAGAGTCATTAACAAAGGTACTATTGAAAAAATTAACATTTTGACTAAGACTACGAATGCAATATTAAAGACTGTTCAATCTTTAGAAGAAATTCGAAAGACCGTAGAAGAAACTACAACAAATAAAATCAAAATTATTAAAGAAGAAATCACCAATATAGAATACGCATTGCAAAGGGCAAAGGTAGGAGTAGTAAATTCGTTTCTACTATCAGAAAAGGAAATGGACGAAGCAAGAAAATTTTTGGATTCAGAGAAATTCCCTTACAGTAATTTAGAAGAAGCTTTAGGGTTTGCTAACATCAGAGTGGCAACAAACGGTGCTACTGGTGCGGGAATAGTCCCAGTGCCAAGCTTTTATTAGATTTTTAACAATAAATACAAATTTGTGTTCAATTATTTCAATCCAATTTTATTGTATTTATTCGTTAAAATTCCTGCATATTATACTTGTAAATAATTCAATACATTTCACTTGTTAATACGTACTTTTTTAGTGTAAAAGCTAATCGTATGAAAAATATTTTCTATTATTATGGATGTAAAGAACTTTTCTTTGATTTCAATCAATCTGATTTGTGTAAAAAATAATAAAAAAATGGCGCTAATATTATTTTGCGCGTTCATAGGTATTTGGTATTAAAATAACCGGTAATTGAAATAAAAAATGGGCAACCGGTCGACAGTGGTGATAACATCCCCCCACAGTATAGCTTAGTACTCTGTTGAAATCCGCGAAAAATGCTGAGCAACATTGATTAGCCAGTGGTGACAACGCTACGATTTAGAAGAAATTTATCGTTTTTATTGCCTTGAAGTAAGCATACACATAAGGGATTCGATTTTTCAAACCATTTTGTCCTGCACGTTAATGAAGGTAAATATTCAGTAAGCCATCTTTTCCAGAATTGTTGAGCATACTGCTGTGTATATACCAGCTACTTTTTATTGCCACACTACAGTCCTCATACTCGGCTAAAGGTTTCATAGCATTTGAACAGCCTAATAGCAGATGATTGGGTGTGAGTGCCTCTTGGTTTTCATTTTCTATTGGCACGTACCACAGTGGCTGAAAATCGTTTTTCATTGGCCAAAATTCTGTAAATTTTGAACCGATCAAAATATTGAAGTAATTTTTATTTTATTGGATAGATATTTAGTTCAGCTTGACTCAGTTTAAATTACATTAAAATTGATTGAGGACTTTATTTTAAGGAATTCTAGGTCAAAGTTGAACTTTTGAATTTTTTTAACTTTTAGAGTGAAATATGGGTTTATTATTTTTTTATTTATTAAAAAATTTAATATTTGGAAATTAATAATAATTATAAATATTTTTTGTAATAATGGAATTTTTTAATGTTACACTTAAAAAAATTTTACACTGAAAAAAATAGTAAAATCAACTGGAGATTTTGCTATTACAGAAAAATTAAAAATTTGTTGCTGACAAATTTGCAAATTTGTTTACACTCAAAGAATAGTTACACTTAAAAAAAACTTTAATAATATTATCTAAAAATATTGCTATTACTACAGAAAAATTTATTATTTTTTGCTGTCAGATTTGATAATTTTAAAAACATTTTAAAAATAAAAACTGCAATAAATTTTAATAGGATTTGCAACAATGGTAGGTTCTGTTTATTATTATTTTTTACTAATACTGTGTTTTTCGTACTTAAATAACAATGAAAGGCAATTATAATTATTATTCATTTGACTCAAGTATTGATTGCAAATATTCCATATTTTGTTCTGTGCTATCTCTGTTCTTTAGTAGTTCTTTGGCTTCTTCATCTAAATCCCGATGTTCCACTTTCCATTGATTTCGAATACTGGAGATAAACGGATCTGACGTTGCCAATAATATATTAAATAGATCTTCATTTGTTGAATTTCGTGAAATTTTTCTAGTATTGTGCTCTCTATAAAATCTAAATTTATTGCTAAGTAAAATCTGATCACCTGTTGTTTGCAATTCCGCACAAAATAAGTGGTGCTTACATTATTTCGCAGTTGAAAAATATGTTGCCAGAAACATGTTGTGGTTGGAAAAATAATGCTGCCAGAAACATTTCGTATGTTTTCACAAGATAAACAGAGTACAACTTCGGCCATATTATTTTGCAATTATTTCGCATGATTTTTTTTATATGGTCTTTTGACAGCAGTTCGCACGAAATGATGAACAGAATACCCTGCTTATGGCAAGAATTCCATTCGTCATCTTGAGCCACGTCGAGTACAGCCAACTTTCTAACACGCCTGCTGATGTCATAACCTTAGCTCTACGAACTTGGCCGTCGCTGGAAACTGTAGTCTCTAATACTCTTCCCCTTGGCCAAACATTCCGTGGAAGCGAAGGGTCAACCACAACCACTATGTCACCTACACATAAGGGCTTTGATTTTTCAAACCATTTTGTCCTGCACCACAAACTACTAACAGACATGTAAAAAATGACATTTGCAAATGGTCCAAATCAGCTAAAGTGCCGGTGGTTGAAGAAAGAGACAACTATAAAGACAATGCTGCGAAGAAGGGAAAATAAACAAGACAAAAATATAAAATTGTAATAAAATTTTGGAAAAATTGTGGTCTGTGTGTGCTTTATGTTTTGTGAATAGCAAGTTTTTAGCTCCAATATGCTTATTAGTTTGTGGGAAATGCAAAAATCAATCATTCCGTGTTGGTAAGAATGAAATACCACAAAGCAGTTTGTGTAAAATACTTTAATACAGAATATAAAACCACAAAGAATGCAAAATATTTTTTCGATTTCTTTTTCGATGCCTGTACGTATAGAGGGAGTCGGAAGATAAACTTATATAGTTTTCCCATTCTGTCACCTCTGTATGCTTTGTGCCTGCACGTTAATGAAAGTAAATATTCAGTAAGCCATCTTTTCCAGAATTATTGAGCATACTGCTACTTTTTATCGCCACACCACAGTCCTCATACTACGGCAACAAACGATGCTACTGTTGCGGGAATAGTCCCAGCGCCAAGCTTTTACTAGATTTTTAACAATAAATACAAATTTGTGTTCAATTATTTCAATCCAATTTTATTGTATTTATTCGTTAAAATTCCTGCATATTATACTTGTAAATAATTCAATACATTTCACTTGTTAATACGTACTTTTTTAGTGTAAAAGCTAATCGTATGAAAAATATTTTCTATTATTATGGATGTAAAGAACTTTTCTTTGATTTCAATCAATCTGATTTGTGTAAAAAATAATAAAAAAATGGCGCTAATATTATTTTGCGCGTTCATAGGTATTTGGTATTAAAATAACCGGTAATTGAAATAAAAAATGGGTAACCGGTCGACAGTGGTGATAACATCCCCCCACAGTATAGCTTAGTACTCTGTTGAAATCCGCGAAAAATGCTGAGCAACATTGATTAGCCAGTGGTGACAACGCTACGATTTAGAAGAAATTTATCGTTTTTATTGCCTTGAAGTAAGCATACACATAAGGGATTCGATTTTTCAAACCATTTTGTCCTGCACGTTAATGAAGGTAAATATTCAGTAAGCCATCTTTTCCAGAATTGTTGAGCATACTGCTGTGTATATACCAGCTACTTTTTATTGCCACACCACAGTCCTCATACTCGGCTAAAGGTTTCATAGCATTTGAACAGCCTAATAGCAGATGATTGGGTGTGAGTGCCTCTTGGTTTTCATTTTCTATTGGCACGTACCACAGTGGCTGAAAATCGTTTTTCATTGGCCAAAATTCTGTAAATTTTGAACCGATCAAAATATTGAAGTAATTTTTATTTTATTGGATAGATATTTAGTTCAGCTTGACTCAGTTTAAATTACATTAAAATTGATTGAGGACTTTTTAAGGAATTCTAGGTCAAAGTTGAACTTTCGAATTTTTTCAACTTTTAGAGTGAAATATGGGTTTATTATTTTTTTATTTATTAAAAAATTTAATATTTGGAAATTAATAATAATTATAAATATTTTTTGTAATAATGGAATTTTTTAATGTTACACTGAAAAAATTTTTACACTGAAAAAAATAGTAAAATCAACTGGAGATTTTGCTATTACAGAAAAATTAAAAATATGTTGCTGACAAATTTGCAAATTTGTTTACACTCAAAGAATAGTTACACTTAAAAAAAAACTTTATAATATTATCTAAAAGTATTGCTATTACTACAGAAAAATTTATTATTTTTTGCTGTCAAATTTGATAATTTTAAAAACATTTTAAAAATAAAAACTGCAATAAATTTTAATAGCATTTGCAACAATGGTAGGTTCTGTTTATTATTATTTTTTACTAATACTATGTTTTTCGTACTTAAATAACAATGAAAGGCAATTATAATTATTATTCATTTGACTCAAATATTGATTGCAAATATTCCATATTTTGTTCCGTGCTATCTCTGTTCTTTAGTAGTTTTTTGGCTTCTTCATCTAAATCCCGATGTTCCACTTTCCATTGATTTCGAATACTGGAGATAAACGGATCTGACGTTGCCAATAATATATTAAATAGATCTTCATTTGTTGAATTTCGTGAAATTTTTCTAGTATTGTGCTCTCTATAAAATCTATGTAAATTTATTGCTAAGTAAAATCTGATCACCTGTTGTTTGCAATTCCGCACAAAATAAGTGGTGCTTACATTATTTCGCAGTTGAAAAATATGTTGCCAGAAACATGTTGTGGTTGGAAAAATAATGCTGCCAGAAACATTTCGTATGTTTTCACAAGATAAACAGAGTACAACTTCGGCCATATTATTTTGCAATTATTTCGCATGATTTTTTTTATATGGTCTTTTGACAGCAGTTCGCACGAAATGATGAACAGAGTACCCTGCTTATGGCAAGAATTCCATTCGTCATCTTGAGCCACGTCGAGTACAGCCAACTTTCTAACACGCCTGCTGATGTCATAACCTTAGCTCTACGAACTTGGCCGTCGCTGGAAACTGTAGTCTCTAATACTCTTCCCCTTGGCCAAACATTCCGTGGAAGCGAAGGGTCAACCACAACCACTATGTCACCTACACATAAGGGCTTTGATTTTTCAAACCATTTTGTCCTGCACCACAAACTACTAACAGACATGTAAAAAATGACATTTGCAAATGGTCCAAATCAGCTAAAGTGCCGGTGGTTGAAGAAAGAGACAACTATAAAGACAATGCTGCGAAGAAGGGAAAATAAACAAAACAAAAATATAAAATTGTAATAAAATTTTGGAAAAATTGTGGTCTGTGTGTGCTTTATGTTTTGTGAATAGCAAGTTTTTAGCTCCAATATGCTTATTAGTTTGTGGGAAATGCAAAAATCAATCATTCCGTGTTGGTAAGAATGAAATACCACAAAGCAGTTTGTGTAAAATACTTTAATACAGAATATAAAACCACAAAGAATGCAAAATATTTTTTCGATTTCTTTTTCGATGCCTGTACGTATAGAGGGAGTCGGAAGATAAACTTATATAGTTTTCCCATTCTGTCACCTCTGTATGCTTTGTGCCTACACGTTAATGAAAGTAAATATTCAGTAAGCCATCTTTTCCAGAATTATTGAGCATACTGCTACTTTTTATCGCCACACCACAGTCCTCATACTACGGCAACAAACGATGCTACTGTTGCGGGAATAGTCCCAGCGCCAAGCTTTTACTAGATTTTTAACAATAAATACAAATTTGTGTTCAATTATTTCAATCCAATTTTATTGTATTTATTCGTTAAAATTCCTGCATATTATGCTTGTAAATAATTCAATACATTTCACTTGTTAATACGTACTTTTTTAGTGTAAAAGCTAATCGTATGAAAAATATTTTCTATTATTATGGATGTAAAGAACTTTTCTTTGATTTAAATCAATCTGATTTGTGTAAAAAATAATAAAAAAATGGCGCTAATATTATTTTGCGCGTTCATAGGTATTTGGTATTAAAATAACCGGTAATTGAAATAAAAAATGGGTAACCGGTCGACAGTGGTGATAACATCCCCCCACAGTATAGCTTAGTACTCTGTTGAAATCCGCGAAAAATGCTGAGCAACATTGATTAGCCAGTGGTGACAACGCTACGATTTAGAAGAAATTTATCGTTTTTATTGCCTTGAAGTAAGCATACACATAAGGGATTCGATTTTTCAAACCATTTTGTCCTGCACGTTAATGAAGGTAAATATTCAGTAAGCCATCTTTTCCAGAATTGTTGAGCATACTGCTGTGTATATACCAGCTACTTTTTATTGCCACACCACAGTCCTCATACTCGGCTAAAGGTTTCATAGCATTTGAACAGCCTAATAGCAGATGATTGGGTGTGAGTGCCTCTTGGTTTTCATTTTCTATTGGCACGTACCACAGTGGCTGAAAATCGTTTTTCATTGGCCAAAATTCTGTAAATTTTGAACCGATCAAAATATTGAAGTAATTTTTATTTTATTGGATAGATATTTAGTTCAGCTTGACTCAGTTTAAATTACATTAAAATTGATTGAGGACTTTATTTTAAGGAATTCTAGGTCAAAGTTGAACTTTTGAATTTTTTTAACTTTTAGAGTGAAATATGGGTTTATTATTTTTTTATTTATTAAAAAATTTAATATTTGGAAATTAATAATAATTATAAATATTTTTTGTAATAATGGAATTTTTTAATGTTACACTGAAAAAATTTTTACACTGAAAAAAATAGTAAAATCAACTGGAGATTTTGCTATTACAGAAAAATTAAAAATATGTTGCTGACAAATTTGCAAATTTGTTTACACTCAAAGAATAGTTACACTTAAAAAAAAACTTTATAATATTATCTAAAAATATTGCTATTACTACAGAAAAATTTATTATTTTTTGCTGTCAAATTTGATAATTTTAAAAACATTTTAAAAATAAAAACTGCAATAAATTTTAATAGCATTTGCAACAATGGTAGGTTCTGTTTATTATTATTTTTTACTAATACTATGTTTTTCGTACTTAAATAACAATGAAAGGCAATTATAATTATTATTCATTTGACTCAAATATTGATTGCAAATATTCCATATTTTGTTCCGTGCTATCTCTGTTCTTTAGTAGTTTTTTGGCTTCTTCATCTAAATCCCGATGTTCCACTTTCCATTGATTTCGAATACTGGAGATAAACGGATCTGACGTTGCCAATAATATATTAAATAGATCTTCATTTGTTGAATTTCGTGAAATTTTTCTAGTATTGTGCTCTCTATAAAATCTAAATTTATTGCTAAGTAAAATCTGATCACCTGTTGTTTGCAATTCCGCACAAAATAAGTGGTGCTTACATTATTTCGCAGTTGAAAAATATGTTGCCAGAAACATGTTGTGGTTGGAAAAATAATGCTGCCAGAAACATTTCGTATGTTTTCACAAGATAAACAGAGTACAACTTCGGCCATATTATTTTGCAATTATTTCGCATGATTTTTTTTATATGGTCTTTTGACAGCAGTTCGCACGAAATGATGAACAGAATACCCTGCTTATGGCAAGAATTCCATTCGTCATCTTGAGCCACGTCGAGTACAGCCAACTTTCTAACACGCCTGCTGATGTCATAACCTTAGCTCTACGAACTTGGCCGTCGCTGGAAACTGTAGTCTCTAATACTCTTCCCCTTGGCCAAACATTCCGTGGAAGCGAAGGGTCAACCACAACCACTATGTCACCTACACATAAGGGCTTTGATTTTTCAAACCATTTTGTCCTGCACCACAAACTACTAACAGACATGTAAAAAATGACATTTGCAAATGGTCCAAATCAGCTAAAGTGCCGGTGGTTGAAGAAAGAGACAACTATAAAGACAATGCTGCGAAGAAGGGAAAATAAACAAGACAAAAATATAAAATTGTAATAAAATTTTGGAAAAATTGTGGTCTGTGTGTGCTTTATGTTTTGTGAATAGCAAGTTTTTAGCTCCAATATGCTTATTAGTTTGTGGGAAATGCAAAAATCAATCATTCCGTGTTGGTAAGAATGAAATACCACAAAGCAGTTTGTGTAAAATACTTTAATACAGAATATAAAACCACAAAGAATGCAAAATATTTTTTCGATTTCTTTTTCGATGCCTGTACGTATAGAGGGAGTCGGAAGATAAACTTATATAGTTTTCCCATTCTGTCACCTCTGTATGCTTTGTGCCTGCACGTTAATGAAAGTAAATATTCAGTAAGCCATCTTTTCCAGAATTATTGAGCATACTGCTACTTTTTATCGCCACACCACAGTCCTCATACTACGGCAACAAACGATGCTACTGTTGCGGGAATAGTCCCAGCGCCAAGCTTTTACTAGATTTTTAACAATAAATACAAATTTGTGTTCAATTATTTCAATCCAATTTTATTGTATTTATTCGTTAAAATTCCTGCATATTATACTTGTAAATAATTCAATACATTTCACTTGTTAATACGTACTTTTTTAGTGTAAAAGCTAATCGTATGAAAAATATTTTCTATTATTATGGATGTAAAGAACTTTTCTTTGATTTAAATCAATCTGATTTGTGTAAAAAATAATAAAAAAATGGCGCTAATATTATTTTGCGCGTTCATAGGTATTTGGTATTAAAATAACCGGTAATTGAAATAAAAAATGGGTAACCGGTCGACAGTGGTGATAACATCCCCCCACAGTATAGCTTAGTACTCTGTTGAAATCCGCGAAAAATGCTGAGCAACATTGATTAGCCAGTGGTGACAACGCTACGATTTAGAAGAAATTTATCGTTTTTATTGCCTTGAAGTAAGCATACACATAAGGGATTCGATTTTTCAAACCATTTTGTCCTGCACGTTAATGAAGGTAAATATTCAGTAAGCCATCTTTTCCAGAATTGTTGAGCATACTGCTGTGTATATACCAGCTACTTTTTATTGCCACACCACAGTCCTCATACTCGGCTAAAGGTTTCATAGCATTTGAACAGCCTAATAGCAGATGATTGGGTGTGAGTGCCTCTTGGTTTTCATTTTCTATTGGCACGTACCACAGTGGCTGAAAATCGTTTTTCATTGGCCAAAATTCTGTAAATTTTGAACCGATCAAAATATTGAAGTAATTTTTATTTTATTGGATAGATATTTAGTTCAGCTTGACTCAGTTTAAATTACATTAAAATTGATTGAGGACTTTATTTTAAGGAATTCTAGGTCAAAGTTGAACTTTTGAATTTTTTTAACTTTTAGAGTGAAATATGGGTTTATTATTTTTTTATTTATTAAAAAATTTAATATTTGGAAATTAATAATAATTATAAATATTTTTTGTAATAATGGAATTTTTTAATGTTACACTGAAAAAATTTTTACACTGAAAAAAATAGTAAAATCAACTGGAGATTTTGCTATTACAGAAAAATTAAAAATATGTTGCTGACAAATTTGCAAATTTGTTTACACTCAAAGAATAGTTACACTTAAAAAAAAACTTTATAATATTATCTAAAAATATTGCTATTACTACAGAAAAATTTATTATTTTTTGCTGTCAAATTTGATAATTTTAAAAACATTTTAAAAATAAAAACTGCAATAAATTTTAATAGCATTTGCAACAATGGTAGGTTCTGTTTATTATTATTTTTTACTAATACTATGTTTTTCGTACTTAAATAACAATGAAAGGCAATTATAATTATTATTCATTTGACTCAAATATTGATTGCAAATATTCCATATTTTGTTCCGTGCTATCTCTGTTCTTTAGTAGTTTTTTGGCTTCTTCATCTAAATCCCGATGTTCCACTTTCCATTGATTTCGAATACTGGAGATAAACGGATCTGACGTTGCCAATAATATATTAAATAGATCTTCATTTGTTGAATTTCGTGAAATTTTTCTAGTATTGTGCTCTCTATAAAATCTAAATTTATTGCTAAGTAAAATCTGATCACCTGTTGTTTGCAATTCCGCACAAAATAAGTGGTGCTTACATTATTTCGCAGTTGAAAAATATGTTGCCAGAAACATGTTGTGTTTGGAAAAATAATGCTGCCAGAAACATTTCGTATGTTTTCACAAGATAAACAGAGTACAACTTCGGCCATATTATTTTGCAATTATTTCGCATGATTTTTTTTATATGGTCTTTTGACAGCAGTTCGCACGAAATGATGAACAGAATACCCTGCTTATGGCAAGAATTCCATTCGTCATCTTGAGCCACGTCGAGTACAGCCAACTTTCTAACACGCCTGCTGATGTCATAACCTTAGCTCTACGAACTTGGCCGTCGCTGGAAACTGTAGTCTCTAATACTCTTCCCCTTGGCCAAACATTCCGTGGAAGCGAAGGGTCAACCACAACCACTATGTCACCTACACATAAGGGCTTTGATTTTTCAAACCATTTTGTCCTGCACCACAAACTACTAACAGACATGTAAAAAATGACATTTGCAAATGGTCCAAATCAGCTAAAGTGCCGGTGGTTGAAGAAAGAGACAACTATAAAGACAATGCTGCGAAGAAGGGAAAATAAACAAGACAAAAATATAAAATTGTAATAAAATTTTGGAAAAATTGTGGTCTGTGTGTGCTTTATGTTTTGTGAATAGCAAGTTTTTAGCTCCAATATGCTTATTAGTTTGTGGGAAATGCAAAAATCAATCATTCCGTGTTGGTAAGAATGAAATACCACAAAGCAGTTTGTGTAAAATACTTTAATACAGAATATAAAACCACAAAGAATGCAAAATATTTTTTCGATTTCTTTTTCGATGCCTGTACGTATAGAGGGAGTCGGAAGATAAACTTATATAGTTTTCCCATTCTGTCACCTCTGTATGCTTTGTGCCTGCACGTTAATGAAAGTAAATATTCAGTAAGCCATCTTTTCCAGAATTATTGAGCATACTGCTACTTTTTATCGCCACACCACAGTCCTCATACTACGGCAACAAACGATGCTACTGTTGCGGGAATAGTCCCAGCGCCAAGCTTTTACTAGATTTTTAACAATAAATACAAATTTGTGTTCAATTATTTCAATCCAATTTTATTGTATTTATTCGTTAAAATTCCTGCATATTATACTTGTAAATAATTCAATACATTTCACTTGTTAATACGTACTTTTTTAGTGTAAAAGCTAATCGTATGAAAAATATTTTCTATTATTATGGATGTAAAGAACTTTTCTTTGATTTAAATCAATCTGATTTGTGTAAAAAATAATAAAAAAATGGCGCTAATATTATTTTGCGCGTTCATAGGTATTTGGTATTAAAATAACCGGTAATTGAAATAAAAAATGGGTAACCGGTCGACAGTGGTGATAACATCCCCCCACAGTATAGCTTAGTACTCTGTTGAAATCCGCGAAAAATGCTGAGCAACATTGATTAGCCAGTGGTGACAACGCTACGATTTAGAAGAAATTTATCGTTTTTATTGCCTTGAAGTAAGCATACACATAAGGGATTCGATTTTTCAAACCATTTTGTCCTGCACGTTAATGAAGGTAAATATTCAGTAAGCCATCTTTTCCAGAATTGTTGAGCATACTGCTGTGTATATACCAGCTACTTTTTATTGCCACACCACAGTCCTCATACTCGGCTAAAGGTTTCATAGCATTTGAACAGCCTAATAGCAGATGATTGGGTGTGAGTGCCTCTTGGTTTTCATTTTCTATTGGCACGTACCACAGTGGCTGAAAATCGTTTTTCATTGGCCAAAATTCTGTAAATTTTGAACCGATCAAAATATTGAAGTAATTTTTATTTTATTGGATAGATATTTAGTTCAGCTTGACTCAGTTTAAATTACATTAAAATTGATTGAGGACTTTATTTTAAGGAATTCTAGGTCAAAGTTGAACTTTTGAATTTTTTTAACTTTTAGAGTGAAATATGGGTTTATTATTTTTTTATTTATTAAAAAATTTAATATTTGGAAATTAATAATAATTATAAATATTTTTTGTAATAATGGAATTTTTTAATGTTACACTTAAAAAAATTTTACACTGAAAAAAATAGTAAAATCAACTGGAGATTTTGCTATTACAGAAAAATTAAAAATTTGTTGCTGACAAATTTGCAAATTTGTTTACACTCAAAGAATAGTTACACTTAAAAAAAAACTTTAATAATATTATCTAAAAATATTGCTATTACTACAGAAAAATTTATTATTTTTTGCTGTCAGATTTGATAATTTTAAAAACATTTTAAAAATAAAAACTGCAATAAATTTTAATAGCATTTGCAACAATGGTAGGTTCTGTTTATTATTATTTTTTACTAATACTGTGTTTTTCGTACTTAAATAACAATGAAAGGCAATTATAATTATTATTCATTTGACTCAAGTATTGATTGCAAATATTCCATATTTTGTTCTGTGCTATCTCTGTTCTTTAGTAGTTCTTTGGCTTCTGCATCTAAATCCCGATGTTCCACTTTCCATTGATTTCGAATACTGGAGATAAACGGATCTGACGTTGCCAATAATATATTAAATAGATCTTCATTTGTTGAATTTCGTGAAATTTTTCTAGTATTGTGCTCTCTATAAAATCTAAATTTATTGCTAAGTAAAATCTGATCACCTGTTGTTTGCAATTCCGCACGAAATAAGTGGTGCTTACATTATTTCGCAGTTGAAAAATATGTTGCCAGAAACATGTTGTGGTTGGAAAAATAATGCTGCCAGAAACATTTCGTATGTTTTCACAAGATGAACAGAGTACAACTTCGGCCATATTATTTTGCAATTATTTCGCATGAATTTTTTTATATGGTCTTTTGACAGCAGTTCGCACGAAATGATGAACAGAGTACCCTGCTTATGGCAAGAATTCCATTCGTCATCTTGAGCCACGTCGAGTACAGCCAACTTTCTAACACGCCTGCTGATATCATAACCTTAGCTCTACGAACTTGGCCGTCGCTGGAAACTGTAGTCTCTAATACTCTTCCCCTTGGCCAAACATTCCGTGGAAGCGAAGGGTCAACCACAACCACTATGTCACCTACACATAAGGGCTTTGATTTTTCAAACCATTTTGTCCTGCACCACAAACTACTAACAGACATGTAAAAAATGACATTTGCAAATGGTCCAAATCAGCTAAAGTGCCGGTGGTTGAAGAAAGAGACAACTATAAAGACTTAATGCTGCGAAGAAGGGAAAATAAACAAAACAAAAATATAAAATTGTAATAAAATTTTGGAAAAATTGTGGTCTGTGTGTGCTTTATGTTTTGTGAATAGCAAGTTTTTAGCTCCAATATGCTTATTAGTTTGTGGGAAATGCAAAAATCAATCATTCCGTGTTGGTAAGAATGAAATACCACAAAGCAGTTTGTGTAAAATACTTTAATACAGAATATAAAACCACAAAGAATGCAAAATATTTTTTCGATTTCTTTTTCGATGCCTGTACGTATAGAGGGAGTCGGAAGATAAACTTATATAGTTTTCCCATTCTGTCACCTCTGTATGCTTTGTGCCTGCACGTTAATGAAAGTAAATATTCAGTAAGCGATCTTTTCCAGAATTATTGAGCATACTGCTACTTTTTATCGCCACACCACAGTCCTCATACTACGGCAACAAACGATGCTACTGTTGCGGGAATAGTCCCAGCGCCAATCTTTTACTAGATTTTTAACAATAAATACAAATTTGTGTTCAATTATTTCAATCCAATTTTATTGTATTTATTCGTTAAAATTCCTGCAAATTATACTTGTAAATAACTCAATACATTTCACTTGTTAATACGTACTTTTTTAGTGTAAAAGCTAATCGTATGAAAAATATTTTCTATTATTATGGATGTAAAGAACTTTTCTTTGATTTCAATCAATCTGATTTGTGTAAAAAATAATAAAAAAATGGCGCTAATATTATTTTGCGCGTTCATAGGTATTTGGTATTAAAATAACCGGTAATTGAAATAAAAAATGGGCAACCGGTCGACAGTGGTGATAACATCCCCCCACAGTATAGCTTAGTACTCTGTTGAAATCCGCGAAAAATGCTGAGCAACATTGATTAGCCAGTGGTGACAACGCTACGATTTAGAAGAAATTTATCGTTTTTATTGCCTTGAAGTAAGCATACACATAAGGGATTCGATTTTTCAAACCATTTTGTCCTGCACGTTAATGAAGGTAAATATTCAGTAAGCCATCTTTTCCAGAATTGTTGAGCATACTGCTGTGTATATACCAGCTACTTTTTATTGCCACACTACAGTCCTCATACTCGGCTAAAGGTTTCATAGCATTTGAACAGCCTAATAGCAGATGATTGGGTGTGAGTGCCTCTTGGTTTTCATTTTCTATTGGCACGTACCACAGTGGCTGAAAATCGTTTTTCATTGGCCAAAATTCTGTAAATTTTGAACCGATCAAAATATTGAAGTAATTTTTATTTTATTGGATAGATATTTAGTTCAGCTTGACTCAGTTTAAATTACATTAAAATTGATTGAGGACTTTATTTTAAGGAATTCTAGGTCAAAGTTGAACTTTTGAATTTTTTTAACTTTTAGAGTGAAATATGGGTTTATTATTTTTTTATTTATTAAAAAATTTAATATTTGGAAATTAATAATAATTATAAATATTTTTTGTAATAATGGAATTTTTTAATGTTACACTTAAAAAAATTTTACACTGAAAAAAATAGTAAAATCAACTGGAGATTTTGCTATTACAGAAAAATTAAAAATTTGTTGCTGACAAATTTGCAAATTTGTTTACACTCAAAGAATAGTTACACTTAAAAAAAAACTTTAATAATATTATCTAAAAATATTGCTATTACTACAGAAAAATTTATTATTTTTTGCTGTCAGATTTGATAATTTTAAAAACATTTTAAAAATAAAAACTGCAATAAATTTTAATAGCATTTGCAACAATGGTAGGTTCTGTTTATTATTATTTTTTACTAATACTGTGTTTTTCGTACTTAAATAACAATGAAAGGCAATTATAATTATTATTCATTTGACTCAAGTATTGATTGCAAATATTCCATATTTTGTTCTGTGCTATCTCTGTTCTTTAGTAGTTCTTTGGCTTCTTCATCTAAATCCCGATGTTCCACTTTCCATTGATTTCGAATACTGGAGATAAACGGATCTGACGTTGCCAATAATATATTAAATAGATCTTCATTTGTTGAATTTCGTGAAATTTTTCTAGTATTGTGCTCTCTATAAAATCTAAATTTATTGCTAAGTAAAATCTGATCACCTGTTGTTTGCAATTCCGCACAAAATAAGTGGTGCTTACATTATTTCGCAGTTGAAAAATATGTTGCCAGAAACATGTTGTGGTTGGAAAAATAATGCTGCCAGAAACATTTCGTATGTTTTCACAAGATAAACAGAGTACAACTTCGGCCATATTATTTTGCAATTATTTCGCATGATTTTTTTTATATGGTCTTTTGACAGCAGTTCGCACGAAATGATGAACAGAATACCCTGCTTATGGCAAGAATTCCATTCGTCATCTTGAGCCACGTCGAGTACAGCCAACTTTCTAACACGCCTGCTGATGTCATAACCTTAGCTCTACGAACTTGGCCGTCGCTGGAAACTGTAGTCTCTAATACTCTTCCCCTTGGCCAAACATTCCGTGGAAGCGAAGGGTCAACCACAACCACTATGTCACCTACACATAAGGGCTTTGATTTTTCAAACCATTTTGTCCTGCACCACAAACTACTAACAGACATGTAAAAAATGACATTTGCAAATGGTCCAAATCAGCTAAAGTGCCGGTGGTTGAAGAAAGAGACAACTATAAAGACAATGCTGCGAAGAAGGGAAAATAAACAAGACAAAAATATAAAATTGTAATAAAATTTTGGAAAAATTGTGGTCTGTGTGTGCTTTATGTTTTGTGAATAGCAAGTTTTTAGCTCCAATATGCTTATTAGTTTGTGGGAAATGCAAAAATCAATCATTCCGTGTTGGTAAGAATGAAATACCACAAAGCAGTTTGTGTAAAATACTTTAATACAGAATATAAAACCACAAAGAATGCAAAATATTTTTTCGATTTCTTTTTCGATGCCTGTACGTATAGAGGGAGTCGGAAGATAAACTTATATAGTTTTCCCATTCTGTCACCTCTGTATGCTTTGTGCCTGCACGTTAATGAAAGTAAATATTCAGTAAGCCATCTTTTCCAGAATTATTGAGCATACTGCTACTTTTTATCGCCACACCACAGTCCTCATACTACGGCAACAAACGATGCTACTGTTGCGGGAATAGTCCCAGCGCCAAGCTTTTACTAGATTTTTAACAATAAATACAAATTTGTGTTCAATTATTTCAATCCAATTTTATTGTATTTATTCGTTAAAATTCCTGCATATTATACTTGTAAATAATTCAATACATTTCACTTGTTAATACGTACTTTTTTAGTGTAAAAGCTAATCGTATGAAAAATATTTTCTATTATTATGGATGTAAAGAACTTTTCTTTGATTTAAATCAATCTGATTTGTGTAAAAAATAATAAAAAAATGGCGCTAATATTATTTTGCGCGTTCATAGGTATTTGGTATTAAAATAACCGGTAATTGAAATAAAAAATGGGTAACCAGTCGACAGTGGTGATAACATCCCCCCACAGTATAGCTTAGTACTCTGTTGAAATCCGCGAAAAATGCTGAGCAACATTGATTAGCCAGTGGTGACAACGCTACGATTTAGAAGAAATTTATCGTTTTTATTGCCTTGAAGTAAGCATACACATAAGGGATTCGATTTTTCAAACCATTTTGTCCTGCACGTTAATGAAGGTAAATATTCAGTAAGCCATCTTTTCCAGAATTGTTGAGCATACTGCTGTGTATATACCAGCTACTTTTTATTGCCACACCACAGTCCTCATACTCGGCTAAAGGTTTCATAGCATTTGAACAGCCTAATAGCAGATGATTGGGTGTGAGTGCCTCTTGGTTTTCATTTTCTATTGGCACGTACCACAGTGGCTGAAAATCGTTTTTCATTGGCCAAAATTCTGTAAATTTTGAACCGATCAAAATATTGAAGTAATTTTTATTTTATTGGATAGATATTTAGTTCAGCTTGACTCAGTTTAAATTACATTAAAATTGATTGAGGACTTTATTTTAAGGAATTCTAGGTCAAAGTTGAACTTTTGAATTTTTTTAACTTTTAGAGTGAAATATGGGTTTATTATTTTTTTATTTATTAAAAAATTTAATATTTGGAAATTAATAATAATTATAAATATTTTTTGTAATAATGGAATTTTTTAATGTTACACTTAAAAAAATTTTACACTGAAAAAAATAGTAAAATCAACTGGAGATTTTGCTATTACAGAAAAATTAAAAATTTGTTGCTGACAAATTTGCAAATTTGTTTACACTCAAAGAATAGTTACACTTAAAAAAAAACTTTAATAATATTATCTAAAAATATTGCTATTACTACAGAAAAATTTATTATTTTTTGCTGTCAGATTTGATAATTTTAAAAACATTTTAAAAATAAAAACTGCAATAAATTTTAATAGCATTTGCAACAATGGTAGGTTCTGTTTATTATTATTTTTTACTAATACTGTGTTTTTCGTACTTAAATAACAATGAAAGGCAATTATAATTATTATTCATTTGACTCAAGTATTGATTGCAAATATTCCATATTTTGTTCTGTGCTATCTCTGTTCTTTAGTAGTTCTTTGGCTTCTTCATCTAAATCCCGATGTTCCACTTTCCATTGATTTCGAATACTGGAGATAAACGGATCTGACGTTGCCAATAATATATTAAATAGATCTTCATTTGTTGAATTTCGTGAAATTTTTCTAGTATTGTGCTCTCTATAAAATCTAAATTTATTGCTAAGTAAAATCTGATCACCTGTTGTTTGCAATTCCGCACGAAATAAGTGGTGCTTACATTATTTCGCAGTTGAAAAATATGTTGCCAGAAACATGTTGTGGTTGGAAAAATAATGCTGCCAGAAACATTTCGTATGTTTTCACAAGATGAACAGAGTACAACTTCGGCCATATTATTTTGCAATTATTTCGCATGAATTTTTTTATATGGTCTTTTGACAGCAGTTCGCACGAAATGATGAACAGAGTACCCTGCTTATGGCAAGAATTCCATTCGTCATCTTGAGCCACGTCGAGTACAGCCAACTTTCTAACACGCCTGCTGATATCATAACCTTAGCTCTACGAACTTGGCCGTCGCTGGAAACTGTAGTCTCTAATACTCTTCCCCTTGGCCAAACATTCCGTGGAAGCGAAGGGTCAACCACAACCACTATGTCACCTACACATAAGGGCTTTGATTTTTCAAACCATTTTGTCCTGCACCACAAACTACTAACAGACATGTAAAAAATGACATTTGCAAATGGTCCAAATCAGCTAAAGTGCCGGTGGTTGAAGAAAGAGACAACTATAAAGACTTAATGCTGCGAAGAAGGGAAAATAAACAAAACAAAAATATAAAATTGTAATAAAATTTTGGAAAAATTGTGGTCTGTGTGTGCTTTATGTTTTGTGAATAGCAAGTTTTTAGCTCCAATATGCTTATTAGTTTGTGGGAAATGCAAAAATCAATCATTCCGTGTTGGTAAGAATGAAATACCACAAAGCAGTTTGTGTAAAATACTTTAATACAGAATATAAAACCACAAAGAATGCAAAATATTTTTTCGATTTCTTTTTCGATGCCTGTACGTATAGAGGGAGTCGGAAGATAAACTTATATAGTTTTCCCATTCTGTCACCTCTGTATGCTTTGTGCCTGCACGTTAATGAAAGTAAATATTCAGTAAGCGATCTTTTCCAGAATTATTGAGCATACTGCTACTTTTTATCGCCACACCACAGTCCTCATACTACGGCAACAAACGATGCTACTGTTGCGGGAATAGTCCCAGCGCCAATCTTTTACTAGATTTTTAACAATAAATACAAATTTGTGTTCAATTATTTCAATCCAATTTTATTGTATTTATTCGTTAAAATTCCTGCAAATTATACTTGTAAATAACTCAATACATTTCACTTGTTAATACGTACTTTTTTAGTGTAAAAGCTAATCGTATGAAAAATATTTTCTATTATTATGGATGTAAAGAACTTTTCTTTGATTTCAATCAATCTGATTTGTGTAAAAAATAATAAAAAAATGGCGCTAATATTATTTTGCGCGTTCATAGGTATTTGGTATTAAAATAACCGGTAATTGAAATAAAAAATGGGCAACCGGTCGACAGTGGTGATAACATCCCCCCACAGTATAGCTTAGTACTCTGTTGAAATCCGCGAAAAATGCTGAGCAACATTGATTAGCCAGTGGTGACAACGCTACGATTTAGAAGAAATTTATCGTTTTTATTGCCTTGAAGTAAGCATACACATAAGGGATTCGATTTTTCAAACCATTTTGTCCTGCACGTTAATGAAGGTAAATATTCAGTAAGCCATCTTTTCCAGAATTGTTGAGCATACTGCTGTGTATATACCAGCTACTTTTTATTGCCACACTACAGTCCTCATACTCGGCTAAAGGTTTCATAGCATTTGAACAGCCTAATAGCAGATGATTGGGTGTGAGTGCCTCTTGGTTTTCATTTTCTATTGGCACGTACCACAGTGGCTGAAAATCGTTTTTCATTGGCCAAAATTCTGTAAATTTTGAACCGATCAAAATATTGAAGTAATTTTTATTTTATTGGATAGATATTTAGTTCAGCTTGACTCAGTTTAAATTACATTAAAATTGATTGAGGACTTTATTTTAAGGAATTCTAGGTCAAAGTTGAACTTTTGAATTTTTTTAACTTTTAGAGTGAAATATGGGTTTATTATTTTTTTATTTATTAAAAAATTTAATATTTGGAAATTAATAATAATTATAAATATTTTTTGTAATAATGGAATTTTTTAATGTTACACTTAAAAAAATTTTACACTGAAAAAAATAGTAAAATCAACTGGAGATTTTGCTATTACAGAAAAATTAAAAATTTGTTGCTGACAAATTTGCAAATTTGTTTACACTCAAAGAATAGTTACACTTAAAAAAAAACTTTAATAATATTATCTAAAAATATTGCTATTACTACAGAAAAATTTATTATTTTTTGCTGTCAAATTTGATAATTTTAAAAACATTTTAAAAATAAAAACTGCAATAAATTTTAATAGCATTTGCAACAATGGTAGGTTCTGTTTATTATTATTTTTTACTAATACTGTGTTTTTCGTACTTAAATAACAATGAAAGGCAATTATAATTATTATTCATTTGACTCAAGTATTGATTGCAAATATTCCATATTTTGTTCTGTGCTATCTCTGTTCTTTAGTAGTTCTTTGGCTTCTTCATCTAAATCCCGATGTTCCACTTTCCATTGATTTCGAATACTGGAGATAAACGGATCTGACGTTGCCAATAATATATTAAATAGATCTTCATTTGTTAAATTTCGTGAAATTTTTCTAGTATTGTGCTCTCTATAAAATCTAAATTTATTGCTAAGTAAAATCCGATCACCTGTTGTTTGCAATTCCGCACGAAATAAGTGGTGCTTACATTATTTCGCAGTTGAAAAATATGTTGCCAGAAACATGTTGTGGTTGGAAAAATAATGCTGCCAGAAACATTTCGTATGTTTTCACAAGATGAACAGAGTACAACTTCGGCCATATTATTTTGCAATTATTTCGCATGAATTTTTTTATATGGTCTTTTGACAGCAGTTCGCACGAAATGATGAACAGAGTACCCTGCTTATGGCAAGAATTCCATTCGTCATCTTGAGCCACGTCGAGTACAGCCAACTTTCTAACACGCCTGCTGATATCATAACCTTAGCTCTACGAACTTGGCCGTCGCTGGAAACTGTAGTCTCTAATACTCTTCCCCTTGGCCAAACATTCCGTGGAAGCGAAGGGTCAACCACAACCACTATGTCACCTACACATAAGGGCTTTGATTTTTCAAACCATTTTGTCCTGCACCACAAACTACTAACAGACATGTAAAAAATGACATTTGCAAATGGTCCAAATCAGCTAAAGTGCCGGTGGTTGAAGAAAGAGACAACTATAAAGACTAAATGCTGCGAAGAAGGGAAAATAAACAAAACAAAAACAAAAATATAAAATTGTAATAAAATTTTGGAAAAATTGTGGTCTGTGTGTGCTTTATGTTTTGTGAATAGCAAGTTTTTAGCTCCAATATGCTTATTAGTTTGTGGGAAATGCAAAAATCAATCATTCCGTGTTGGTAAGAATGAAATACCACAAAGCAGTTTGTGTAAAATACTTTAATACAGAATATAAAACCACAAAGAATGCAAAATATTTTTTCGATTTCTTTTTCGATGCCTGTACGTATAGAGGGAGTCGGAAGATAAACTTATATAGTTTTCCCATTCTGTCACCTCTGTATGCTTTGTGCCTGCACGTTAATGAAAGTAAATATTCAGTAAGCGATCTTTTCCAGAATTATTGAGCATACTGCTACTTTTTATCGCCACACCACAGTCCTCATACTACGGCAACAAACGATGCTACTGTTGCGGGAATAGTCCCAGCGCCAAGCTTTTACTAGATTTTTAACAATAAATACAAATTTGTGTTCAATTATTTCAATCCAATTTTATTGTATTTATTCGTTAAAATTCCTGCAAATTATACTTGTAAATAATTCAATACATTTCACTTGTTAATACGTACTTTTTTAGTGTAAAAGCTAATCGTATGAAAAATATTTTCTATTATTATGGATGTAAAGAACTTTTCTTTGATTTCAATCAATCTGATTTGTGTAAAAAATAATAAAAAAATGGCGCTAATATTATTTTGCGCGTTCATAGGTATTTGGTATTAAAATAACCGGTAATTGAAATAAAAAATGGGCAACCGGTCGACAGTGGTGATAACATCCCCCCACAGTATAGCTTAGTACTCTGTTGAAATCCGCGAAAAATGCTGAGCAACATTGATTAGCCAGTGGTGACAACGCTACGATTTAGAAGAAATTTATCGTTTTTATTGCCTTGAAGTAAGCATACACATAAGGGATTCGATTTTTCAAACCATTTTGTCCTGCACGTTAATGAAGGTAAATATTCAGTAAGCCATCTTTTCCAGAATTGTTGAGCATACTGCTGTGTATATACCAGCTACTTTTTATTGCCATACCACAGTCCTCATACTCGGCTAAAGGTTTCATAGCATTTGAACAGCCTAATAGCAGATGATTGGGTGTGAGTGCCTCTTGGTTTTCATTTTCTATTGGCACGTACCACAGTGGCTGAAAATCGTTTTTCATTGGCCAAAATTCTGTAAATTTTGAACCGATCAAAATATTGAAGTAATTTTTATTTTATTGGATAGATATTTAGTTCAGCTTGACTCAGTTTAAATTACATTAAAATTGATTGAGGACTTTTTAAGGAATTCTAGGTCAAAGTTGAACTTTTGAATTTTTTTAACTTTTAGAGTGAAATATGGGTTTATTATTTTTTTATTTATTAAAAAATTTAATATTTGGAAATTAATAATAATTATAAATATTTTTTGTAATAATGGAATTTTTTTAATGTTACACTTAAAAAAATTTTACACTGAAAAAAATAGTAAAATCAACTGGAGATTTTGCTATTACAGAAAAATTAAAAATTTGTTGCTGACAAATTTGCAAATTTGTTTACACTCAAAGAATAGTTACACTTAAAAAAAACTTTAATAATATTATCTAAAAAGATTGCTATTACTACAGAAAAATTTATTATTTTTTGCTGTCAAATTTGATAATTTTAAAAACATTTTAAAAATAAAAACTGCAATAAATTTTAATAGCATTTGCAACAATGGTAGGTTCTGTTTATTATTATTTTTTACTAATACTATGTTTTTCGTACTTAAATAACAATGAAAGGCAATTATAATTATTATTCATTTGACTCAAATATTGATTGCAAATATTCCATATTTAGTTCTGTGCTATCTCTGTTCTTTAGTAGTTTTTTGGCTTCTTCATCTAAATCCCGATGTTCCACTTTCCATTGATTTCGAATACTGGAGATAAACGGATCTGACGTTGCCAATAATATATTAAATAGATCTTCATTTGTTGAATTTCGTGAAATTTTTCTAGTATTGTGCTCTCTATAAAATCTGTAATCCTTTTTTCCTGAGCCTCCTCTGATAGATCTCCAAGTGGCACCAAATGATATTTAATGACATCTTCTCCATGATAAAGGATTTTGTGAACTGTTGCAGACATATTTCTCCATGGGTAGTTGGTTGTATATATTTTTGCAGTTTCCTTTGCATAATCTCCAAATTTTCTAGAGTCAATTTCTTCATTGCACGCAAGTACTTCTAGGATTATTTTAAATCTGAAAATGAGGTTTAAATCCACTCCTGTTATTTCAGATGCTGTTTCTGGATCTGAAAAGAATCTTCTTGCGGTATTGCCATCATTTGTATTGCCTGACCCTTGTTTTGGCTGATCTATAATCAATCCAAATTTGCGATATCTTGAACATGTTTCTTTTTTTAACTTAACTCTTTGTTGGTTTCGTTGTTTCTTATTGATCCTGAAGACCCGAAATCCAAATCATAACTGATTTTTAGTATGTGTTCCATAAGTCGTATTCTTGCATGTAGTGATGATAATCCAAATTCATATGCATCGGTACTATCTAATGATTTTGTCGGGACTTGGTTTAATTGGGGTTGGTTGTACTGTATTGCATCACTCGGGGTTGGTATACTTTTAAGAATCCGTTTTGTTCTCACTGGACTAGCTTTAACAACTTTTTCAATGATATCCACTTTTGTTAATTGGTTCTGTGATCGTAATTGATGTAGGAAAGATTCTTTTATATTTGTACAACCAATTCCATCGTTGATATCTTTAAGTTTCCGCCTCTTAGATCTATCGCCTCTATCGCTGCAGTTGTCCAATGATTTGCGTGGTCTTCCAGCCTTATCTTGCTTTGCTGTTTCTGCAGCGACAGTAAGTTGGCTCACTAACCAGTTTGCACTTTTTATATAAAAGTTTTGTTTACTGTAGCGAACTTCTTTGTAGCGTTTTTTTAGTGCTTTGACGAAATTAGATAATTGCTCTTGCATTTCGGTGCTACACGAATTTAAGTTTAATTTTATTTTAACGTAACTAAGAACATCTTCCTGGTTTTTGTTTCTAAAATACTCTTCGGCCAGTTCTTTATAACTGAAGCTCTCCATATTTTTCTGAATATTTTTATTTGCGTCTGTTATGTTTTACCCGTACACTTAGAGGATTAACTTATTACTGAGTAATCCCTTATCGAATCCGTAGTTTTATACACTTTTAGATACATGTTATTCACACATTGATCTTTAATTTCATAGCAGGTAGTGCTTAAATTGAACAAAACTGCACATGTTGTCCAGGCCTTAATATCAGGTAAAACTGATTAGTATCTCGCCAATATTTGTTGTTGTTGCTGGGTTGTTTTTTTCTTTAGTGGTTTAATGTCCCGATTATTGTTATAAAATTGTTTATGACTTTGGTTGACCCTAACATTTGATAACAGGTAAATTTAGAAAGAGATCATATGTTTACTGTAGAACCTATTGTGATAATTTTATGACTAATTTTTTGCTGATCAAAACAAAGCCATTAAACCCTTTCGCAGGTATTATATTTAATTTTTTTAGTTTTACGTAGTCTAAAGTAAAAAACATAAACTTTTAGGCAAAAAAGTGAAAATTTAATACACCATTGCATACGAGTACTTATGGGGCTGTTTAAATTATCGTTATTTATATATATTTTTTATAGTAATTTCATTAAAATGAAAAAAGTGTTCTACCCACGGCTCGTCACGGGTGCAAAAGTATATATAGCGTTAAAGAGGACACTTTCACCTTTCTCCGGATGATATGCGTTTCTTGTTCCCCTTTGTTCCCTAGAAGTTCTATTCCACTAAAGTTTAAATTTGAGAAAAATATAGTAGTTTCATAAATATTCCGTAACGCCCCTAATATTAAACGCTAGAGCTGTGACCACTTACAACAACTAAAGACTATAATCCTACCAACATTATAAAAAAGACCGCAGGCCATTGTCGATGATAGCTTGCGAGTAGTAACCATTTATTTTTTATAAAAAACAAAAGAAAAACACCTTTTTCTGAAATTAAAAAAAACAGTTGATAATGGTTTCTTTAATCCAAAGTGATTATTATTTTTGGCTAAAGTTCGTAACATTTTTAGTCAGAAAGAATTGGACATGAGACAACAAAGCAACAAGGGAAAATTTTAACACCAATTAATTTCAACTTACACGGCAGAACAGTCTTTCTGACTAAAAATGTTACGAACTTTAGCCAAAAATAATAATCACTTTGGATTAAAGAAACCATAAACAACAAAATTGTTCGAAAAATAATCACATTAAATAAAAAACAGTTGAGTTTGACAGCATGCCACGTCCACAATTATCAATAGTTTAACCTAATTTTTTGGCTACCTTAATCTGGATATATTAGCTACAAAAAGGCGTAAAAATTTTAAAAATCGGTGACAAAAAAATAGACTATTGGCCAATGAAAAACGATTTTCAGCCACTGTGCTACGGTCCATTCGAAGTGATCTTGTGTATGTATACCTTTTAGGCTTATTTAACTGAACTTAACTTTTTTAATTAAGTTTCTCTAAATGTTGTTCTCCAAATTCTTGATTGTACACTTATTAAAAGTATTAATAAAGAATTTCTTTGTGAATAATAAGTATTATCAAGCTGTATCACAATGTCTTCACTAAAGATTATGCTAGGGAATTTTCTGGAGGAAAAGACTTCTTAATGTACGGTGCTATTCTTCTAATCAATGATAAAAGAAAATTGAGATTTTGGTGTTGTCTGTGGTACTTTGATTGCTATCATGTTGGTGATGAAATATGTATATTGACTGTTTTTGATATGAGGAAATTCTTTAAATGTGATCAATATTATAAATATTCACCATACATAATTAAAGAAATAATATTAAACTAATAAAATATTAAAAAATGTAATAAAATTAAAAACATTTTTTTATGTAATTTAGAAAGAGGTTTGCATGAACACTGATTATTTTTCGCTTTCAATAATCTTAACTACGTTATATAAAATACATATTATAATATACATAAATCAATTCTTATATAAAACGATTATGTTGATTTTTCATTTATTCAATTATGCTTCTTCTCGTGATTAGTGGCTTCTTATTTTATTTGATAAAATTTTTAAATAAAAATTCCCAATAATATGATTTCCAAATTCGTTCCGATTCTGTTTTTACAAAAAATATAAATAAAATTTAAAATACGCACTTGCAAGATAGGTCAGGCTTTGACTAACACGAAGGCTGCATCCAGCTGCATTATATGCCAAGCAACATCAACCCAATTAAATCAAATACCGACAAAATCATTAGATAATACCGATGCATATGAATTTGGATTATCACCACTACATGCAAGAATACGACTTATGGAACACATACTAAAAATCAGTTATGATTTGGATTTCGGGTCTTCAGGATCAATAAGAAACAACGAAACCAACCAAAAAGTTAAGTTAAAAAAAGAAACATGTTCAAGATGAATATCGCAAATTTGGATTGATTATAGATCAGCCAAAACAAGGGTCAGGCAATACAAATGATGGCAATAGCGCAAGAAGATTCTTTTCAGATCCAGAAACAGCATCTGAAATAACAGGAGTGGATTTAAACCTTATTTTCAGATTTAAAATAATCCTAGAAGTACTTGCGTGCAATGAAGAAATTGACTAGAAAATTTGGAGATTACGCTAAGGAAACTGCAAAAATATATACAACCAACTACTCATGGAGAAATATGTCTGCAACAGTTCACAAAATCCTTTATCATGGAGAAGATGGCATTAAATATCATTTGGTGCCACTTGGAGTTCTATCAGAGGAGGCTCAGGAAAAAAGGAACAAGGATTACAATACTAGAAAAACTTATAGAGAAATTTTACAAACTTTATGAAAAAGCAAAGACACTGTTAAAGCAAAAATTAGAAAGATTAGATACAGAATCAACTCAAAGTATGTCAGATTCAGAAAGAGAGGCTGAAAATTCAAACGTATCTACTGAAAACTCAAACTTAACTCCTGAAAATTCAAGTTCAAGTTCAAATTCCACAGTTAAAATGGCATCATTCAATTTAGAACTATCATTGAAAAGTATACCAGAATTTTCTGGAAATTTCAAAGATTTAACATCATTTTTGAAAATAGTTGAAATAGTTTACAATTCTTTAACAACTGACGCGAAAATACAACTCATAGATTTTGTTATTAATGTGAAATTAACACCAAGCGTTAGAACTGCTATAAGTGCTACAGAAATTAGTGATTTCAATAACCTTAAAAATTCACTTCAATCAAGATATAAGTCAACAAAAACTATAGCTCAAATACAACTAACTTTGAGTAGATTCATGCAAAAGAACATGAAAATACAAACATATAACGAGAAGCTTTTAGAAATGATTGCTGAACTGAATGAACTGCAAATACACGAAATACCGCAATGCAATGTTATACAGAAAAACACAATTATTTCTCTTAATAATACTTATGCATTGAATATATTCAAAAATGGTCTTAATGCAGATATTAAGCCAACAATTTTTGCTTCTAAGCCAAAAGACTTGAATGAAGCTGTACAACTTGCAATAGAACTAGAAAAAGACTTTTCTAGTAAAGAAAATCAAGTATTATATTTTTATAATGGAAACAATTCAAATAAGCGGAATAATAAAAACAATAATAAAAATAATAACTTTAGAAATAATAGTTATAACAGAAACAATATTTCGAACCAGAATAATAGAAATTCGAATTATAACAATAACAGAAATAATAATAATAATATTCATAGAAATAATAATAATAATCATAGAAATAATAATAATAGAAATTATAATAATAATACCTGGAATGATAATAACCATTACAACTATAGACAAAACAACAATAATAATAATAGTAGACGAAACCGAAATAACAATGGAAATAGCGTACATGTAGTTCAGGAAAACACCGAAGGCCCGGAGATGAACAATCAAAATTTAATCATTCATCCTCCGGAGCAGAATTAAATAAAATTTTTCTATTTCTAAAAACACTACTAATTATATAGAATTAGACATAGGAACAAAAACTAGCTTAACATTTTTAATAGATACAGGGGCTGATATTTCATTATGTAAATTAGGAAAATTAAATGAAGACCTTTTTATTGATAAAACACAATCATGTTCATTTTCTGGTATAACAAACGAAAAGATAAGATCTATTGGAATCACAGAATTAAATTTTAAATTATATGATAACCAATCAAAACACAATTTCAACATAGTCGGCGATAATTTTCCAATACCAACGGACGGAATCTTGGGAAGAGACTTTTTCACAACATTTTTATGCAAAATTGATTATGAAACATTCACGATTTCATTAACTCTACAAGAAACAGAAATTACAATTCCCATGAAATCTACAATAAATAGAGATTACTACATTAAAATAGAGAAACGATCTGAATTAATATGTCCAGTACAATTAAATCTAACGGAAGATAGTATTATTTTAAGTAAAGAATTAGAGTCAGGAATTTTTATAGGGAATACAATAGTTCCAGGAACAGGCATTACTCATGTTAAATTTCTAAATACAACAGATGAAGATGTAATATTAAAAAATGTTGATTTTGAAATTGAACCATTAAATAAATACGTTTTTCTCACTAAATCCCAAAACAATAAAAACAGATTTAGCAAACTATTACAAACGTTAAAAATTGACAATACTGACAGTAAAGCAACGGATGAATTGATAAACATTTTTAAAGACTATCAAGACATATTTCACTTAGAAGGCGACGTTTTAACAGCAAATAACTTTTATACACAACATCTTAATTTAACCGATAAAACACCAGTTTACATCAAAAACTATAGACTTCCACAAACTCAAATAGAAGAAATCGATCAACAAGTTCAAAAATTATTTGATGACGATATTATTGAACATTCAACCAGTCCTTACAACTCACCATTACTTGTTGTACCAAAGAAAAGCAATGGAGACAAAGAGAAATGGCGACTTGTAGTAGATTTTAGACAATTAAATAAGAAAATAGTTAATGATAAATTTCCACTTACAAGAATTGAAGATGTATTAGATAAATTGGGAAGAGCAAAATATTTTTCAACTCTGGATATGACAAACTCGTTTCATCAGATTAACTTAGATAAAGAATCAAGAAAACCAACTGCATTTTCCACATCAAACGGTCACTATCAGTTTAAACGACTACCTTTTGGTCTTAAAATTTCATCAAATAGTTTCCAACGTATGCTAACTATAGCACTTTCAGGTCTCGATAGTAAAGCATTTTTATATGTGGACGACATCATAATTTTTGGATGTAGTTTGAAACATCACAATGACAATCTGAGACAGGTATTTGAACGTTTATCAAAATACAATTTAAAATTGAACGCAAGAAAATGTGTATTTTTAAAGTCGGAAGTTGTTTATTTAGGTCATCTAATAACAAAAGAAGGTATCAAAACAGACCCAGCAAAACACAAGGCAATACAAAATTATCCAATACCGAAAGATGCTAACGAGGTAAAACGATTTGTAGCTTTCTGTAATTACTATAGACGTTTTATAAAAAATTTCGCTACATTAACAAAATGTCTGAATGATCAAACAAAGAAAGGAAAAACATTTGAATGGACAGATGAATGTCAACAAACTTTTAACATATTAAGACACAAATTAATTAGTTCACCAATACTACAATATCCGGATTTTGAAAAACCTTTCATTCTAACAACAGATGCTTCAAATTATGCTTTAGGTGCAATCTTATCACAGGGAGAAATAGGAACAGATTTGCCAATAACCTATGCTAGCAGAACTTTGAATAAACACGAAATTAATAAACCGGTGATAGAAAAAGAATTACTTGCTATACATTGGGGCATTGAATACTTTAGACCATATTTATATGGTAGAAGATTTATAGTAGTAACTGACCACAGACCTCTTGTTTCACTTTTTACTCATAAAAACCCCTCTTCTAAATTAACTAGAGTACGGATTGATTTATCAGATTATGACTTTGAAATTATATACAAAAAAGGAAAAATAAATACAAATGCTGATGCATTATCTAGAATTAAGATAGATTCTGATATGCTAAAAAACATGATTCCAATAGAAGACGATTATTCCAAACCAACAAAAATTTTAGCAATTACGCGTGGAATGAACGCAAAGGGCAAAACAACTGAAAACAACACAGATGAGAAAAACATATCCCAACAACAAAAATATACAAACATATGGGAATGTACTTCACTACAGGATATTAAAAATGTGCACAAATTGAAATTTAAAATTATCAATGATGATAAATTAAATGGTACCATTGACTGTATAAATAATAGCTATCATATGAATATTAGTGATGATCTTGCAAAATACGTTTTGTTTCTAGAGAAGCTGATAATCTATATGCATAAGCAGAATATTAAAGATCTCGCATTAGCTAGCGACGATGAAATTTTCAGACTGATATCAGTAGAATATATGAAAAGAATTTATGATGAGGTATACCAAAGATTGACAAAATCTAAAAAATATAAAAACATTAACTTGAATATCATCTTGTATAATCCTTTGCAGTACATTAAAAATAAGAAATTACAAAACAAATTAATTGAAGAATTCCACAACTCACCATTATCAGGACACTTAGGCATTCGAAAGACTGTACTAAAACTCAAACAAAGATATGTTTGGAAAAATATGAGAAAAATGGTAAGAGATTACGTTGTAAATTGCGATAAATGTTTAAGAAATAAGCAAACAAAACATATTAGAGAGGAAATGAATATCACCGAAACCCCAAATACTAGTTTTGAAGTAATAGAAATAGATACAGTAGGACCATTAAGAATTTCTAATAATTATAGATATATACTAACAATGCAATGCGAACTAACAAAGTATGTTGTAGCATACCCTATGGAAACAAAAGAAGCGAAAAATATAGCTAAAACTCTAGTAGAACAGTTTATTTTAAAATATGGTTGCTTTAAAGTATTAAAATCAGATAGAGGCACTGAATTCAAAAATGAATTAATGAATGAAGTATGCAAACTATTAAATATAGACCAGAAATTCTCAGCACCATATCACCATCAGTCTATAGGAACACTGGAAAGAAATCACAGAGTATTAAATGAATATATGTTAAATTTTGTTGAGTATTTAGAGTGGGACAAGTGGATACCTTATTATACATTTGCGTATAATACCACACCTCACGTAAATAGCAATTATTCTCCATACCAGTTGATTTTTGGTAAATTACCAACTCTGCCCACAGACGCATTATGCACTAACACTAAAGTTTATGATTTGGAAAATTATGCTAATGAACTTAGGACTAGGATTAAGAGAGCATTAGATAACGCAAAAAATTTAATAAATATGGCAAAAGAAAAATCAAAATTAGAATATGATAAGAAAATTATAAAAAGTTTATTTTATGTAGGAGACTTAGTATTAGTAAAACTAGAAAGTAGAAAGAAAAATCAGAGTCCCTACATTGGTCCATATAGAATACTAGAAAGACAAAATTGTAATTCAATACTAGAAATAAATAATAAAAAACGAATATTCCATAATAACTCATTAAAATTATACAAAAAAAAAAATCATGGAATAAAGTAGAACCCGAAATGTAATGAGTGTGACCTGATTTTGAATTTAACCCAGAGGCAGCTAAATTCCGGATCACTCGTGCCTAAAGATTGCTGGCACTGGTACACTACTTCATTTCGTATATAAAGTGCAAGGCCTCTGTGAAGGTTAAAAAGTGATAGGAGGTGATACCCTGGTATATGAAAATCCTGTGGATCAGCATCCTCAGATACCTGGGTCTCACATAAGGCGAAGACGTCCGGCCGATGGACACAAACGTGAGCATAGGCAGAGAAGAAATTCGCCCTCAGCCCACGTATGTTGCAGAAGTCAATTTTGAATCGCCCTGTCATAACAATGGTAGGAAAATTAAAATCGAGCGTTTTTTTGTATTATTTTACTGATAACAGTGTTGTTAATTGTTGCTATTATAACTGCTCAGTGACCAGTGTTATACCTTCGTCACTGAACAGTCTAACAACAATTAACACAATGCATCAGTAAAATAACCTAATTTGGAATTTTGTCACATGGGAAGCACAATAACAATGCTAAAAAAAAGAGCCATAAAAGCCCTGATCTGGTCATTGTATCAAAAAACGACCCGTTGTGCCAACACTGGTTTTGCTGTGCCAACACTGTTCTCTCAGAGAGCTCTTTTATTTTTACTGTTTTTATTTGTTTTTGTTTTATTTATTTATCATGTAAGAATGTTGTAATTGTTAAATTATTTTATGGGTTTTTAGTTTTTGTTTTTTTTGTTATTTGATAAGTTTATGGGCAATATTTTTAAATTTTGAGTTTTTTGATTTTATGTTATTGCTTATTTTAAACAAATATATATGTGTGTATGTATGCCGCGGACGAAAACATTTAATTTTTAAAACACTTAAACAGGGATAGTGAACACAATAAACGCGGACAACGAAAGGGACACGTGCGAACGGTACGGATGACAAACTACTACTGACCGTACTTAAGGGGTAACAATCGAAAATCAAATTTCTTTTTATTTTATTTTAAATACCTTAAATAGGAGAAATGTAATTTGTTTAAAAATAATGACTGTGCTGATTGGTCAGTCGATCAGTAAATGCATTTTTGTAACATGAACAAAAAAGTTGAACACCATGTTACATTGGGCATTTTGGATGTATGAATGAAATGCAAGATATGTCAGATAAATTTTAGATAATTTGTAAATTAGTATAAAGGTTAGAAAATTTGTAAATAAAGGCTAGTCTCAGTTAGGACACAAGAATTCATTCTTCTTTTCACTGAACTCAAATAAAGGGCATCAGTTGCTCGTCTGCAACCAAGGCTTTCTATTGCATTAGTCGCGATTCTATGCTAATGCAACAGTAATAGATTTGCAATTGTTTTGAATATTTAAAAACCATACATATCAAACATATTATACATTTTTAGATACATGTTATTCACACATTGATCTTTAATTTCATAGCAGGTAGTGCTTAAATTGCACAAAACTGCACATGTTGTCCAGACCTTAATATCAGGTAAAACTGATTAGTATCTCGCCAATATTTGTTGTTGTTGTTTGTTTTTTTATTTTTAGTGGTTTAATGTCCCGATTATTGTTATAAAATTGCTTACGACTTTGGTTGACCCTAACATTTGATAACAGGTAAATTTAGAAACAGATCATATGTTTACTGTAGAATTTTGTGATAATTTTATTACCAATTTTTGGCTGATCAAAACAAAGCCATTAAACCCTTTCGCAGGTATTATATTTAATTTTTTTAGTTTTACGTAGTCTAAAGTAAAAACATAAACTTTTAGGCAAAAAAGTGAAAATTATATACACCATTGTATACGAGTACTTTGGAGTAATTTCATTAAAATGAAAAAAGTGTTCTACACACGGCTCGTCACGGGTGCAAAAGTATATATAGCGGTAAAGAGGACACTTTCACCTTTCTCCGGGTGGTATACATTTCTTGTTCCCTTTTGTTCCCTAGAAGTTCTATTCCACTAAAGTTTAAATTTGAGAAAAATATAGTAGTTTCATAAATATTCCGTAACGCCCTTAATATTAAACGCTAGAGCTCTGACCACTTACAAAAACTAAAGACCATAATCCTACCAACATTATAAAAAAGACCGCAGGCCATTATCGACGATAGCTTGCGAGTAGTAACCATTTATTTTTTATTAAAAACAAAAGAAAAACACCTTTTTCTGAAATTAAAAAAAACCGTTGAGTTTGACAGCATGCCACGCTCACAATTATCAATAGTTTAACCTAATTTTTTGGCTACCTTAATCTGGATATATTAGCTGCAAAAGGGCGTAAAAATTTTAAAAATCGGTGACAAAAAAAAGACTTGGCCAATAAAAAACGATTTTCAGCCACCGTGCGTACGTCAAAGGACGCGAATTCTTAATATTTTCCAATTCAGCCATCATCCCACGGGGTACCACATCATTTGGTTTTCTCGATGTTGATATCTTATATAGTGTTGTTTTTACAGAGCGCACCAAACGCTCCCAGGCACCTCCCATGTGCGGTGCAGAAGGCGGATTGAAGTTCCAGTTAGTACAAAGGGTTGTAAAGTTGCGTACGAATTCGTTGGAGTCAATCTTCATTGTAGCTTCTCGTAATTCGCGTTCGGCTCCAACGAAGTTATTGCCGTTGTCACTAAAAAATTCCCTTGGTGTGCCTCGTCTAGCCATGAAGTTACGTATTGCTAAAATGCATGAGCTAGCGGTTAGGGAATATACGATCTCGATATGGACTGCTCGAATTGTTAAGCAAGTGAACTAAGCTCCGTATCTTTTCTCTTTATGTCGATTGACCACGACTAGAATCGGACCGAAAAAATCAACTCCTGTATATGTGCAGGGTGATACATACGCTGATAGGCGGGCTCTTGGCAATTTTGCCATTTGTAGAAAATTTGGTTTCGCTTTGATTAATTTACACATTTGACATTTACGTACTATTTTTTTAAAAGTTTAATCGGGGTGCATAATATTTTTGTCGAATTTCGTTTATGGCAGTTTCGTGGTTTCCATGATGGTACTGTGCATGAAAGTGTAGAATTATTAATTTTGTTATGTAACTGTTCTTTGGGAGAATGGCTGGATTTTTTAACTCGTTTGAAATAATATCATTATCTATAAGGCTTTCAATACGCAAAACTTGGTTTTCATCTAAAAAAGAGCTATTTTTTGTAAGACCTAAAGGGTCATAAATTGACATTAAGAATTTTAATAATTCACGTTTTGAGGGGACTTTATTTCCATTTAATAGTATATTGCTATAAATATTTCTCGAAATTCTGAACGTAAAAAAATCGCTGGATGATTTCCAGAATACACCAAGCACTTTATCTGTGGTTTCGTTCCCTAAATCAAGACTTTTGTTTTGTTGACTGTCGTTACCACTGACTGCAGCTAAAACATCTCTGCCGTTACTTATCCAATTTCTAATGTTGAACCCTGCTTTTCCATGTATATATTTAACTTTTAGTGCTAAATTAATCGCTTCATTCACGGTGTCAACTGAGTCAAGATAATCGTCGACATAATGATTATGTTTTACGGCTGCCGCTGCCTCGGGATACTCTTTACTATATTTGTCTGAGTTGACATTTTTAACGTACTGCGAAATGCATGTTGAGCATGAGGCTCCGAAGATCAGGACATTCATAACATATATGCCCGGCTTTTCTGTGTTGTCACTGTGCCATAAGAAACGCTGAGCATTACGATACTCCTTTCTAATAAAAATTCGATGAAACATTTGCTCTCTATCACCGCAGACGGCTATCGATTTTTGACGAAAACGTATTAAAATGGAAGGGAGCGAACACAGCATATCTGGACCTTTCATTAACATATCATTTAGCTATACTCCATTAGCTTTTGCCGCTGCGTCCCATACGATTCTGATCTTTCCTGGTTTATTTTTGTTAAAAACGGGAAATATGGGTAAATACCAGATTTTCTCTTTTTTATCTGGCGCTAGACAATTTTCAGTAATCTTTGAAATATATTCCGAAATAGTTTTGTTGAAAACGTTGTTTAAATTATTATCATTTGTCAATTTTCTGTTTAGGCACATATATCTTTTTAAAGCCATATCATAACTATTTGGCAATTCTGTGCACTCATTTCGCCACAATAAAGAGGTTTTATAATGCCCATCTGATCGTTGGATGGTATACATACTTTTGTAAAATATTCATAGCCTTTTCCTCTTCTATGCTTGGATTGCCAATACCAGCAGTTTCGATACTGTAGAATTTTATCATTAGATCAGACAGTATTTTATTACTACATTCATTTGAATGGCAGTGATGGTGTTCTACAAACGAGTTTTTTCTTGTAGTACCATATATAAGCCAGCCAGACGAGTGCGAATTGCAACAGGCTCATTAGCATTACCTTCTTTTATTTTATCATAAACACACAGTCTCGAATTATTCAACCCAATTAATATTTGTGGAGTAGCATCAGCATAACTTTTTATGGGTAGACCTGTTAGATAGGGAAAGTCTTTTTCTAATTTCTGTGTATTCAAAGTCTGTTTTGGTAATGAGAGCTGTTTAACTGTACGTACGTCAATACTATAAGCGTTGTTATTTGGTCCCAATACTTTTACATAAAGTCTACTAGAATTTTCCTCGTTCCGTTGCCGTTCGACACTTCCAGTCCATTTAAGGCACAATGGTTCGGCAACACCTGAAAGATTTAAATCTTGAATAATTTATTCATCTATTAGACTCGTAGAAGTACCTTCATCAATAAAAGCGTAGGTTTCTATGAATTTACTTCCATTTCCATAAATTGTTATTGGTATTGCTTTAAACAAATTGTTAGAACTTGATGCACTGTGCGTATAACATCTCTGCGTATGACCATTATTATCATTCTTATTTGAATCTTCTTCATATGACGTTTTTGTTTCATCAACATTTTCGTTTTTTTATGTAAAAGATAATGATGCTTAACCCATTAAGGCCCGAGCCATGATCACATTGAACTATAATGATGAAACTTTTAAAATTTGATTGTATATACCTAAATAAGAAAGAAAACAATTTTTAGGCAAATCGGATGCGTAGGGGCCCAGATAACCCCCATTGCGAAAACGCAACGTTGGGCGTAAACGATATAAAAATTAAACGCATTTGTAAAAATTTTAAATTAAAATATTTTATTCACGTCTTTAGAAAAAAACTAAAAATATTTACATAAAATTTTATATTTAGCTCAATATGATATGCTGCAAAGCACTTCGGGTGCACTGCTACGTCACATTTCTCACATTTGAAAATTGTTTGGCTGTTACATTGCCGACATCTTCACAGAGGCCTTGCACTTTATATACGAAATGAAGTAGTGTACCAGTGCCAGCAATCTTTAGGCACGAGTGATCCGGAATTTAGCTGCCTCTGGGTTAAATTCAAAATCAGGTCACATTCATTACATTTCGGGTTCCTATATAGAAGCCCAAATGCGGAAAGGGATAAAACATTTTCTGGCTTCGATGCCCTTTCCGACTCCATATCGAAGATCCTGGAAAGTTGTCCGGACAGTAAAGGATAATGCTAGTTCCTCAATTCCAGCTCTTTTAAAGGATGATCAAGTATTCACTAACCCGGTTGATAAAGCTAACCTTCTGGCTGAATTATTTGCAAGTAACTCCCACTTGCCGGAAAGCACTCAACCACTGCCCGTGCTTGAAAGAGTATCTGTAACTATGCCTAAAATATTCTTTTGAGCCCGTGCAGTTAAAAAGGTTTTAGCAGATCTCAACATAAATAAATCTCCTGGGCCGGATGGTATTCCAGCACTGGTCTTGAAGCGGTGCTCTTCGACGCTAGCGCGTCCGTTAGCTAACCTTTTCAGTACATTGTACCATGCTGGTGAATTTCCAATGTGTTGGAAGGTTGCTAATGTAACGCCAATCCCCAAAAAAGGAGAGGCTAACAACCCTGAAAATTACCGCCCAATTGCAATTTGCTCTGCACTTTCCAAAGTTATGGAAAGTATGGTAAACTTCCATCTTGTGAGATATTTATAGTCCAACAGCTTACTTAGCGACCGCCAGTATGGATTTTGTAGGGGTCGCTCTACGGGAGACCTAGTGGCTTTTCTATCGGAAAGATGGTGTCATTCTATTCACTATTTTGGCGAGAGTAAGGTGGTGGCTCTAGATATTTCCAAGGCGTTTGATAGAGTTTGGCATGGTGCACTTCTGTCAAAACTTATTGCTTTTGGTGTCGGTGATGTCTTCTCTCGATTTATATCAAGCTTTCTCAGAGATCGCACTATACGAGTTGTTATAGAAGGGATCTCATCAAACGAGTTCAAGATTAATTCAGGGGTACCGCAAGGAGATCGCGGCAATGAGGCAAAATATGAATGATTCGATAAATAATGATCTTTTAGCAATCCATGAATGGGGACGTGCGAATAGGGTCGAATTTAATGCTCGCAAGACCCAGTGTTTTATGCTTACACACAAATGTACGTACAATCATGCTGCTTCATCTGTAATAATGGGTGGTGTAGATATTGAGGAATCAGAAACTCTTGATGTTCTTGGCATGAAAATTAAATGTGATGTTCGATGGACTGATCATATTTTTCAGGTTTCAAAAGAAGCATTCAAGTGCCTCGGCTTTCTAAGACGGTGTAAGAGATACTTCACTCCATCTGATCTCCTTAATATTTACACCACCTATATCCGACCGAAAATGGAATACAACTCTCATGTATGGGCCGGTGCTTCAAAGTCTATTTTGAAGATACTCGACCGGGTACAGGAGAGGGCGAAGAAGCTCATCGGTGACAGTAGGGTAGCCAACTCTATTGACTCACTGGAGCATCGACGCAATGTGGGATGTATTTCACTGTTTTATCGTTACTACAATAGAATGTGCTCTAATGGATTCAGGGAACTTGTTCCCGAAACCCGCTCATTTGTACGAACAACACGTTCTTCGTTAAGAGCGCATCCATTTGTGGTTGATATGCCAGTGGATCGCACTACGCATTACAGAGAAAATTCGTTCTTTAGCCGAACAGTTCGCATGTGGAATAAACTTCCTGCAGAGGTCTTTCCTGTTACTTTCAGCGTGGGAAAGTTCAGATCGAACGTACACAAACACTACTCCCTTTATCCTCCTTCCCATAACCAATTTTTCTAGTTCCGGCACAATGCATTGCATATGTAGCGGTCATCCCCTGAGTGCTGGTCCAAGTTAAAAAAAAAAATCTCAAACGTTTTTCTTGGCGAATAATTTTATGATCGACTCGATCAGTTCGAATCATTGAATTAGTACCACTACTGGTGGTAGCTATTATTCTCTCACAATTTTCAGTCCTTAAAAGAGATTCAATAATAAACATTCTGAATTCTAGTTGAGGAATTGGAGACTGTTTTCCCCGTTTTCTCAATAAGCAATGCAATTTCCAGGAGTTTACTAAAGATGCATCTAGAGCATTAGTAAAAAGTGGCCAGTACCATTTTTTTCCTCTGATTTGAATACGGTAATTGTTCATCGGTTTGTCAAATAAATCAACCCCACCCATAGTTTTATTGTATTCATATAGGGCGTTAGGCATGGAAATCGTAATCATTTTTTTATTTTTGCGGTCGTATCGCTTAACTTGTTTCAGTGGCTCTAAAGAAACAAAATTTGACAAGATAGTGACTACAGAGTTGTCATTCCAACGTATAGCACTTATCTAATTTTTGGTCATAACAGTAGTCATAACTTCCACGTTCTTTTTTCTTCAATACCTTGGGAGAGGATAATTTCGCATTACTTGTGCGGTTTTCTCTTACTGTACCTATTGCACACATTGTGCATAAGAAAAATAAAGAAATTGACATAGAGAATTTACCTGTTGCAAAATATCCGGCATTTTGCAAATTGGCCATTAGTTTGTAAGAGGTGAAAAAATTATCAAAAGTGATTGTATGCTGATTTGGTTTTTCGACATGTTTTAGCAGCTGCATGACGACATTCTCACCTAATTCAAAACCAGGAACTTTAGCGGATTGCCCAGCATATGGAATAAATTGAAATAAGTAGCCATCAGACGAACAAAGGCACCAGCATTTGTATCCGAATCTTATCGGCTTTCCTTTGATGAACATCTTACAAGAATGTCTTCCATAAAATGCCACCATGTGTTCATCAATAGATAACTTATGCGAAAAAACTCCAAATTGCATAAACTTCTTATTCATCATGTTGTTTAGTGGAGTTACTTTTGAAAATTTTTCATCTTTGTCCAATTTTGTATTATCACATAAATGGGTGTTGTGTGATTTAATGCGTTTAAATCTCTCTCGTGTCATACTTTGTTTTACTAATTTGTTAGAAAATGCAGGACTTTCTGACCAATACATTCTTGTGTTGGGCATTGTGTTCACACCGGTTAGATACAATATACCAATAAATTTCTGAATTTCATCATAATCCGTATTAAAAGTAAAGTCATTTTTGTCTACATGACTGTAACGATTAGTGCAATCGACAATAAAATCAATGATTTCGTCATCAATGAACAACTTAAAAAGTTGCATTGGATTAAACGAGTTGAAGGAATCGTACAAATTTGTAATTTTTTCATCACATACATCAACAGGACATCTTGAAAATTCGTGATTACGATAACGTTTAGACCAATTAACAGATAATGGAGCTGACTGCGCTTCTTGTTTGTCTTCATTGTACGTACATAATAATTCGACCTCAACTGCTACATCAGTTGGAAGCGTTCCTGGGTTATTTAAAACCTGTTCATTTTCCTCAATATCTTCCGTATCACTTATCTCATCCACTTTTGATGGTGGCAAAATTGCAATATCTATTTCGGAAGCATTTTTTAAAACGAATTCATCCCCATCGGAGCTATCATTTAAAATTTCTTTGATCTCTCTTAAACTCAAAAACTTTTTACAAAACATTCTTTTTATTTGCTCTAGTCTGCTTAAGCTTAACTCACCAACTGATTAAAACCTTAAAACATTTTTTGTATCAACTAAGCTAAGAAGCAACTGAAATTTGTACATACATACATAAACTACCGTTACTTACACAAGACACTATGACGCCACTCAAAAATTTAAAACACTTGAATAACAACAACTAACTATTAACATACATACATACATACATGTTTTTATTATGCTCATTTAAATAGCAAGTGCTTGCATATACATATATGTTTCATTTGATAATTTTATGTAATTTGTATGTCGTTTAGGCCCAGTGTTGCGTTTTCGCATTATGGATATATCCAATCCTAAAAATGCTGGCTAATGTCTAAGATAATTGGGCTTTTCACTAAAAATAATAATATTCGTATGTTAGCTACCTCCGTCAAAAGTTTTAGTAATATTATATATGTATTACTGTATTTTTTTAACAATTTCAAAAAGTACCTAAAAAACAGGAAAAATTAAAAATTGAAATAAACATTTTTTATAAAAAAAAATTATGTATGATAAAAATCCAAAAAAAGGTCGATTAGATATTAAGTTAAATTTTATTTATCTGTGCTTTATTATAATATCATGTAATCACAAAATGCCTGAGGGTGGTTTAAGTGAACGTTGCGAAAACGCAACGCAGGGCCTTAATGGGTTAAATTGGCAATTATCGACACCGCAAACTTTGTTATTGTTGCATCTCCCAAAATGCTTTCGTAGACATTTTTTAATTTAACTCTCTCACGTAAGTCCATTTTTGTGCTCTGTCCGCAGTTTTAAATCTTTGACAATTAGCAAAGTTAGTGCAATTACCACTGCATAAAATACAATTTCTTCTTCTTTGCTCAGTGTGAGTATGCATATAAAAATTTTTTTGTCTGCCTGAAGAACTCTCTGCAGCAGCGCTAAAACTGTTCTCTATGTTGACGCTGGTTGTAGAGACACCAATGTCAAATATCCATTCAGCGAATTCTGACAAATTTTCTTTTTTGTTCTGTTTTGCTAGATTCATTTTAAATGTTCCCCAATTAATTTGAAAATATGATGGTAATTTAGTAATCAGTTCCTGTAATAAAGATGGATTATTCATCTCATCAGTGAGACCACAGGCCTCAATTGTTGCTTGGAGACCTTTAACTTGTGTAGCAAATATGGTAATTGTTTCAAGTTTATTGATATTAACTGTTGGAAGTGCTCTTAGTTTTAACGAATGCAGAATTTTCTCCGGTTGTCCGTACAATAATTTTAATGTTGATATTGCAGCTGAAACACACGACGGGTGGATCAGAATGTGCTGGACGGCCTTAAGTGCATCTCCTCTGAGTGCTTTTTGCAGGCGGATTAAATTCTCTGCATCGGGAAACCGCATACTGCTGTTGACCAAGTATAGGTTGATGTGAAGAGAGGCCACTCCGCCGGATTGCCTGTAAATACTGGTAACTCTTTGGGAACTGAATGCCTAGCGTTGACTTGTTGTTGCGTTATATTTGGTGTAAAACAACTATGGGATATTGATGGACGAAAAGTGCAATTAACAGGTGCTTCTGAAAAGGCTGCAAAAATTACATTATTATTTGTTGCGGATTTACTTATTTGCGGGTTTTTGTCTCGTGGTAGTAAAGAAATTTGGTTAGTTTCAGAAAGGTGTTGGGTATTATGTTGATTATTCAGCCATTCGTGCACTGAACTTATATCAATGATCGCCGTTTTCATCTTCGGCTTCTGCTAGAAGTTGGTACTTTTGTTTTAAAAAATTAGTGTCCCTTTCTTTAGCAAGCCGTCTTTCTTCTTCTAGACGGCGAAGTGCCAAGATTTTGTTACGAAGGCTTAGATTTGGGGAGTTATTAGAGGCTTTAGACCTGTGACTATTAACAGATTTTGGTGAGTCAGGGGGACAATTTTGGTGTGAACAATCATCGCATGTACAGCTTGGTGGGTAGTTATCTATACCAATACAATTAAGGTGGTATGCCTTTTGACATTTTCGACATGATATGGCTTGAAAGGTAGGTGGTTCGTCGCAAACTGAACAAGTACCTGTAGGTTCTGATCTTGTGGCTTGTTCTTGGTGTGGTTGACCCTGAAAAGAAAATTCTTCCGTATTTAGGACTTACAATTTTTGCCGGTTGGATGTGTTTATTCCTCGGGTGTAAATGAACAGATGCCAGTAGATGAATACGACTTTGAGGTTATGTTTGCGACAACGTGACCTTTTTAGTTTTTAAAACAAAAAAGAATTTTAATTTTGTTGCGGGAATAGTCCCAGCGCCAAGCTTTTTCTAAATTTTGAACAATAAATATTTTATTGTATTTATTCGTTAAAAATCCTGTATATATAAAAGTTTATATTTTATACTTGTAAATAATTCAATACATTTTACTTGTTAATACGTACTTTTTTAGTGTAAAAGCTAAGCGTATGAAAAATATTTTCTATTATTATGGATGTAAAGAACATTACTTTAATTTCAATCAATCTGATTTGTGTAAAAAAGAATAAAAAAATGGCGCTAATATTATTTCATAGGTAATTGGTAATAAGGTAATTGAAATAAAAAATGGGTAATCGGTCGACAGTGGTGATAACAGCTACAAAAATATATATTTTAATTTTGCCAGCTGTAAACCAGATGATTTGTGAAAAATTAAAAAAAATTAAAGCTATAAAGAATAATAATGAAATTATAAAACTAAATACTGAAAATTATATAAAACGTCAAAATTAAATATATGAAATAAGAAAAAAATGTGAACAAATTAATGATCTAAGCATTTGTTGTAAAGATAATTTAATAAATATAAGTAATACAAAATGTATAACACAAATTTTGTCAAGCAAGAATCATAAATGTACTATCATAAACAATTAGCATGTTCCTTCTGTGGAAGAAATATACGCAGAAGTAATTTTTTAAAATCAATTTAAAGGGTTCGTAAAAATTGCGGAAACAAGCCCTTATGAATTATCGGGCACTTACCTAATACAATTTCATAATGATACAATAGAAATAGAAAATCAAACTTATATCTCAGAGGAACTCCCGTTTTTCAAACCACCACCAGCTGTATTACAGCTTTCTGGGAATAAAACACAAATTGAAGAAATACTTTCATTAGAAATGATAAAAGATCTCCAAATAAATAATGTTGAACAAATTAACTCAATATCAACGAAAGGAAAATGGATGCTTTCAATTAATTCAGTTATTTTTATTACTTTGTTTTCTAGCATGATTCTAATGATCTATAAGTTCAATAGAACTGCAAATCCAGACATAAAAGTAACGAATGTCTTTAGTAGAAAGCAAGTGCAATTAAACGATCCAAAGGAATCAGGTACTGACGAAGTTTTTAAATACGAAGTAAACCCCGAGTTTCGGAGTGCCAATGACCTGCCAGTTCTCTGAGCAATCGGGTCGATTGAATTTACAGAGGGGGGAGTTAAGATTTTTATTTTTTATTTCTTTTAATTAAATATTTTTGTGTTTCCCAACTTTATGCTGACGGCATGTCTAGGAAAATAGCGGACACCAATATTTCATAATTTTTCTTATGATAAAATGTTTACTATGCAAAAGGCAAACATAGAAAATAAGTATAATTATGATGATTGCTTTAAGCTTAAGTTAGTTCTAAGTTAGCACCTAAGAAGGCAAGGTAACAAAATAAAATTATATTTTTTTAAAAACCAACAACTAAAAACTTTTAATTTGCATACCTAAAATGTAACGTTCGTTGGCATTAAGTATTTGAACCAAGAGTAGTTCAGTCGATGACTTTAAATGTTTGAATTTAAAATATTATACTTGTTTTTTAATATTGTTGACCTTTCTTTGTTTTTATTTTGTAATTTTCTCTTTATTGGGCTTTTAAGGTCATGATATGAAAAATAAAAATAAAAGATTATTTATTTTTAAATTTCATCCTACGTTTCGTTGGAATTTCCCAACTTCCTCAGGGATGTTTTTTATTTAATCTGGTAACGTTTTAATAAAAATATAAAAATACAATAGGTATAAGTTTATGTAAATAAGTAAGCAACTAACAAAATTATAAAAGCTTTATACTAACAAACAAAAATTTACTTACATTTAATCTTTATTTTAATTTATAATTAAATTAAATTTACTTTGTTTTCACACTATAAAATAAATTACAAAAAAACAAAGTGAAATTAAAAATTATTTTAAAACCGAATTTTCTTACAATTATTATCACAGAAAACTAAAGTAAAATTATCGAATAATTTGCGTTTGTATTGTCTTTGTCCTCTTTTTTGTTTATTGCATTGTTCCCTTTTTGTTGTATTCTGAGGCTCTCCAGTGTATATCGTTTGTTCTCTCGTCTCTCTTTATCCAATATTTTAATGTTTGTCAAGTCAGCTGTGTGATTATTTTCAGTGCAGTGTTGTGATAAAGCGGTTGCATGTTTTTGTTTTTTTATGTCTGCTTCATGTTCGCTCGTTCTTGTGTTTAAGCTTCTTTTTCTTGTCCCTATATAAAATTTACCACAGCTTTCAGTTGCATTTCCCAAGCACTGTATTTGGTACACCACATTGCTTTGCTCTTTTTTGTCTACTTTCGTTTTAATTTTCGTAAATAGATCGCTTAATGTTTTGTTTGATCTATATGCTAATGTCACTTCGTCATCTTTTATTAGTGTTCTTATTTGTTTGTTTTCAGTTAGTTTTGGTATAAATGGAAGGCTGTAAAATTTGGTGTTGCCAGATGAATTTTCGTTATTTTTATTTTTGTCCCCGTATTTGGCTTTTTTAATCAAGTTGTTAATTAAATATTCTGGATAGCTGTTGTTTAGAAGTGTTTCCCTTATCTTTTTAATGTTTTTTGTGTGGAATTGTTTATCGCTAATTTTTAAAACTTTTTCTATTAAATTTAAAACTGTGTTTGTTTTTTGTTTCATCGGTTGTGTTGAGTGGAAATTTATAAGTCGTCCCGATGAAATCGACTTTGTATACCAATCCGTAATGAGTTTATTATTTTCTCTGTAAATTTTTATATCTAAATATGGGATGTGATTTCCTTCTTCTTTTTCTATTGTGAACTTTAGTTTATTATGATAGTTATTGAAAGTTTTTAATATAATTTCTTCGTCGTCCTTTTTTATTATGGCGAATAAGTCGTCTACATATTTTGTTATGTACTTTATTTGTATATTATTTTCTTCCAACTCTTCCATTACTACCTCAAGTAATTTATCTAAAACTATATCTGCTATAGTTGGGGAAAGTGGGTTTCCCATAGGCATACCATATGTTTGGTTGTACAATTGTTCATTATAAATAAAGTAGTTATTGTCGTTAAGACAGAATTGTAATATTTTTAAGAATTGGGATTTTGGAATTTTCGTATGTGTTTGTAGGATGTTCCATTTTTTCATTATATTGTTTATGGCCAAATGAATCGGGATGTTTGTAAACAGTGACACAACATCTAGAGAGATCAAAATTTCATCATCGTCTACAAAGATATCCTTCAAATTGTTTTTGAGTTCTAGCGAATTACTAATATTATATTTTTCTTGTATTAGATTTTTCAAAATGTTGCCAATGTGTTTGGAGAGGTTATAGCATGGTACTTCTACTGATGAAGAAATCGGGCGTAGTGGTATGTCAGTTTTGTGGATTTTCGGTAATCCGTATAATCTAGGTGCCGTGGTTCACTGTTTGTGGTCAATTTTACATTTTCATATTTTGTAATAAAGTTTTGTTTGTATAGATCCATTATTATTTTGTTGTTCGTTCTTAAAAGTTTTGGTGTGGGATCAATTCTCATTGTTTTGTAGGTCATCTTGTCTTCTAGTAGTTTCAGCATTCCTCTCTTGTATGCTTCTTTATACATAATAACGGTTTTATTACCTTTGTCCGATTTTGTTATCATTATATCCCTCTGTTTTTTAAGAAATTCTCTTGTTTTTTCAAAAATTCCCAGTATAAACTTTTCTTTTAGATTGTTTCTAGCAGTTCGCCTGTAGGTCAGAATTTTGTTAGTTATTTTTGATCTGGCTATTTCCTTTTCTTTGTCATCTTTTAATGTTTGGACCCATTGTTCTATATCTGCAATTAAGTCTATCGTTGAAAAATTACTTCTACTTACAGGCAGGGTAAATTTTCCACCCAAAGAGAGTAGCCACTTAATGTCCGAGTCGAATTTTACCTCAGTTTTGTTTACCAGCCAATCAGGATTGTATCTTAGGTTATATTTCCCTAGCTGTTGTGTTTTTAATCTGTCTATTTTTGATACATGTGTTTCTTTATTACATGAAGTAATTTTCTTATATCTTTCCCTTTGCCTTTCAATAAAATTATTAAAGTCTTCCTCATTTAATATAGATTTTAAATGTGTTTCAATTTCACTCTTTTTCCTTCTTATGTTTTTCATATTTATATTGGTTTCTTTTACGTCTAAGTTGAGTATTTTTACGTGGAATTTTTGCTCAATCTTATGTAGTTCTCCTGAGACCGTCGTAGAATTGAAGAGTTGTTTTACGTTACTTGTACAGCTAGTTAAATGTGTAGGTAGTAATCCATTTTTTCTACATTGCAATAGGTATTTGAGTCTTTCGTTTTGTTTCGCAAGTCTATTTGTTTCTTTGCAATACTTTTTCAGCAACATGCATGTGTCTATGTTGTACTTTAGTTTAATGTGTGTGAAAAACTGTTTTCTGCTATCTTCCATTATTATATTTGTTAATCGGCGGGCCCTCCCGGGCCCGATTTCTTCATCAGTAGAAGTACCATGCTATAACCTCTCCAAACACATTGGCAACATTTTGAAAAATCTAATACAAGAAAAATATAATATTAGTAATTCGCTAGAACTAAAAAACAATTTGAAGGATATCTTTGTAGACGATGATGAAATTTTGATCTCTCTAGATGTTGTGTCACTGTTTACAAACATCCCGATTCATTTGGCCATAAACAATATAATGAAAAAATGGAACATCCTACAAACACATACGAAAATTCCAAAATCCCAATTCTTAAAAATATTACAATTCTGTCTTAACGACAATAACTACTTTATTTATAGTGAACAATTGTACAACCAAACATATGGTATGCCTATGGGAAACCCACTTTCCCCAACTATAGCAGATATAGTTTTAGATAAATTACTTGAGGTAGTAATGGAAGAGTTGGAAGAAAATAACATACAAATAAAGTACATAACAAAATATGTAGACGACTTATTCGCCATAATAAAAAAGGACGACGAAGAAATTATATTAAAAACTTTCAATAACTATCATAATAAACTAAAGTTCACAATAGAAAAAGAAGAAGGAAATCACATCCCATATTTAGATATAAAAATTTACAGAGAAAATAATAAACTCATTACGGATTGGTATACAAAGTCGATTTCATCGGGACGACTTATAAATTTCCACTCAACACAACCGATGAAACAAAAAACAAACACAGTTTTAAATTTAATAGAAAAAGTTTTAAAAATTAGCGATAAACAATTCCACACAAAAAACATTAAAAAGATAAGGGAAACACTTCTAAACAACAGCTATCCAGAATATTTAATTAACAACTTGATTAAAAAAGCCAAATACGGGGACAAAAATAAAAATAACGAAAACTCATCTGGCAACACCAAATTTTACAGCCTTCCATTTATACCAAAACTAACTGAAAACAAACAAATAAGAACACTAATAAAAGATGACGAAGTGACATTAGCATATAGATCAAACAAAACATTAAGCGATCTATTTACGAAAATTAAAACGAAAGTAGACAAAAAAGAGCAAAGCAATGTGGTGTACCAAATACAGTGCTTGGGAAATGCAACTGAAAGCTGTGGTAAATTTTATATCGGGACAACAAAAAGAAGCTTAAACACAAGAACGAGCGAACATGAAGCAGACATAAAAAAACAAAAACATGCAACCGCTTTATCACAACACTGCACTGAAAATAATCATACAGCTGACTTGACAAACATTAAAATATTGGATAAAGAGAGACGAGAGAACAAACGATATACACTGGAGAGCCTCAGAATACAACAAAAAGGGAACAATGCAATAAACAAAAAAGAGGACAAAGACAATACAAACGCAAATTATTCGATAATTTTACTTTAGTTTTCTGTGATAATAATTGTAAGAAAATTCGGTTTTAAAATAATTTTTAATTTCACTTTGTTTTTTTGTAATTTATTTTATAGTGTGAAAACAAAGTAAATTTAATTTAATTATAAATTAAAATAAAGATTAAATGTAAGTAAATTTTTGTTTGTTAGTATAAAGCTTTTATAATTTTGTTAGTTGCTTACTTATTTACATAAACTTATACCTATTGTATTTTTATATTTTTATTAAAACGTTACCAGATTAAATAAAAAACATCCCTGAGGAAGTTGGGAAATTCCAACGAAACGTAGAATGAAATTTAAAAATAAATAATCTTTTATTTTTATTTTTACATATCATGACCTTAAAAGCCCAATAAAGAGAAAATTACAAAATTAAAATATTATTATTATGTCATTTATTCATTATTCATTTATTTTGTATTTTCACTACACCTCCCCTTTTAAAGAGAAATGTCTTATAGAAATCAGTGATCAAGTGATATCGATAAGAGCTTTTGTCAGTTATATATTCTTTTTTCAATAATATTTAATAATTTTTGTTAAAAAAAATTTTGTTATTAAGTTTCATTTGTAATAATATATTTTCATTCTCACGTTTTCTTCCTTTTTATATGTATTTATATAATATTTTCTTAATGGGCCTAATTACGGTTGTCGAATTTTCGCCTTCGACTTCGACAAGTTGTACTAGATTAAAGAACCACACAGTATTATACATTAATCTTGTCCAAACTGTCGAAGTCGAAGACGAATATTCGACAACCGTAATAAGGCAGAACATCTATTTAAAAATAAATTGGCTGTTTAATCATGATTACAATATATATCAAAAAGTTAAATCAATATTTTTGTATTGCGAATTATCATTTAGATGCTATGAATAGATAGAATTATAAAAGTTATTCGTTAAAAATTTTTATATTTCCCTTATTAATCTTTTGAATTTTCCCTTTTATCTCTACTACCAATACATTATTTCTATCATCGATGTCAATCACCCTAAATGGTCCTTTGTAAATTGGCCCTAGTTTGTGTGACGTGTGATCCCTAATGAATACCTCCTGACCTGGTGTTATGTCAGTATTTTTAATGTTCTTGTCGTGGCAGTTCTTCTGGTATATTTTCGTTTTGTCGATTAAATGTCTCGCCCTATTCATTTCAGTTTGTAGACGGAATTTTACTTCCTTCGTGTAATCGTCAAAATTATATACGGTATCCACCTTATCGTATCGTATTAGTGAACTATGATTTGGTGCGTTTGCAAAAACTAATTCAAAAGCGCAGTTTCCATGCACTCTTGAAGGTGTTGTGTTGAAAGGATACGTAAAATATTTTATCCATTCACCCCAATCGTTTATGGATGTATGAGCGTATGTACTCGAAAAATGTGCAATGTGATCTTTCCTACTGTTTGATGGTGGTAAAGTGCTGATGTTGCCTTTTCTATTTTTAAAAGTGTGAGAAGTTCTACAAGGACTTGATTGTTGTATTCAGTACCCATGTCACTGAGTATTGTATTCATGGGTCCATAAATTGTTCTACTAAGGCTTTAGCTATGGTTTTGGTGTTTTTATTAGCTACTGGTATTGCTACCAAATATTTAGTAAGGTCGCATATTATAGTTACAATGTACTGGTTTTCGTTTTCTGATACAGGGAGGAGTCCTACTGTGCCTATTATTACAGTTTGAAAGGGTTTTTGTGGTGTTGGTGTGATAATCATATGTGGTTTTATGTATTTCGTGGTCTTATTGATCTGACATTGAACACATTTTTTTACATATTGTCTCACATCCTTAATGATATTTTCCTAATAATAAAATTGTCTTAGTTTCCTAAGTAATCTAGTTGTTCCAGGGTGTCCTCCGAAAAGAGTGATATCGTCGAATTTTTCCAATAAATATTTTTGTTCATCCTTGTTAGTTATTATGTGTATTTTGGGTGTTAGTGCTGTTTGTAATTTGTTAACATGTTGGTTTGCTTTTTATTTAAATTGATCAATTGATACGAGGTCAAATAAATTATCATTTTAATTTATTTGTATTTTACTTAAATTTCTACTTATTGCTTCTTTTTCAAGAATTGGAAAAAATTGATCTAGATCGATATATCCATTAGCAAAAGTGTTTTGTATATTAATTTTTTGTGCTAGCATCTTTTTACCTCGTTTAAAATTTAGTGTGGGGTTTTTTCCGTCAAGATTTACCCTGATCTTGCCCCATTTTTTTACGCAATCGAAGCCAATAGTTTCGAAAACTTTAGGCTTTTTAGTAATTAGTTTATTATCCTTCTTAATTTTTTCTTCAGTTTCGTTTCGTGATTGTGCGCGTGTGGTTACCATAAATACACTGTTAATTGAAGGTATTGATTTAATATCATTGAAGGCAATTCGAGATAGCGCGTCCGTTCCTGAGTTGTCTTTACCTTTAATATGTTCTATCACAAAATCACACTCCTCCAGGACCAGACGAATTCTTATCAATCTGCTGCAAGGGTTTTTAAGGAATATAAATATGTTAGTGGTTTATGATCGCTACGTAATATAAATTTTTCTCCATATACATATATATGGTCGAAAGTGATTAATTGCTCATTGGATTGCTATTAATTCTTGCTCTATTGGGGCTTTGTTTGATTCTCCGTTTGTAAATGCACGTGACCCATATGCTATAGGCAACTGCATCCCATCTCTCTCCTGTGATAATAATGCACCACATGCGATTTTACTCGCATCTGTAGTTATGTAGAAAGTTTTGTCAAAATCTGGATATTGAAGAATTTGTGGAGAAAGTAGAGCCGTTTTTAGGCGCTGAAAGGCCTATCCTAAATCCAAACAGGAAAAAAATTTTGCTCGTCCCAATTGGTCTAAAATATCCTCAATCCTGCGTAACGGAAATTTGTCTGCTATGAGCTTTTTATTTATCTGTCGATAATCAACTACTAAGCGCCATCGTCTTTCAGGGTTGTTTGGCAGGGATTTCTTTGGTACGAGCATAATAGGGCTATTATAGTTGAATGCCGATGGTTCGACTATTCCGTCTTGCTGTAGTTTTTTAACTTGCCTTGTTATTTCATCCTTTTGTGTGTGTGGCGTACGATAATTTTTAATGTATGTATACAGGATTATGATCAGAAACTCTCAATTTGCGTGTATACAAATTTTTTGTACTTATCTGATCACTTTCTAAAGCAAAAATATCGATATATTTCGAACATAATTGAATCAATTCAGATTTACCATGGAAATTTTCTTGATACAATGCAACCAGCTATAAATATTCCGTCCTCTATTGTTTGACTTGGAACTACCAAATCAGAGAGAATCTCAATAAAACTTCTTAAATTGAGGTTTAGGTGGAAAACTTTTCTTATGGATTCAATATTTGTCTTTTCGTTTAATTTTGGGGGAAATCGCGTTTTCCGAGACTTTCTGCGCCAACCTTACCCATCCTCTGTTTTGTTGTCGGTTGGATTGACCTCTATAACCGTTGCTTCGCCGCCACGTTGCTCATTGTAACGATTATTATTATTATTTCGTGAATTGTTATCGCCATTATAATTTCTAGCGTTATTGTTTGGACGCCATTCTTGTGCACGTCCAGGGTTATTGAATTCACTGTTTCTGTAGTTCTGCTTACCAGAACCACGACGCTTAAAATAAAATACTGAAGAATTTGAAATTGATGCTTCAGTGTTGGCTTCTATGAATTTAAAAATGACTTCATTACGGTCATGAAGTTCCCTGTTTCAATGATGAGTTTTATCTCATCACTTGCAGCGTTTCTAGAAATGGCCTTGGCTGCATTTTGTCTTATTAATTTCTCAACAATATCCTGGGGGTAGCCTTCTCTTATATAGGCTCCACCTAATTTTTCGCGATTTGTTGGATCTCTGCATAGCTTGTAGCAGATTTTGATTATTGTTTTATGTTAATTAGTTTTGAACATAGTGATTTTCGTTTGTAATAGTGTTCCTTTCAAGACCCATCAACTTTGTCTTTATTACGTCTATTGCCACCATTTCATGCGTTTCCTTTATTCTATCCATCAATGTCAATGCGCCAAGGAAACTTTGTAGTTCACTTACGCTACCATCAAAAACTGGCATGATTTTTGTGGCCTTATCCATTACATTATCGTCCGTTCGCGGCATGTTTATCGTTTTTGTACCCTTCACCAAAAAATTTGGAAAGGGGATATATAGGTTTGTCATTCCGTATGTAATTTCTTCATTATTCATTTAAGACCCCATGAAGTATATATATTCTGGATCCTTATAGATAGAGAAGTCGAATGAGCGATGTCCGTCTGTTCTTCTGCTACATTTTGGTGTAGTTAGAATTAAGGCCAAAACACAACATAGAGAAATAAATTTTATACCATTCTCTTGGAATTTTACATAAATTTGTTCGGTTTGAAAATAACGAAACTCGGTCCAATAATTAATGAGATATAGCCAAAAGAAATTTTTTTTATATATATTTCCTATTCTGTTGTTTTTTATGGCCCCAACTGTCCTACGGTCGATTTTATGAAGCAGATCTCTTGTATGGAGTTCTACGAAGGTTAAGACTGAAAATAATTGAAGTCGGTCCATTAACGACTAAAATATGAGCAAAAAAAATGGTTTTCGAAATAATTTTACTTTTAAAAAATTTTGAAAAAGTTGCGTGGGGATTCAATCACAGAACCTACTGATTGGTAGTCACAACCTTGTACACCACAGAGCAATTGTATCTTTCATAGTAGTTTAAGCGTTTAAGAACATAATATATCTTATTTATTATAAAATACTAAAATTTCAAATTCTTGATGGAAATTGGTGTGGTGTTGTAAATCTTCCCTTTTTATCACACATATATCACATACATACATACTGAAATGCGTTCATGGGCACATGTACACATTGTGTGTATACATGTGTATATTTAAACAATCGAAAAGCAATGATTTGTTGTTTTGTTTTTATTTGTTTCTTTAAACTTATTTTTGTACGTTTATTAGTATAATATTATGCATGCATATTACAGTATTTTTTATCGCCTACATTTTCTTTTCGTATATAAATAAGCATAATTATTTTTTATATTATTTTTATTAAAGAAATGTAATAGATCGTCAAGACACTATTTACCAGTAAATATACTAAATCAATGAAATTTAATTTTCGTTTTGTTTTGAAAATATATTAATATTTCATTTTTTATGACTATTTGTGATTTCAGAAGAAAGGCAAAATTGATGCTTACATCCTGTGTTATACTTGTGTAATTTTAATTATTTTCTATATCCAGATGCAGAGCGTACCTGCAGTATATCAGAACCCGGTATTTTTATTGTATTTGTACAATGTGATAAAAAATCTTTTGACAATTAAAATGTTGTTTGGATACTTAGTAACACATAACAAAGCAGAAAAATCTCTTCCCGGCTAGAATTTGATAAGAAATGTTTCTTTCATTCTGTAACATCAGTGAGTTAATCTTCAAAAGCACTTCAATTAATTGCCATTTTTCTATAAAATAAAAACAAAGTTTGATGTAAGAATTTAATTTGATATCAAGCTCCAAAATGTAATTAGCAAAGAAACTGCAATATTGGAAATTATTCCCAAAATTTAGTTTATAAAAATCATATAATTGGCAATCGGCACCCAAAAATCTTGAAAAAATCTCTAAAATGCCAAAAATTGTATGATTTAATATTGATTAAAAAACAGCAACATTATAGAGCAAAAAAACTTAAAAAATATCATTTCCATTGTGAAAATTTAACTTTTATTAAAAACTATTTTGTATTTGGAAAAAAAATTTAAAATGCATTTGTATTTTGAATAAAAGTATTGCAAATACCTACTTTCCACAAATTTATATTTAGCTTCTAGATTGCATTATCCAATTGAATAATTTAATGTGGGCTTAATTAAAATGTATTCTAAGAATAGTTCGCAATTCATCAAATATTTTTCAAACAATCAGTTCCTATCGTACATATCACACATATGAATTTTGGATTTTTAGATCGGAATGTTTGGGGAAAATTTCCAAAAATAGTATATACATACATATTTGTATTTCATTTTTTTTTTGCATATTTTCGTATTTTCCCCAATTCAACATATAAAGGGTGTTTTTTTAAGCCCGATAGAACTTGAAATTGTAAAAAATAACACAAAAAATTAAATTGTAATCAAAATTTTTTTTATTCGAAAGATCAATACGTGACATTAACATTTGAAAATGATTTCGGGCATATGGGCACCGCGGCTGTTCTTGACGAAGCGCATTCTGGACGTCCAATTTTGGGCCACTTTTTCGAGCACTGCTGGCCGTATGTCACGAATAACACGAACAATGCTGGCCTCCAAGGCGTCAATTGTTGCTGGTTTATCAGCATAAACCAGTGACTTCACGTAGCCCCACAGGAAATAATCGAGAGGTGTCAAATCGCACGACCTTGGAGGCCAATTGACAGGTCCATTTCTCGAAATCAACTTATCGCCAAATTTTGATTTCAATAAGTCGATGGTTGCGTTCGCCGTATGGCACGTAGCGCCATCCTGTTGAAACCACATCTCCTCCGGATCAATGTCATCCATATTTTCAAACAAAAAATCATTGATCATGGTGCGGTAACGATCTCCATTGACCGTAACGCGAGCTCCGGCCTCATTTTTGAAGAAATAAGGTCCGATGATGCCACCAACGTGAAAACCGCACCAAACGGTGCATTTTTCTGCATGTAATGGAGTCTGTAGGGTCTCTTGTGGATTGGTCTCAATCCATATGCGGCAATTTTGCTTATTAACAAACCCGTTAAGCCAAAAATGCGCCTCATCGCTGAACACAATTTTGCGATAAAACAACAAACAAAATCGACGACTGATTTTCAAAGTAAATTTGGATAATTTCGTAGCGTTGTTCAAGCGTGAGTCTATTCATGATGATTTGTCAGAGTATACTGAAACAAATAAAAAAAATGTTTCATTAAAATTTAATTTTTTGTGTTACTTTTTACAATTTAAAGTTCTATCTAGCTTAAAAAAAACACCCTATACAAAATGAAATTCCATTGTTTTTCTATATCAGAAATATACAGGTTATATTGAACCAAAACCTTTATCGTCTGGTCCAACCGCAATACAGATAAGTTAATGGAAAAGTTAACAAAATTTAAAAAAGACAACTATCAGAATACCACTAGGTTACATACATACGTACATCGTACGAGTTTCAAAGAAAAAATTAAATTAAAATAATGAATTAAAATATGTTGTTATATTATATAATTTAATATTTTTTCTTACACCGTCAAGTTATTTTTATTTTTGTTATTAATATTATATTATATCAAATGAAAACGTCGACAACTTATTAAATTCGTTATATAATTATTTTATCACTGTACAAAATCCTATCTGATAACATATTGGATATTTTTGAAAAATAAACCTTTTATCGTTCATAAAATTGGAAAAAACGCAAAAATTAAAAAAAATATTATAAATGAGATTGTGTGGTTTTTTAAATAAATTGTGGAACAAACTTTTTTAAATAAAAAGTAAAAGTAATAAAAAAATAGCATTGTGTTGTGTTCAGGATTCGAAACCGTGCCACCGGGTAAGAAGGTACGGTTTCAAATCCTAAACAACCATTTATTATTTTTTTTTTAATTTTTGATACATTTTAGTTATTTTTATTACTTTTACTTTTTATTTGAAAAAATTCGATCTTTTTTTAAGAACTTTTGATAGCTTTAAATTATTTTCAATATGAAGATAATATTGGAACATTTTAATCATTAGACTAGCAGATTTATGTAATAGGTGTCGATATTTTTTTATCTATTTTGGGAGAATTTCTTCATTATTAAACCTGTTCTTATGTTTCAAATCATTTATTTGTTTAGCCGAAGACCACTGGCTTATTGACGAAGACGTTGAAACACTTCTTGGATGTGTGAAAAAATATATAAGTGCTAATAAGGGAATGTTAATATTTTTAAATTGCACTCTAGGCAAGAAAGTGTAACAAATTTGTTACGAAATTCATAATTTATGGCTGACTTCATAAACGCAGTTTGCAAAGCAACACGAGAATGCCTTGTAAACTCATGCTTCCAGTGTTGCTTTGTAAGCTGTGTTTATGAAATCAGCCTATACTATGAAATAGAGATTAGAACCAATAATGCGTGATCGTGATTAATTTTTTGTTTCGATCACGTGGGGGTGCGTCCGTGAGAAGGTAAGTGGCAATTTTTTTTGCTTTAATGTAATTTTTGCCATTTAAATTATTATTTTTTAATTTTTTTTCGTATTTCGTGGGCGCGAATTTTCGTGATTGTGACTTCTTTCGTCACTCCATACTATGGTGAGGTATATAAGATTCGGCACAGCCGAATATATCTCTCTTACTTGTTATTTTCACTTTTATTTCCTTATTGTTTTCGGCTGTTTTTGTGATTTCATCGGTTTCGCTTTCTTCCGTCTCACATTCGTCTGTCTCTGTGACTTCAATATTTACTTCACAGCTTAATGTCAGAGGGACCTTAATGTTAACATTATATTTATGGAAAACTTTTATTAATTGATCCCTAAATTTGTGAAAACTCCCATTGGCCTCCTCCTTGTGAGGTGTAGAATATCTGTCGTATTGTCTGTGTAACGTTTCCCTGATAGCATTAAAGGTTTCTATTAAAATTTTAACATATTTTGATTTATGCACTTATAAGATTGTTTAAATTTAATTTCTAATGGCTCTAAACTTTCCAAAATATTTTCCCATTGCATTATTTTTAATTTTAAAATAAAACTTTGTAATCATGATTATATATATATATATATATATACATATATATATATATATATATATATACATGCACATATCCATATTTGCTTTTTATATTTAATTAAAGTGTTCGCCCATTCCGTAGTAATAAATTAATACTGTTTTTATCATTTTGGAATTTTAAAATTTTATTATTAATAAAAGCAGACTTAATAATATGATTATAACGTTATACAAATAGTTCGGTTTCTTATTTCTAATATGAGTGAATAAACTTACTCCGGGTAGAACAATGGGATGGTAGGGAAAGGATAAGTATTCGTTTTAGGGGTACCTAGCGAATATGATGCAGCTAGGGTACCATGGTGGAATCATAGGGATTTCAAGAGGGTGGGCAGCCACAGTTAGCATTACACCAGCTAACAAAAATCCGCTGCAAAAATGAATCAATATAGTAAGTATATGGTGCTGAACTAAGACTACAATTTTTGAATTTCTTTTTATTACCTTTTGTCACTTTCGGGCTCCAAACATATTTTCCGTGTATTTGTCTATCGTTTGATTTTTTTTATTTGTTCCGTAGTCGCCAGATGGATCGGCAAGAGCTCCACCTAAGACGGCGAGCTCCAGCCGGGGAAAAAAGACCGCCAGCATACCAGCGTGGCCGAAGGTCTGACAACACCGAAATGTTTCCAAGGCATTTTCCTTTGACGAAAATCGACCGCACGCATAACACTTGGTAACCTTTGGGACGCATAGTTGGAGGCTCTGTTTATCTTGTTTTAATGATTACTTCAGGAGGCATTCATTATATATAACATGCATTAAACATACCCGTTCATATCCGTGATATATGTATGTTCTTAGCACCAGTGTTTAGCGGTCTTACTGCAGTTTCAACATACATATCTGCTTACAAAAGAGCTGAGGTCATCAGGAGCTGGTCTTTTGCTGCAGGTATAGCAATAGTTCCTGGATATATAAGTCGATCCGTAGCTGCTTCCTATGATAATGAAGGCATTGCAATATTTGCACTACAGTTTACATATTTTCTTTGGGTACGTGCTGTAAAAAATGGATCGATGTTTTGGGCCGCTTTATCATATTTTTATATGGTGTCTACATGGGGTGGATATGTCTTTATTATAAATTTGGTCCCTCTCCATGTTTTGTACTTTTATTGATGGGCAGATACTCATTACGTCTTTTGACCAGCTACAGCACATTTTTTATGTTGGGACTACTGCTTTCAATGCAAATACCTTTCGTAGGCTTTCAACCTATACGAACAAGTGAACACATGGCAGCTCTTGGAGTTTTTCTTCTTTTGATCTCTGTTGCATTCTTGCGATATCTTCAAACTGTTCTCTCAAGAAATGAATTTAAAAAATATTCATTTTTGGAGGATTGTTGGCTGCCGGGTTTGTATTTTTATCAGTTGTTGTATTTACACTCATGGGTGTGGTAGCTCCTTGGAGTGGAAGATTTTAATCGTTATGGGACACAGGATACGCTAAAATACATGTACCTATCATTGCATCTGTATCGGAACATCAGCCCACTACTTGGTTTTCTTTTTTTTATCTTCATATGTATATTGATATGCACATTTCCTGTGGGTGTTTGCTATTGTATTAAAAACATATATGAACTTGTTTTTGTCATATTATACGCTATAAGTGCTGTATATTTTGCTGGTGTAATGGTCCGGTTGATGCTTACGTTGACTCCTGTCGTTTGTATGTTAGCTGGAATAGCCTTTTCTAGTCTTTTAGACGTCTATTTAAGGGAAGATAATATAACTAAAATACTAGCAACGACTCCAACACGTATAGATGATGCAGAAGATTCAACCAATGAAAAAAAAAATGTTTTATGACAAGGTAATTATATTTTTATAATTAATTTACGTACTAAGCAAGATTCTTATCATCTAAAAATTAACATAATTTCCTGTTTCATGTTTGCTTCCTCAGAACTTCCCGGTTTACATATGAATAAATTAAAAATATATCTATATTTGAAGGTCTTACTTCCAGATAGGTTCTGTCCGTCTCTGATTTCGAGTCGGTAATTTATTGTAAGAATTATTCGTAATTAAGTCCAACCGAACGAGGAATTCCAAATCTCGAGATATTTAGGATTTGTCGAATCCCCTTTTTATTAATAATACAGTGTCAAACAAGTTAAAATAACCAAGTTCATACATTAAGCCAAAAAACTTCACAAGTCAGAAAATCAAAAAAATTAATTGGTTTTTCACCGTATATAATACCAGCTCGCTCATCTTGCGTAGATATCAGAGAATAATAAAAGTATCGGCTTAAACTTTACCAACGCACCTATAAATAATAAAAAATACGCAGGGTGATAGAAAATATAAAAATAACTAGAGTAATGGACATCTGAAGTTTTCATATATATGTATGGGATTTTCCATTACATTTCTGAACTTATATGGCCAATATTGGTATAATTTGAAAGGTTTTGAATATATCTTTCTGGATATCATTAAGAAGTTTGTGAAAACACAAATGTTTTTCGCAAGCATAAAAACAATAATTTTAGTTTTTACATGTTTAATCGCACTTTTTCCCAAAATTAATATTAAGTAAAATTGTGATAGTTTTATTAAAAACAAATTGAAATTTATTATTGAGGGTTATAGCTAGTTCCTATGCACATTTAACTCTTGCTAATGCAGATTATCAGAGAACTTTACCAAACACCGGTTATATATACATATTCATATATGTAAAATTGGACAATAATAACACATTTGAGTATTAGATTTCAATAGTATGCGTTAAATTTATTAAATTATTTTAAAATTACGTTTTTATATTTATTTTTTATTTGAAGAAGTTTTATTTTAGATTGGTTGTAATTTAAATTAGTAAGGTGATTTAACAAATACAAAATTAATTAAGTTTAGTGAGTTTAAGAAAGCACTTTAAATAGGTTTCTGCAGACCAATTTTAATTTAAAAGGAATTTTAGGAAAAGTTTTATGACTTTGCCTTAGCAAATATTTTTGGCAACTTTTAATATAGGGCAACTTTTTAAACTTTTATTATAAAAACCATTTAGGCTACCACTTTACGACTTCTCACGACTTTGATATGTTTGCTACTGCCAAAAGCCAACTCTTTTCTCATCAACTTTACTTCAGGGTCCAGTGGTGAATATTACAGTTTAACCCGTCGAACACCTTACAATCGGCCATACTGTACATCATCGCCCTCCGATGATGAAGTGTCTTCACAATCTGCACTTCGCCACGGCTTCATATAATCTACACTTGTTGAAGTATGCTTGGGGCCTTCGAACTCTGCTGCTTTTTTTACCTCATAGCGTTGATTTCGCTTAACTTTGACTACTTCATATGGTCCCAAAAACTCACTGTCTAATTTCTTGCCGGTTACAAACTGGGTTCTATTAATTGAGACCAGATCACCCACTTTGTATTCAGCGCAATCTTTACGTTTTTTATCAAAACCTTGTTTATAACATTGCTGTGCTACCACTATTTGTTGTTTTGCATTGAGCCGCAACTGCTAACGCCCTGCATCGAACTGCTCGATAAATTCTTGTTCAAGTATCTCAGTTAAACAGTCATCGATTTTGGCTCTCATTTCAGTGCCAAACATTACTTGAAATGGTGAAAACTTAGTTGTACTGTGGACACAATAGGTAATGGTTTTTTGAACTTGTCCCACATACATGTACCACTTTGACGGTTCCTCTGACGAAAACTTCGATATTATTGAAAGGATAACTCTGTTTATGCGCTCCATTTGGCCATTGCTACGTGGAACGCCAGCCGTTGTAAGTACATGCTCTATAGTAGCATTACTGCAAAAATCTTTGAAAGCGGTAGACGAAAACGCTGCACCTCTGTAACTTACAATTCTATGCGGATACCCAAACACGTCGGACCAAATTTGCAAATTACGCAAAACCTCTTCAGCATTTGTTGTTTTTTGTAGAAAAAATCCATACGAACTTCGTAAAGCCATCAACCAAAGCCAAGATATACTTATATAGTTTCGTAGTCGCATCTAACGGCCCTAAGTGGTCGATGAACAATGTATCTAATGGTGTATTGCCTTTATCTATGCAATTGAGAAAACCTTTTTTGCCGCATGTTTTGTTATAGATTATGCACGTTATACAATTTTGAATGATTTGCGCAACTTTCTTTTCCAAATGTGGTATATAGTACTATTGTCTGACTATATGCATGGTTTTTTTGACAACAAAATGACCGTTTTCGTGGGCACTTCGTATAATTTAATATTCCATTGATTTAGGAATGACCAATAAATCATTTCCTTCGACGGTTTTATACATCAGATCACCTTTCATCTTGTAACTCTCATAGGGCCCCACCTTTAATGCTGCCTGCCAGCAATGCTTTGATGTGTCGATCATCTTTCTGCGGTCGACGTAATCTTGCACAAACTTCCGATCCAATCGTCATTACGTTAACTGGGTTTCTACATGTTTCATATGATTTGCCGTTCTATGTTCCACCGTATACGTATAGTCCTGCAAATGCATGATCCACTTCCCGACTTCACGCGGAACATCTTTTTTGGACACGGTTTGCTTAAATGCAGAGCAGTCGGTAACCAACTTAAATTCGATGCCGAGCAAAAAGTGCCTAACCTTTTTAAACGCTAAATAGGCCTTTTCACTTCTAAAATGTAGCTGTGTTGCCGTGATTCTTGTGGCGAGTCTTTTTTGCTCCAAAAATAAACAGGATGAAACTCACCGTCGAATTTCTGCATAAGTATGGCGCCAAAACCATCCTTAGATGCATCCGTGTTCAACTCTGTCTCTGCATTTCTACAATATATTTGAAGAAATGGCTCATTGATAAGAATCGATTTTATCATATTAATAGCGTTGATTTCTTCGCTATAAATTTTTAAAGTACTTCCTATTTTTAAAAGACTACGAACAATTTGTGCGTGACCTTTTACAAATCTACGAAAATATCCAGTTCATATCCAACATTGGATGTCTTTAACACATTTTGGAGTGGGAAAATTTTTAACGGATCTAATTTTTGTGTTCCCAGGCCAAATTTTACCGTCTTCAACTACATATGTGCCCTAAAACTCAATCTTTGTTTTCATAAAATAGCATTTGGTCCAGTTAAAATTTAATCCAAAACGCGCAGCCGTTCTCAACACAGTTTCAAGTTTTTGTAAAGATTGCTCTGGCTTTGTACAATAAATAATAATGTCGTCGACATAAAGCTCCATCGTTGTCATTAATTAAATCTTGTAAAATATGGTTTACATACCGTATGAAGCATGCAGGCGATTCACAAAATCCGAATGGGGCTCTGTTAAAGTCAAAGAGACCACGTTTTGTGACGAAAGCCGTATTCTTCTTACTTTTTTCTTCGATTGGGACATGGAAAAATCCTTACATATATATATTGACAAACAATATTATTTTAAGCCAAGAGATTTTACAAATTTCTCATGTTTTAATTTAGGCAAATTTTTAGTTAATACGTCTGCAGCCATTTCATCGGATGATACATAGCGTATTTCAATCTGGTTTGCTTTAACCACCTCCCTGACATGTTGGTATTTATCGCCTATATGTTTGCATCTTCCATGTAGTGCGGGATTTTTAGCAAAATGTTGAGCTCCAAGATTGTCGCCGACAATTACTAAAGGTCTCTCACATGTTTAGCAACCATTTTCGCTCAATAAGAGTTTAATGTATACCGCTTCTTTAGCTGCACTTGACAAAGTGACAAATTCTGGCTCTGTGCTACTGAGAGCTATGTTTGACTTTTTCTTGCTCTCCCACGGAGTCCAAACGGAGTCCAAATTATCCTGTCTGGTACTAATTGCCAAATACATCAATGTTCCACTTATTGATTGGTACTGATCAAGGTTTACACGTTGGCAGTTTTCTTTGTGGCATGCTATCTGAAAGCCAGGTAAATATACTGGACCACAATTCTCCATTCCATATTGTGGCAGAATCTTTTTTATATACTGTTTATGACCTATTTTGATTTTGCCAGTGTCGCCCTCCCGTCCAATTTCCAAACCTAGGAAATGTTTTACATTACCATTATCATTTATATTTTCTACATTTCTTTTTTCAGTATGTCGTCGACATATACTGCAATTATATTAAATTTGCCGGTTTCGTACATGCTATATAAGCAAGGCTCACTATCAAAAGGCCTACAACCAATATTTCTGATCGCTGCATCCAGTGTTGTATTCCATGCACAACCTGATTGTTTGAGTCCATTAATAGCTCTTTTTAAACGTAAAACTCGACCAGGATTTTCTTCATCTACAAATCCATCAGCCTATTTAAAATAAATTTCCTCCTCTAGCCTGCTATTTAAATAAGCTGTTAATACGTCTACACGATGTAAAAAAAGTTCTCCTTCAGCAGCAAGAGCAAAAATAATGCGTATAGTTGAATGTCTTAAAACCGGTGAAAACGTTTCGGTATAATTTATACCATATTCTTGGCTACACGCTTTTGCAACCAGTCGGGCCTTGAACCGATCTATGTTTCTTTTTTCGTCTTTTTTAATGCTAAACACCCATTTGCTGCCAATAACCTTCTTGCCAGATGTCAAGTCAACTAACGACCACTTATCATTTTCTCTGAGCGAAAAATATTTTTTCTTCATTGTCAGTTTAAACGTTTAGTTGCATTAATTTAAAGAGAATAAACTACCCAATTAGTTATTCCCTTCCCCATAAAAATAATATAAGAAATAAAATTGCATTTAAACACACATATTTATAAAAAATTGTATTACTCATGTACATATGTGTGTATGTACATTAGGGGGTTTAATTTTTTCCAAAGATGTGTTTTACATATGACTTTGACAGATACAGCAGTGTTAGGCAAAAAATCTGGAAAAATTATATTGTCGAACTATTTGATGTTTCCCGGTAAAATGTATTGGAAATGAGTAGCATTTTACAAGAAGACAAAGACTTTTTTAGAAGACAAGGAGAAGATCTTATGAGTTCATCCAATCAAATAGTGTTGACAAAGTTTTCGCTTCGAAAATAAGAAGCAAGTGTACAAAAGAAGACTAATGTAATGGCCAAAACCAATGAAGACTCGTCTGAATCATCATCAAGACCTAGTGACGAAGAAGTGGAGTTTCTGCCTCAGACAACAAAAACTCTCTTTCAAGTCGTAGATTGAAACATCTTGATTAAACACTCACTTCTACTTGGGACAGAGAACACTTTCAATTTGACAAGCAAGTACTTTGTTTATAGCAACTGCAAAGAGTCTTGTCCACGATGTTTCAAACATATCTGTATCCACATCTACTCTTGGCTGAGCTCGGCCAATCAATAGGAGTAAAAAAACCTAAGATTCCATTTTTAAAAATCCTCCCTATTTGGTCTTGCATTGGAATAGTAAGCTATTCCCTGAAGTTGTTCAAGGTATTGTTAAAACTTTGGAAGATAGAGTTGCATTTCTGGTGACTAGAACAGATTTTGAATATATCCTTGACGTACCTGTTACCCTAAAAGCCACTGGTGAACAGATGGCTCTAGAAATTATTCGGGAAGTGGAACGATTTGGCTTACGTGATAATATTATCGGCATATCTTCTGATACTACAGCATGTAATCAGGGTTGATACGAGGAGCATGTGCCAGAATTGAAACGGAACTAGTTCGAAAATTGCTGTGGTTGGCTTGACGTCATCACACCCATGAACTAATATTAAAAGGAGTGTTCGATGAGTGTAGCATGCCATTGCAAGGTCCAAAAATTTCTCTATTTCAAAAGTTCCAAAGCTTGTGGACTTCATTAGATAAGATGGGGTATACGACAATGCAAGATGAAGAAAATAACGTTGAAAGCTAAGTCGAAGAACAACGTATGCGTATAGCAAATTACATTCAGGGTGTTCTAAGAGAGGGAAATCATCCAAAAAATACTACAAGGAGTTACTGCAACTATCTCTCCTCTACATAGGAGTTGATTAATACATAGCATGTAATAAATTTCTTCTGCCATATTTTAGTTTCTACATCATTTACATACATATATGGAAGTTTTTCTAATAGAAGTTAATAAAAATTATATTTGGTTTATTTCTACAAATACGGTCAAAGTGTGCAACCTCTAAGTATTATCCAACTTTTATATTATAACTTTTGTATTATAACTTTTATATTACTGAGACTCGGGACGTAAACAAAGTCATATGAAAAACACACTATTGGAAAAATTGAAACCCCTAATGTACATGTTTAACACTCATTGCTTTGCTTATGTTTTTACTTAAACCAATACTTACGTAAGTAAATGTGCGTACGTGTGTATTTTTAGCTTTATGTGCCTTTAATACTAAACCGATTCAAATAATATATAGTTGGGTCACTTAAGCTCAACAACGTTTACCATTTGGTAAAAGAATGTAGAAAATTGGTTGGAAAATAAAGGAGCAAAAGGGATCTAAAAATTTGTCTGCCTATTTATATAGAATATTTACTGGCAACATCTTGATAAAATTAGGGTGTATCTATTTCACTACCACCGCCATCTGCAAAGTTTAGCTGATTGTAACCTTTTTTAGGACTGTAGTGTTGTGAAACGAATGACTTTGAATGCCATCGCCATGTCTTTATTTTCTTACAGGGGGCCTTCACGTGCAATAAACTTGGAAATAATTATGTTTTCAACTGTCAAATTCTATTGCCAACACAATATGTTCACGTGTGGACCGCACAAACATTTATTTGCACATGTATTGCGAAATAGTTGTTCAAACTTATTTTCAAGCAATTATGTTGGAAATAAACTGTCAAATTTGGCTGTCAATTCTCTGTCATTTGTTTTTTCCCGCGAATTAAATAAAAAACCGTGCAAATATGTATGTATATATTTACTTATTAGCATCTGCTAAGCTTTTTGACCAACAAAAAAATCAGACAAGCACAGAAAACGCTGAAGCTAATGTATTCATTCACAGCAAACTTTTTAATTTTATGTCCAATGTGCACTAAGTGTTCTCCACCTAAAAACATAAGCTTGTAAATGAACATATTTGTGACGTCATGCTGCCGACGTTATTGCTTATGTTCGGAAATAAATATTGAGCGTGGAGACGTGCCGTTAACGAAACTATATCAATATAAGAAAGATGCCAGATTGCATATAACTGGGAACAGTATTAACATCTCTGCTGTACAACACTATGGGCCAGTTACATACTATTACAACATCTTCCTTGTATAATAAAAATATATTATATTATAAGAGAATACAATTTTTCGATAATCATCTAGTTACTAATTTTTTATCTGTGAACAATATCATAAAAGAAATAAATCTAAATTTTAATATAAGATTTTCCTGGTATAAATATAAAAAGTGTATTATAACAAAAAACTAAACAATACTATAAAATAAAGAAATCCACGTTTTAATATAATACATCTAGATATTATAAGGAATATATATAAGTTGTAATTATAAATTCAACCTGTCAGGTTTCTTAATTGTTCTACCGGTTTTTGTAACATAGTCTTCTAACTTTTTATTAGTATTTTCTATTGGGAATTCAGCACATTGTTTACTACGTTCTTGACTTTCACAATTCTCATTTTTTTCAATAAGTTTGTTCTCTGGTGATCTTCTAATATGTTCTTGACTTCTCCTGTAAAGTGTGCATCGATTATGAAGGATCTTGGTTCCTTACATTGTTCTATTATACGACCGGGAAACCAACAACTAGTGGGTGTCCTTTTAAACATTACACTATCCCTTTTATTTACTGGTTTTAAATTATTTGTCGTTCTATTGTACCTATTAGCGTATTTCTGAATTTTTAAGTTCAATTTTCCTTTGTATTTTCTTTCATCAATGACTTTTGGTTCAAAATTATTAACAATAGAAGGAATTTTTATCCGCATTAAATTAATGCATTAAAGCTACATAGGGATCGGACTGACTATCTTGTGAGTTTAACAATAAATGTTTTATGGTCCGAATAGAACGTTCTGCTAAGCCATTGAACCTTGGTAGATATGGGCTTGATGTTTCGTGATCAATTCCCCAATTTTGACAGAATTTACTGAGTTCCATAGAATTAAACGGAGGTCCATTGTCCGTAATCAAAGCAAAATTTATACCGTGTCTAGCAAAAATGGTTTGAATTTCAAGATTACCAGCGAACTTTTATATCCTAAATTATGCATTTCTAGTTCGATGTATTTTGAATAATAGTCTACTACAAGAAGATAAGTTTTTCCTTTATATTCAAACAAATAAGCACCTAAATTAAACAATGGGATGTCTACTATTTGATGTGGAAGCATCTCAGTTTTGGCGTTGGAGTTCTGATATTGTATACATATCTTACAATATAAAATCAAGTTTTCAATATCATTAATGATATTAGGCCAATAAATAAATTGACTTGCCAAATTTCTACATCTTTCTATTCCCATATGACCTTCAGGAAGTTTTCACAAAATATTGCCTCGCAAACTTTTTGGAATTATTATTTGATGGTCTTTTATCAAAATATCATTTAGAATGGAAATGTTATTTCTAATTTTATAAGGCATAACCTCTAACTCTACGTCTTTCTTATATCTTGGCCACCCTTTCTTAACGTATTTATATATTTTCGACAATGTTTTGTCATCCTTAGGCCCAATAATTGACTACTCATTTAAGTGTCATTTATTTTTAAATGCCACTTATATGAAACTTAAATGACCATTCTTCTGCATTTAAAGTCTATTTAAGTTTTGCACACATACATACACAAACTTATGTTTTTGCTTGCGTGTTGGTGTTTCGCGCAACAAAGTCAACAAAAAATTCGCGGCCATACAAAAATCAACATCTTTTGGAGTGAAATTTGGACTTCTTTTATTATTATTATTCTTTTTTATGGTTTTTAAAATTGTTTTAAACTTTTAAAACATTGCAGCAACCTATCATTGTTGTTATTTTCAGCCTGAAAAAGAATCCACTTTAGAAATTTTTCTTTAATTTTGTTCAACAGCTGTTTCTCTAAGAAAATTGAGAGAATTTCGTGAGGCTGCCATATTTTTATCGTAATTAAATGCAAACAATAATTTCACACTGAAAAACTCAAACTGTATTTAAATGCAACTTAAATTTAAGTGGCAATTAGCTAAATGGCATTTAAATGCGAAGTCAATTATTGGCCCTTAATATTTTGTTTTAGGTTTTCAATATTCGCAAACGGCGAATATTCTAAGTGCGATGCCACAAAATTGCAATGTAAGAGATATCTCCTCATCCATTTCCGTAAACGCAGTGTCTTGCAAAGGAGCTCTTGACGACGCCACCTGCAAATATTTTCCTGGCTTATATTCAACCAAAAAGTCATAGCTCTGTAGCCTTAGCATAAACCGCTGTAGTCTTGGTGGAATCCTGTAAAGTGGCGTTTTGAATAAGCTAACTAAAGGTTAATGGTCAGTTTCCACCGATATTTTTGACCCATATATATACTGGTGAAACTTTGTACAGCCGAAAAGTATGGCAAAAAGTTCTTTTTTATCTGTGCATAATTTATTTGCGCCTCCGTCAATGAAACTGACGCATATGCTATAGGATGTTTATCGTGCATAATTGCAGGACCAAGTGCAAATTTAAACGCATCAGTAGTTAACGTAAGTTTTTTATTTGGGTCAAAATAAGTCATTACTGGATATTTGGTTATCTCACGTTTAAGATTTTCAAACTCCTGTTCGTGTTTCAATGACAAATGCCATTGTATGTCCTTTTTTAATAATTCCCTTAAATTTATATTTTTTGCCGCCAAATTTTCAATAAACGAACCCAAATAGTTTACCATTCCTAAGAACCTCTGTAATTCTTTAACATTACTAGGTTTGGGCATGTTAACTATAGATTGTATCTATTCCAGATCAGGACCTACTCCAGACTGACTAAAGACATGACCTAAAAATTTTATTTCAGTCTTTAATACTTTACATTTCGATTTATTGAATTTCAACTCTACTTCCTTTGCCCTCTGAAAAACAGTCTCTAAGATTGCAACATGCAAAAGTCATCTATATAGATAATTAATCCGGAAATGTCACCAAATAATTTAATTATTTCGGAATGGAAAATTTCCGGTGCCGCATTTATACCGAACGGCAATCGTAAGAACCTATACCGACCAAATTATGTGTTGAACGTGCAAAGCTTAGACGATATTTCATCTAAGGGTATCATCCAAAACCCACTGTTGGCATCCAAAGATGTAAAATATCGAGAACCTTGTAGTCTTGCATTACAGTCTTCAATATTTGGAAATGGAAAGTGAGGCCTCAATATTGCCCTATTCAAATTTCTAGGATCTAAACATAATCGTAAATTTCCGTTGGTCTTTGTGATAAGAAATATGGAATTTACCCACTCCGTTGGTTCACTAACTTTTTAATGACATTTAAATCAATCATTCTGTTCAACTCAGTTTTAAATTTTTCATACAATTTAAAAGGAATTTTTCTCGGTGGTTATATAATCGGATCAATATTTTCCTTCATTTTAAAACTACATTTACCACGTAAGAAACCAAGTCAATAATATGTTATATTATCCCTGCTGCTTGGCATTCGTACATAAAAGTTCAAATGTTGCCAGATGGTCGGCCTTGCTGGCATGCTGGCGTTCAGCTCCGACTAAAGCTCGCCGTCTTGGGGTGGTTCTTGCCGACAGCCACTGGCGGTGAGCAGCTACAACAACAAAAAATCATGCCAGCTGATATACTGGTAAGATATTAGTAACCAAAAACTAAAAAATTTAAATAAATTTTAAGGAACCCGAAAGTGGAAGGTAAATAAACGATTATGGTATTATGACGTTACACTGAATTTATTTATTTCTCCACCAGGTACTTACTGCGTGCTGATGTATCTCACCAACAACAATATAGTTAGCAGGTGTACGCTAACCTTGGCTGCCCTCCCTCCGAAATCATGCTTGATTTCGCCATGATAACCTCTACGCCATTTTGTTCTACGGTTATCCCTTACCTGTATGTTGGTTACTTACGTCACCTCCCTAGACAAGTAACAGTCGCGCCGCTATCCAGCAAACCATCCACTTCAACACCCTTTATCAGAATTTTCGCATATAAACGTGTATCTTCCCCCTCATACAATGACGCTGACATAATTTCTTGTCTAATCCTTTTTCTACGTTTATAACGCTCTCTAGCTTTCTTTATTCTACTCGATACTAATCCAAAAATTCGCTCTTTTGCTTCTCTATACTCATGAATTCTCTGAGGCAATGGCTTCAACTGCCGAGGCTTCACCGCTACCTCAACTTCAGGGTTTATTTTATTATTACTATTTTTCAGAATTCTGACATGTTTCTCAGGCTCAGAGGAATGGAGAGCTTTGTCTACTGGGTTTGAGTTTGTGCCGAACGATCCTCCCCAGCTCTGGGCTGGTTCGTGGACTGGTTTCCCTGACACTTTGGGCATTTTGGCGTAACCACATTATCCCGTCCGCACCTATAGCAAAAAATTCTACGCGTGGGTGACGGACAATCCATAAAACTATGCCCTATCAGCTTGCAATTCCAGCAAGTATACCGGCTACTATGTGACACGGCCTCTACCTCCAAATTTGCGCCAGGTAGTTCTTCATACTCTATCTCATGCACCCTAGGAGGTGCGTATTGCCGCTGTTGGTACTGCATCCTCTGACTGTGCACTAAACTCTCTGCCTTTTTCGCCTGCTGACACAAATCGTTAAGGTCGTCCATTCTAACCGAAAATAAAAGATGGGACAGGGAAGGTTTTAAATTGCCCCTCATGATTTCAATGAGATCCCTCTCCGAATATGGCGACCTCATTTGATTTCTTAAGCTTAAAACGGCGTTAAAGAAATCTTTAAACGGCTCCTGGGCTCCCTGTCGACGATCCATTATCTTTTTCTGTATTTGGAACTCATTTTCGTATCGCCTGTATTGGGTAAGAAACGCGGCCACTACCTCATTCCATGTCTGGAGAGGGCTTAGTTTTCGCAAATTCCAAAACCACTCTAGAGCTTGACCTTCAAGTAGTGTGTGGAAGTTGCGACGCACCTCATCGACGGTTAAATTGTAATCTTGCCGCAAAATCTCCAAACGGAATTAAAATCTTCCGCACTCATGGACTTTGAAGTCCCATCAAATTTTAATCCCCATTTCGAGAGGTCAGCCCTGTTCTGAGGTGAAGGCTGAGGTTCGGCTAGTCTGCTCGGATGGTGCCAATCACAATGTGGACGATGAGAGCTTCCTCTAGGCGCTTGAAAAATCTCTTGCTGTGGCGTTATCCTTCGAGATGAATTAACTGGGACTCGCCCGAACTCGTGTGGAGGCTGTATATTACCTGCAGGTAAGCTTTGTGGAATACAGTTATTAAATCCCTCTAATGTATTTCGCCCTATTTCAGACTGAACTCGGTGACTCCCAGGCTGCCTAGGCTGTTCTGGTATAGGTAAGGCAGCATTAAGACCTTGAGCCATTATCGGCGGGCTTACCTGCTGTTCACCTGCCTGCCTCACAGCTAGAGAAATTTCCTGCTGCAATGTCAATTGTAGTTGTTGCATTTGTCTAGATAGCTCCCCTCGTAACAAACCTAATATCTCTCCTCCCAACCTACTCTCATTACCTGCTGGCGCGGATTGTGCCACAGGCCTATTTGCGCTGATGTCTCGCTGGGTGTTTCTATTAGTAAGGTTGCTGTACTCTGACGACGCACCTGAGGTTGCTAGAACTGGTGTCAATGCATCTGGAACGGGCGGGTTTGACTATAAATGTTATGAAGTCCAAATTCTGCTTTAAGGAGCTCCGCTACCTGGGGTATATTGTAGGAAATGGACAGCTTAAGCCCGACCCCGACAAGGTTAGCACGATTTTAAAGTATTCGTACCCTAAAACTGCAAAACAAGTTCGGAGTTTTATGGGCGCTACCGGATGGTATAGGCGTTTTATACCGGATTACGCCACCATATCGGCTCCAATTTTTAATACGTTGAAAAAAGGCAAGTCCTTTAACTTTTCAGAAGACGCTAGAGCCGCCTTTGATCAATTGAAAATCGCTTTGACAACAAGTCCAGTGCTCACTCACCCCAATTTTGAAAGGCATTTCTTTGTCCAATGCGACGCCTCGGACATCGGAATTGGTGCTGCGTTATTTCAGAAGGATGAAGACGAAGGCGAGCATCCAATAGCATTCTTTTCGCATAAATTGACCACCGCCCAGCGGAATTACTCAGTAACGGAGAGAGAATGCTTGGCTGTAGTGCTGGCCATAAAAAGATTCCGGCCTTACATAGAGCTAATGCCATTTTCGGTGATTACTGATCACAGTAGTCTTAAATGGCTAATGACGCAGAAGGACCTAAGTGGCCGCCTTGCTCGCTGGAGTTTGCACTTGCAGTCCTATTCTTTTTCAGTTGATCATCGACCAGGAGCAAAGAATAAAGTACCAGACACCTTATCTCGCTACGATATGGAAGCAATTTCTTTAAATCTTGGCAATTTGATTGATTTAGAGTCGGACGCTTTTAAAACCGACGCCTATTTGGATCTGGTTGCCAGGGTTTCAGAAAATGCGGACCAACTACCAGACATAAAGGTTATAGATAGTTTTGTTTATAAACGTACCTCTCACTATGATGGAATCGCCTTGAATGAGGATTTTGCCTGGAAACTCTGGGTTCCGGTCGAATTGACGCAAAGTATAATTAGTAACGCGCACAATCCTCCACAAGCAGCACATGGCGGCTTTGTGAAAACGCTTAAAAGAGTACGCGAGTACTTTTACTGGCCTAACCAGAACGCCCAGATTAGGAATTTTGTTAAAAACTGTCAAGCCTGCAAGGAGAGTAAGCCCAGTAATCTTACGTTACGCCCTCCAATGGGGAGTGAAACGCAAACAGAACGTCCATTTCAACGGATTTTTATAGATTTTTTAGGGCCCTATCCTAGGTCAAAGGCAGGCAATTGTTATATTTTTATCGTATTAGATCACCTCACAAAATACGTTTTATTGAAAGCTTTAAGTAAGGCCAGTAGTAAACAAGTGGTAAAATTTCTGATTTCTGAAGTGTTCCATAAGTTCGGAACGCCTGAAACTGTGGTCTCAGGTAATGGGAAACAGTTCGTCAGTAAGGAGTTTACTGACACCATGTCTCATTTTGGTATCCAGCACTTCAGAACTGCAATATATTCGCCACAGGCCAACGCGTCCGAGCGAGTAAATCAGTCAATCCTGGCTGCAATAAGATCATACGTAGAGGGAGATCATACCGACTGGGATAAATATTTATCTGAAATTGGATTCTCTTTAAGATCGTCGTTTCATAACTCAATAGGGGTTACACCTTATTTTGCTCTTTTTAGAACCAATATGATCGCGCATGGCAGCGTCTATAAACTGGCTAGGAAACTGCACAGCCTAAATGACCCTGAGCTAAATGTTATACCAAAAAAGGATTACATGGAGGGGATAAGGCAGAAAATTAGAGACAGCCTACATAAAGCATACCTCAAAGGAGAAAAGGCGTACAATACTAGGTGTTGCCCAGTCAAGTTTGTTCCAGGGCAAGAAGTTTATAGGCGTAATTTTCAACAGAGCGATTTTAAAAGGTGCTACAACGCAAAACTAGGCCAAAAATTCGTAAAGTGTAGGATCGTACGCCCCATTGGGAGGAGTTTGTATGAGATTGAAGATCTCAAAGAGAAATCGGTGGGGGTATTTCACGCCAAAGACTTAAAGCAATAACGGTAGTATTCTTGGTGGTTTTAGTCCCAGCATTTCTACCTTACTAATAGCAGGTGAACAGCGGATAATTAAATCACCTGTTGCAAGGTTTTGTTTCCATGGTTGGAAAACCTTGCGGGCGATAAAAAGCTTTTGGGCTCGAAGAGGTATATGGGTTCTTTTTGACGTTCCAAAGTAACAAATACGCCACGAAGTGAAATTCGGGTGTGAATAAGTGGGTTAATAAATTAGTGCATAAGGCTTTGTTAGTTCCAATAATTAAGGGTGGGGTAAAATGCAGTTTTTCTTTTTTGAGTAGAGCTACTGTTAAATAATGTGAGATATCACTTAACAATGCAATATATTTAGCCTACTGAGATACAGATAAGTAGATTAATATCTTGAACTTAGTAACTCACCCGTAGTTTCGATGTTATGGCAAGGAAGTCTCCGTAGTGTTGGGTACATCGCCTATTATTAGCTGTATTCGGTAAAAATAGATAAAAAGACTTTAGTTTTCGAAAAAAATATATATATAAATAAATATAGTAATGCTTCACTCACTCAGGGAATTAATTAAGGAAGGGCAGCTATACCAGTCTTCATCGACCAGGGGTAGGATATTGCTGAAATTAGATGAGAAATTGGTTAAGTAAATTGTGTAGTTTAGGAGGTATAAAGTTGTAATATTCACTAAAACTCTCTAAGAGGAAATGAATCGCATGAAGTGTTATGAATTAAAAGAGATTTTGGTATCCTTGTAGGGCGTTTTAGTAAGGTAATTTTTCTTTTGTAAGTAGGTAGGTAGTTTTAAGTACATATTGAAGTAGTCACAGGTTTGGCTTTACAGATTATTGTTCAAAATTGAAGTCTATATAAATACTAGAAACGATAATTGTTGAAGCAATTTAAACCTTAGCACAAAGTTTAGTTATGCTAGTCTTATTGGCAAGTTCACTAACTTTCAGTTAGTCTAATCTTAATTTTAAACTGAGAGGTAAACATTTTCGTTAACAATAAAACAATTTTTTTATTAACTTGCTTTTATCCACTAGGGTGAATTACACCAACAATTTATTTTTGAGAAATAAAGAGGTAAATAGCCCCATCAACCAAACACATCTTAATTTAATTTTTGCACAAAATTTTGCCTTTTTGAGCTAAAAGAAAAACTTCAATCACCTATTTCTTCTTAACAATGGGTGAAAGATATTTTTTAAAATAAGCAAGAATAAAAAAAAATAATTTTTCTTATATCATGATTTTCTTGTTAAGAAATCAAACTCAAAAGAAAACATATTTCAGTTAAATTCTAAATAAAAGTTAAAACTGAACAGCGGTGTTGTGTTAATGGGTTTTACTATCTGAAGGGTAGTGTTAATTTCAAGTTAATAGTTTGATGGGTGACTGTTTTTTTTATGAGGCAGTTTTCAACTTCGTGGGGGTAAGAGTACGCAAGGGATTTAGTTCCTGTCGATTCCGTCCTTGAGGACTTAAAATATAAGGAAAAGAACGGAATAACTTACCTGGCCAGGAATTTTTTAGGTGGTAGTTTCGTCCTTCAGGGCGCAAAGTAAACGAGGGGAAAACAAAAGCTTCGGAGTTTTGGGCGTACGTCCAACAGCCGAATGATGCATTTCATTTGGCTGGGCTGCTTCGCGTCAAGCTATAAAGGGATTGACAAGTTAGTGCATTTATGTACTTGATGTGTATCACATTACAAGAATTTACTCATCTGTATGAGGAAGCCTGGGTCTGCTCGCCCTGTAACATAAGGGAAGTGAATTAAGATAAATTTTAAACAGTTAAGAAGTCGGTTAGTGGGTGGTTTTTTTTTACCTTTATAATTTTCTAAGGCCAAACAACGCCGGCAACAGGACGGCTGGGAAGTGTATGGTTGCCTGGGACGAGGAATATAATTATTGGAAAAGGGGTAATATTTTCAATAAACTTACCTGGTATAACGGCTGAAGAGGTTATTTCGCCGGTTCTGCAAAGAAAGAAGGTGTTTTAGCTAGGAGTTAAGAACTTATAAAAAAAAGGAGGAAAAGTTAAAACTTACCATTAAATGCGTCTTCCTCGTTGTTCTTGTTAAAAAGGCTTTACATTGTGCTTCTTCATCAAGGTGTCATCACGGCCATAAGCGAGGTATTGCCAGGCGAAAAAAAAATACAAGGTTTAGTCAGTGTTGATTTATATTTTTTGAGGATGCCAGATCCGTGGGTGTTTAGGAAATTACGATGTGGTGAGTTTATGTTTGCTTAAAAAAGGAACACGCATCTCCCTCCCATTCTAGGTCCACGGTTGGACTCAAAAATGGTTGGGTTTGTCAGGGGCACCCTGTGGGTTGGTAAAGCAGTTGCAGGTAATGGGCAGCACTGCGAACAGCTGTTTGAGCTTATTTATATTTAGGGGGAATTTATAAAAAAAAAACACAACAAGGAGCATGACAAGGACGATAGTAAAGAAAAAGGGTGGATATAGGTCTAGAATTTTTGTTTTTTTTTATTTTTTGAAGAGTAGAAAAAAGATGGAGGAAATAGGAGTCTATTCGGGCGCCCTAGAGGTAATCTAGGTCGTGCGAATGTTAAAAACAGGGCTTTTTGATGGCGATCGTGAAGAGGAAAAGATGTGACTGGAGTGCGGAAAAAACCCCACCAAGAAAAAGTAACAAAAATTATCAAAATAGATAAGAACATTTTATTCAATTATTGAGGATTGTAAAAAAAAAACAAACATATACTTACATATATACATTTATCGAACAAAAAAATAAAAAAGAGGGAAAAGTTGAAATAAATAAAGCCAAAGTTAATAAAAGGCACAATGATTAAAATGATTGTTGTATAAATACGTGAAGTAAAACTAGAAAAAGAAAAATAAGCAAATGAAATAAAACAAAAATTAAATAAAGCAAAAATAAATAAAAAGTAATACAAGAACAACTCCAGCATCACGTCACATCCCACGCGGGAACCGTATCTACCCTAAGGGGAAACATCATCTTGCCCAGTGGAGCCATTCGACTTGGTACTAAACACGGACGACCGTAACGAACACATATTATCTGTAAATATATATATATATTTTGTTTAAACTTAGTACAGATAGGGTAAACACTTATTTGTATCCTTACCGTCGCGAAGATCGTACAAAAATTACCCTTTTGCAAGTTTGGACAAAGGTCCGTAGGGTGAGCTCATTCTAGGGTGTTCGGCGAGATCAAAGGTAGTGTACGGGTCCATTGCCCACACCATATCGTAGGTGATTGCCTTAGGCTGCAGCTAAGAAAATATATATATGTGTATTAGAAGAATCGATGCACTATTTGACATACATACCTGTACAGATAGACACGCCACGTACATACGGCAGTTTATCTCCATAGTTCGCGAGTAGTAGGCCGGCAGGAAACCGATGAGAAGCTAAGGCCAAAAGCAGTTAAGAGAAAAGAAATTAAAAAATATTATTGTTGCCTATTATAAAGTTGTACGTTGAAATTATTAATATTGATATTAGATGTATTAAAAATTATTAGTTTAAATAAAAATATATATATAATATTTGTATTAGAAGAATTATGAGCTAAAATTTCGATCTGTTTTATTGGGAAAAGATGATGAGAGGCTAAAGGTTTTTTTAGGCTGTAGGGAGGTGACGTAAGTAACCAACATACAGGTAAGGGATAACCGTAGAACAAAATGGCGTAGAGGTTATCATGGCGAAATCAAGCATGATTTCGGAGGGAGGGCAGCCAAGGTTAGCGTACACCTGCTAACTATATTGTTGTTGGTGAGATACATCAGCACGCAGTAAGTACCTGGTGGAGAAATAAATAAATTCAGTGTAACGTCATAATACCATAATCGTTTATTTACCTTCCACTTTCGGGTTCCTTAAAATTTATTTAAATTTTTTAGTTTTTGGTTACTAATATCTTACCAGTATATCAGCTGGCATGATTTTTTGTTGTTGTAGCTGCTCACCGCCAGTGGCTGTCGGCAAGAACCACTCCAAGACGGCGAGCTTTAGTCGGAGCTGAACGCCAGCATGCCAGCAAGGCCGACCATCTGGCAACATTTGAACTTTTATGTACGAATGCCAAGCAGCAGGGATAATATAACAAATAGTATTTACTGTAATAAGATTTACATGCTTGATTAAATTTAATTGCACAGTAGATTCAGGGCCAATTATATTTTTACATTCAATATTCACAACAAAAAATTTTTAAATGAAAATTTGATCTTGAAAGAAAAATTTTTAGTTAACTGCACCCAACACTGAATGAAAAATATTAATATTTGTTTTTTCTAAACTATGTCTAATATTTAAAAATTGTGCTGTTTTAAATGAAATTGAATTAGCCAGAGCATCCATATCTATTTGACATAACAATTTGTTACCGTTAATTTTCACCTCTATTTTCCACTCTGCCGTAGTTGTTGCTGATTTAGAAAGAGTTCCAATAAATAAGTTTGCCTGTTCTTCTTCCTCATCGTCGCCATTTTCTTCCTTGACATACACGTGTTTGACAAATTTTCTTTTAAAGAAGCACATTTTCGCAAAATGCCCTCGTTTTCCACAATCATGGCAATTTACATTTTCGGCGGGATACCGACTTTTATGAATTTGGCCACACCGACTACAATTTCCTTGCTTGTTATTGTTGGCAGTTTTGAAATTTCTTCTTTTAATAACATTGATCAATGGTTCAATTTCCAGAATCTCTTCTAATTTTGTTGCATTTTTCCTTGCAACCGTTATACTTTTTGCGATACTTAAAGAAATCGCACCCTCAGCTAGTGATCTTTCACGAATCCCTGCCAATTGCGGAGATAAGCCGCAGATGAATATGTCTCTTACTAGTTATTCACGTTTACTCCAAATTCACAGTTTAAGCTCATGTTTTGTAAAGTCGTGATATATGCATCAATGCTTTCGTTATGCATCTGTTTGCAGGTGAAGAACAAATGACGCTCCATAACAATGTTAGTTTTTGAAGTGAAATACTGTTCAAATTTTGCAACCAGTGCATTGTACGTTATTTTGTCTACGTCCTCGTTGAATGCGTTGAAAATTTCAAGAGTTTCACTGCCCATGTGATGCAGCAGCAAAGCTACTTTCCGTTGATCAGCTTGACTTTCTAAATTTGAGGCTGTTAAAAATACCTTAAATTGTGTAAACCACAATTTCCATTCTTTGGCCATGTTGGTTAACCTTAAATTGATAGTCGCCATGTTTGTTGCGAAAAACTGCTCAGTTTGAGCATTATCATGCGGTTTGGCTTCGTCTGGTATTTTCATTCCATATATGTATTCGTAAATTTTTTATGATTCTTTTGTCTGTTTAATTTATGCTCTAGCAATGACTAAACACTTCTGACACCATGCAGTATTGTAAAACGAATGACTTTCAATGCCATGTCTTTAGGCCCAACCATAATATGCATAAGCTATCTTAAAGGCCCAACCATAATGTGCATAAGTTAGCTTAAGCCAGCTAAGCAACTGTGCGATTACATATAAAATGTATGGGACAAACTATAACGTGCTTAAGGAAACTTTTCGTGAAGTTTTACAAACTGTCATTTGCTTAAGCAAAGTGCGAAACTGAACGCATATTCCTTACGGAATCAGCTGATTTTAGAATTTGTGTGTGTATGCATGTACATAAAAACTATTCATTTATAAAAATGGAATGCGCGGCCAAGAATACGTTTATATTAAATATAATAAAAAACGGTGAATTATTTTTTTGTCCATTTTTAATTTAAAATCAGAATTAAACAATTTTAATGTTTTTATCTTTTAGTTTGAAATGATTGCTTACAATCAGTGTTGTAAAAAATGGAAAATGGTAGAATGCTATATACGAGTATGTGGGTAAAGAAGTTAAGCTAAAATGTTCTATAAAAGAAAAATTTAATGTTAAATTAAATTTTAAATACTATTAGGCAATTCACAAATTGTTCTATTGTGTCATAATTGTACTATGGGGTAAAATGTAATGTTGATAACATTAATATATTATGTGCTACAATTTTGTTATCTATGTTTTTTCAGTGTGCTATTTTTTATTTTCTTCTGAATTCGCGCAAAAATTTTACTATCAATATCATTTTACTTACAAAAATTCATATAATTCTTATGAAAAAACTATTTAAGAATGTTAAGACATGTAGTTATTGTTCATTATATTTGTTATGTTCTTTACTTAATAAATTTGGTTATATTTTTTTTATATTAATATATAGGCCAGCTGGCAATAACCTTTAATTGCAATTTTATTCTTATTTATTCAATTAATAAATTCGCTTACTCAACTAATAAAATTTTATATTAATATATAGGTCAGCTGGCAATAAACTTTAATTACAGTTTTATTTATTTGCTTACTCATCCTATTGACTATTCATATTAATATCAACAAATAATGTATTATTAATTATTAAAAAATCAGTTAAGCATTTTTTAGTCCAATATGTAAGTTTTGCTTGATTTGTAATTCAATGTTGGACTTCCGTATAACTAAGCATTTTTCTTTAATGTCTTAATTATATTTAAACAGAAGTAAAATAAAGTTTTTCTTTAGTGTTTTATAATACGGCAATTCTATTGTTTTATTGTTTAACACCGTCCTTCAAGTTTCCAAGTGCTTGCAAGGAACAAAAAACGCAAATTAGTAAAGGCCTAAATTTATGTGTTTAGACCACCAACCACTAATTCATTCACATTAAACATTTTGGTGACTCCTAAATTAAAAAAATACGCAACCATTTTTGAATGCGTCAAGGACATCTTCCTCATCATCAAGGACATTTTGCTCATCATCAAGGCAAAGCAGTGATCTATCAAGACATTACCGTCCATCCTCAACAAATTATTCAGCGCAGGAAAATTCAACATGTCAAGCTTGGAAAATCTAGTGTCTCAACAGGAGGTGAGGGCAATTGAGATTGAAAGAATAGTCTCTAATATTAAAAAGGCTCCACAAGATCGGAGGACGGTAGAATTTTACGAAACCAAACACGAGGAATTAAGGGAATTATGGATAGCTTTTGATAAAACGGAAAATACAATAAGAAGAGATCCAACATTGGCAGATAATGATCCATATATTACTAAAAATCTGCACAAAACAATTGGAAATACATATAGCACAACAATTGAACTAATTGAGACTCAGATATCTAAGCTACAAAGGGATGCCCGAAGCCTGTACCAACAACAAGAGAGAAGCAAATAGAACATGCTACAAGTGATCAACATGTATCAAATTGCAACATGGGTTTAGTTAGGATGCTAAAGGCCCGTATGACGGCGTTGACACGCTTGGTGAACGGGTTATCATCAATAACTAATGACCAACCATCACAATTTTATAAAATCAAAAGCGAAGGTATAAAGAAATTGTGGTCTCAAATTCAAAATTTATCTGATGAAATATGGCAGAAGGTAGAGGTTCCCTCAACATTGGGATTTGATCAAAATGAATACTATATTCTAGACGACTTAGTTCAACAGTCCTTAGTAGATTTGGCCGTAATGGGAGATCAAGCCAATCAACGCGTGAACGATATTTTACCGAACTTACCAAACAATTCAGCAGTATATGGCACACTGCCTCTTCCAAAAGTGACAATTCCGAATTTTAATGGGGATTATTTAAGATGGTGTCAATTCTACGAACTATTCACTGAAATGGTAGATAAACAACTATTGCCTCAGGTACAAAAAATGTGGTACCTTAAATCAAACGTATCTGGAGAAGCAGCAAGACTCATAAGTCATCTATCATTAACCGAAGAAAATTACAAAACGGCCTGGACACTGTTGCAGGAGCGATTCAATAACAAAAGAGTCATAGTAGCAACTTTAGTAGACAAAATTTTGAACCAACCAACAGGAACATTGTCGAGTGCATCAATAAAGGCACTTCATGACACCACAAAAGAATGTTTACTGGCGCTAAACAACCTACACGTCGACACGACATCCTGGGACGCTATGCTGATCCAGCTAATGATTAAAAAACTGGACCGATCCCTTTACGTTCAGTTTATACAATCATTAGCGAAACCCAAAGAAGTCCCAACAATTAAAGAATTCTTGTCATTCTTAGAGGCGCAATTTGAATCAATGGAATCAATTGGGTACAAAGAAAAATCGACTATCCATCAAAGATCTGTGTCCTCAGTAGCAGCAATGGAAAGTTGCAATAACAATTGCAAAGTATGTAATAATGGCAAACACCTCATTTATCAATGTAATCGGTTCTTGGCAATGGCAGAATCCGAAAGACTAAGATGGATACAACAACAGAAGTTATGTGTGAATTGCCTTAAAGCCAATCATGTGGCCAAAACTTGTACTCGTGCCTGCCGCAAGAAATGTAACAATAAACACCACACTTTGTTGCATTTGCCAAAGGTATCGCGAGGTGCACAAAACCCATCTGTCCACATTACTACCACTAGGCACGATGCATCGCCCGTTAATACAGTGGTAGTTTCTTCAGCTTCAACAAAAGATCAGAACTACGTCATGTTAGCCACAGCAAAGGTGATAGTCAAGGCTGCAAACGGCATGTCAGAGGAATTCAGGGCCGTACTAGATTCAGGTTCACAGGTCAACATTGTGACTGAACGACTCATCAAGAAGTTATCCCTTTCAACAGCAGAAGCCTATCTGTGCATTGACGGAGTTGGAAGGATCCAAAAAAGAGCATTCCATCGTGTAAATGTGGAAATGATATCCATAAATAGTGACTTCTCAACAAACTTAGAAGCATTTGTTCTACCAACTATTATCCCAGTGCAGCCAAATCGCAATATTGATATTTCTACTTGGAAAATTCCAAACAACATTCGCTTAGCAGATCCCAAATTCAACATGCCTGAGAGGGTAGATATTCTTCTCGGAGCAGAATTTTACTTCAGTCTTATGCAACCTGGGACAATAAAACTAACTGAAGATCATCCAATACTTCAAAATACTGCACTTGGCTGGATTGTCGGCGGTTCCATAAAACAGTACTCTGATTCTCGTCCATAATCAACACTGACATGCGCAATATTTGACGGTGAAAACTCATTGGAACAAGCAATAGAACAACTGTGGAAGCTCGATGATGTAGAATCAAACGAAAACATCATGTCTCCAGCAGAACAATTATGCGAATCGCACTTTAATCAGCACGTTCACAATCACAAAGATGGGCGTTTTGTTGTCAGTCTCCCATTCAGAGATAATCCAGCAGCATTGGGTAACTCACATCAAATGGCCTACAATAGATTTATCAGTCTAGAGCAACGACTTCAAAAGAACGAAGACATTCGAAGTCAATATATTCAATTCATGAAAGAATATGAACAATTAGGACACATGCAAAGAGTACAGCTTGATAGTTTACCAAGTCCAAAATATTTCATCCCGCATCACTGCGTGATAAAACCTGACAGTACTACTACAGAGTAGTAGAGTGGTCTTCGACGCATCTGCGAAAACATCGACAGGACATTCTCTCAATGACCTCATGTATACTGCACCAACTGTCCAGAGTGAACTTTTTTCAATTCTACTTCGTTTCCGACTGCCAAAATTTGTCTTTACAACAGACATAGAAAAAATGTACAGGCAGATATTAATCAACCCAGACAATCACCAACACCAATTAATCATTTGGAGAGAAAGCCCATCACTACCAATTATTTATTATAGGCTTAATACGGTAACATACGGCACGCGAGCAGCTCCTTACTTAGCCACCAAATGTCTACAACGAATTGCAGAAGAAAATACAGATCGATATCCACTGGGTGCGCAACTGCTAAAAGAAAATTTTTATGTGGATGATGGGCTTGGAGGTTCAGATAGCTTGAATCTCGCGGTTGAAACTCAAAAGGAACTGCGAATTATTCTGAAGAAACACGGATTTAATTTAAGAAAATGGTGTTCAAACAACCCAAGGCTACTAAAGGATATACCACATAGTGATAGAGAAGTCAACTTAGATCTCGATGATAGTACGAACAAAACAATAAAAACTTTGGGCTTATCTTGGGTGCCCAAAACCGATCATTTTTGCATCAAAGTAAAATCTAACGAGCAACAAGTAATTTCAAAACGTACAGCAACTTCTGAGTTGGCAAGATTGTTTGATCCTCTTGGCCTCCTAGCTCCTGTTGTTGTCAAGGCGAAAATATTTATTCAACAATTGTGGCAACACCCATTCGATTGGGATGAACAATTACCTGAAAATCTTCGTAAGGTCTGGGAAATCTTCAGAAAGGATTTGGAGACTTTGAATAACTTCAAGGTACCAAGACATATATTCAATGGTGAGATTCCTGTAGAAACACAATTACACGTATTTGCTGACGCATCTGAGAGGGCCTTCGGTGCGGCCGCGTACATCCGTGCAGTTCTCCGTGATGGACGAATAATCGTGCGGTTGCTATGCGCAAAATCAAAGGTGGCTCCGTTAAAACAACAAACACTTCCTCGATTAGAGTTATGTGCCGCAGTTGTAGCAGCTAAACTTGCTCAAAGAGTGAAAGTTGACTTAAAATTGCAGAATCAGCCTATGCTTCTGTGGACCGATTCTGAGATTGTATTATCCTGGATAAGTTCACAATCATCCTCTTATAAAACATTCGTGGCTAATAGAGTTTCAACGATCCACTCATTAACACTTGCTGAACAATGGCGCCATGTAAAATCAGCGGACAATCCTGCTGATATTTTATCGCGAGGACTTCAACCAAGCAACCTGCCCACAAGTAGATTATGGTTTCATGGACCAATTTTCCTTCATGGACAAGAAAACTTATGGCCGTTAAAATTTGTACCCAAGCTGTCCGAAACAAGCAGCATTGAAAGGAAAAGAGTGATTACGGTGGTAGCGACTAACAGCGACATGATATACATGCTACCCCATAAGAATTCATTTAGAACCCTGCAGCGAATTCTGGCATACGTACTTCGGTTCGTAAATAACTCAAGGAAGTCCATGAATGAGCGAGCAAAGCACACTTCGCTAACTCCAAAGGAATTGGACGACTCTCTCTGTGTTATCATTCGAATAATACAATTGTCAGATTTGTCTACAGAAATAAAACAACTTCAAGATGGCAAGGAGGTTAGTAAAAATACCCCAATTAGTAGCCTAGCGCCATGCTTGGATGAAAGAGGTATTCTTAGAGTAGGAGGACGACTAGAACATTCCAACCTACAAGCAGATGCAAAACATCCAATAATTCTACCATACAATGATCCGCTTGTAAAATTATTATTTACTATGACACATGAAGATAACAAACATTGCGGGTCACAATCACTATTATATATCATGAGACAGCGTTTTTGGCCAATAAAGGGAAAGATAAGAGCTCGATCGGTGATTCAAAGATGCGTAAGATGCACTAAAGCACGACCACAATTACATCAACAAATCATGGGAAACTTACCAAAGACAAGAGTGGTTCCTGCTCGTCCGTTCATAAATTCCGGCGTAGACTACTGTGGTCCATTCTGGATACATCACAAAATCAGGGGGAAAAGGCCAACCAAGGCTTACATAGCCGTATTCTGCTGTTTCACAACAAAGGCAGTTCATTTAGAACTGGTGTCTGACTTAACAACTGAGGCATTCATTGGTGCCCTTAAAAGGTTCATTGCTCGCCGAGGACACTGCCAAAATCTCTACTCCGACAACGCTACCAATTTCATCGGAGCAAAAATTCAATTAGCGGAATTATCTGAAAGCATACAGTCCGCTAAGGCTCAAGAAACAATAATCTCCGCTTCCAGCACTAAGGGTATAAACTTCAATTTCATTCCACCGAGAGCACCCCATTTTGGAGGCTTATGGGAGGCTGCGGTAAAATCGGCAAAACATCTTTTGATACGCAGTGTATCAACAGAATCGTTAACGCACGAAGAACTGGAAACAATAATTGTGGAAATCGAAGCTATTTTAAATTCGCGCCCCTTAACACCAATCTCAAATGATCCAGATAGTCTTGAAGCACTGACACCTGGTCATTTTCTCATCGGTGAGCCGCTTGTGTCCCAAGTAGACAGTCGAGTCGAAACTCGTAATATGTCAAGTTTGTCTCATTGGCAGTTGATTTCGCATATAAAGCACCAATTCTGGAAAAGATGGTCAACAGAATACTTAAGCGAACTACAACAGCGTTTCAAATGGAAAAAAAATCTGGCAATCTCAAAAAGGGAGACATGGTTATTCTCAAGGAAGACAATCTACCTACAATGAAGTGGCCATTAGGGAGAGTTGTTCACGTGTATCCTGGTGATGACGGGGCTGTGAGAGTAGCTGAAGTTAAAACGGCAACAGGAGTGTTTAAACGACCCATTCACAGACTGGCGCCATTACTCCAAGAAAATGAAAATCAAATACCATTGGAAGAAGAACCGTCATTGGTACAACCGAGGTCGAGAAATGATGATCTCATTCCATCAAAAAGACCTAAGATCCAAAAGATGACGAATACATTTGCAAAAATAAACAATCGAAATTAAAAAAGAATTCTGATGTCAATCCATGCGAGATCAATATTTTCAACAATCGATCGACAACCAATTGCAACTTGAATAGAATCCTAGAAACGACAGCATGGAACCAATTGTATGATCAAAACAACTGGATTTTTGCTACTACCACAGACGTTGAGACATCGCTGGTGTGTGGCACAGAAACCACATTTATTATACTAAAAAACACTGGGTTGATGAAAATTGCCCCTAATTGTGTAATCAAAAATAACTTCATAACAATACAAGGACACTTTGGTATATCAAATTATGTGCATACGTCATACACAAGACTAAAACACATAGAATCCATTAGTGAACCACAAGAAATAGAAAAGGTATTGGTTAACACTACAAATCACCAGTACAAGACCCAACTAGAGCAGCTAAGCAGGCTACAAAGGAAACTAAATGAATCAACGCTAGTACAACTACCGCAAATCATCAATTCTAACAGCCAAGATCATCATGCAGTGAGTTACACCGCACTAATATTTTCCATAATACTTGCAATCGTTCTGCTGTCCTGGAAATTTCATCAAAAATTTTATAATGGCAAACAATCTACACCCAAACCAGCTCCACGAGTCACGGTTGATGTTGCAGAACCCTGAGGACGTTGCTGTAATGTTTTGAACAAGATTCAACACGCGGGAGAATGTTAAGACATGTAGTTATTGTTCATTATATTTGTTATGTTCTTTACTTAATAAATTTGGTTATATTTTTTTTTATTAATATATAGGCCAGCTGGCAATAACCTTTAATTGCAATTTTATTCTTATTTATTCAATTAATAAATTCGCTTACTCAACTAATAAAATTTTATATTAATATATAGGTCAGCTGGCAATAAACTTTAATTACAGTTTTATTTATTTGCTTACTCAACCTATTGACTATTCATATTAATATCAACAAATAATGTATTATTAATTATTAAAAAATCAGTTAAGCATTTTTTAGTCCAATATGTAAGTTTTGCTTGATTTGTAATCAATGTTGGACTTCCGTATAACTAATCATTTTTCTTTAATGTCTTAATTATATTTAAACAGAAGTAAAATAAAGTTTTTCTTTAGCGTTTTATAATACGGCAATTCTATTGTTTTATTGTTTAACACCGTCCTTCAAGTTTCCAAGTGCTTGCAAGGAACAAAAACGCAAATTAGTGAAGGCCTAAATTTATGTGTTTAGACCACCAACCACTAATTCATTCACATTAAACAAAGAATTTGCTGTATATAAAAATATAAAAGCAATGACTGGAATGGAAACAGAAGGAAATAATGTGGTTAGTGTGTGCATTTAAAATTTACTTAGTAATAATTTTTGAAATAAGTGTTTGCCTGTTTTGTGGACATTGTTTTCCTTTAATAATAATTTCTATGTTTTTTCTGTCATTTGAATCCAACTTTTATGACAGTTTTTACATAGCAATACAACAGGCCGTTCGCAATACTTTGAACTGGCTACATGACTGTGAATTAGTTACATGATTTATTTTAAGTTTCAAATGAGAGAAAGTTATTTGTAAAATTATGAAATTGTTTGCGGATGAAAAATAATTTTAATTAATTAAAATATCTTCGAGATTTTTCCATCTTAATCAGATGATCGAATTTTTCTGGTATTTTGTGAGTGTAGCAGCAAGTTTCTTTTCAAATTTCTCTTCTATTTCTATGGAACTATATTAGAGTTCAAGTTTAAATTCATGTCGAATTTTGCCTTAAGAATATTATATAAACACTGATATATAATTTTGCAGTAGTACTCTTGAAGTAACTGTTTTTTTAATATTTGAAATTCGATCATATGAATATATAATCTGTTTTTTTATCTTAAAGGTTTTCTAATCCATGTTTAATGTAAATTACAAAAAAGTAAAACAAATATTACACCTAAAACTATTACAATTTGTTTTCAAACAAATTATGTTAATATAGCATATTTTCTAAAAATGTTAATGCATCAAGTTCAAGGTAATGCTAAAAGGGTAACGCTGTTCAAAATTCAATAATGAACACTGCTGCAATTTTTAGTCTTCAATATGAATTACTCACGAAAAATACAAATAATGCTTAAATTCGCAACAATGGGTAAATTTTCCATAAGTTCACTTAAGTACATTATGGTTATCTAAAAGTCTGTTTGAATTTGCTTAAGCATTTGACAGACTTTTCGTTAAATTTTGACAGTAGCTTAAGTTAGCTTATGCATATTATGGTTGGGCCTTAATTCAACTTTTTCGAGTGGCTCGAGTTAATTTCCAATTTATAGGAAATGAGTAAAAAAATATATTTTCTTTTTTTCTGCACCGAAATGTGCGTTTCTTTATCAAATATATTCTTAAGACTAACTATCGTATTTTTCTTAGCATCTATTTATAATAATAATTATGTTTAATGTTTCTTTGTTCTAACTCAAAATATATTTTTCTTTGTTTAGGTTACTAGTACCTTTTTTATCAGTAAAACATGTTTTGAGTTATTTGTATTAAGTTAGAAAAGAGAAAATGTGTTTCTTATCGTTACAATAGTTGTATTTATGATGTTTGTCTTATCTCTAGCTTAGAATAGTTACCTTTGAGTTTATGGATTTGTTATCATCTTTTATTACTATCTTAGTTATATTTGAATTTATGGATTTGTTATCATATTTTATTACTATCTTAGTTATATTTGAATTTATGGATTTGTTATTACTATCTTAAAATAAGAGATGTTAACTCTCCTCCTTCTTAAAAAAAACGTCCTCGTTTTAAACTGTATATTGTCTCTGTCGGAGCTTGAGAAGTTCTATTTCATATAATTCGTCGATTTTTTTCCTTTGTGTTTCTATTTTCTTTATCCTGTAGCATTCGCAGAATTTAATCATACCATAAGTTAGTAATGCTAATGTACATAGTCCCAATATGAAATAAAATGTGTATTTGACTGGATGTTCTTCGATGGGTATCAGGAAGGTTGATATTTCTTGGATATTGTTAAATTTGTAATTACCATTAGATTCTAAGATGCGCATTATTTGTAATTGTTCGTCGTGTTTGTTATGTATGGCATCTTTGAGTGCTTGTTGGTGGTTGTAGTATTGTTTTCCATCTAGATTTGTTGAGTAATTGAATTGTATTAGTTTAGGTCCATTTATTTTTACGTTATTCCAGGTGTGTTCGTAATCTGTAATGATGTTTCCACTTTCGAGTACTTGTAGCGGTGCGTTATTTTCATGTATTACTTCGCATTTGGCTGGCCTGTTTTCTAATACATTAATAGTACAGTTGTCCGGTTTCTTAATTTTGCATATAAAGTTTCCTAGATAATTTTTACATTTTTCGATACTTGTAAATTTATTATTGCATTTTGCTATTCTAGAGTCTAGTAATAGTTTTCCGTGCTTAAATGCTAGTGAATACAAATTAAATAGCTTACATTTCGTTTTTAATAATGGGTATTTATAGGTGTTTACAATTGTGTGATGAAAATAAAAAACATTAATATCGGCATATTCTAATATATTTATTATAGGTAGATCTAACGCTTCATTAGACACTATTTGTTGAATATCTTTTAAATTTAAAGTTCCGGAATAAAAGTTTCCGTCTTTTGCGAAATTAATCATTGTAGCGATAGAATGTAGTTCATTGTATACTTCGGTAAGTATTAAATGTTCTGAAATAGATTCGGGGCTAATTCTTTCTAATATTTTTTCAAATTCAGAGTTTAATTTCTTTTGTTTATTATTATTTCCTATTAGCATATTCAATCCTGTCTTGATTTCGATTAGTCATCGTGGTCAGGTGTTCCTGTAATAAGTTTGAGGGCTGATCCTAGAAAATTAAGTGAACGTTTAGTTCTGGAGATTCTAGGAAGTAGTTGTGACTTCAGATTTTCTATTTTAGTTATCAACAAATATTCTGCAGAGTTTTGTTCTAAATTATATGCAAATCGTACTATGTTTTCGTAGGGTGTCAAGATTCTAGAAAGGTTTGTCATATGGTATAAGAACGCTGTGTCCTAAAAAACGTATACAGGGTCAGTCTGTATCATTATATATTTTTTGTCTTTTAAGTCTATTAGTCTGTTACCGAATGCGACGGATATATATAATAATATTATTATTCTTTGCATGTTTGTACTCGTATATTATCCTTATGTATAACAATATTTTTGTTTGTAATTATTGTGTTACCTTTATCTTCCTTTACAATGTGTTTTGAGTATTTCCTTACGTTTTTATTGCGTCGGTGCGTTTTGGAGTATATAACGTCCCCTGCTTGGTATGTGATGTTCTTACGATTTTTGTTGTGATATAGAAGTATTTTCTGTTGGTTTATTTCGATTTTTTCTTTAATATCAGGATGTGCTCCCCGGTTAAAAAACACGTCCTCGGGTTTCTCTCCAATGACTGAGTGTATTGTTTTGTTGTATTGTCGAACGGCATTAAAGATTTCGTCTCCTGGTGAAGAATTGTGTTCTTGAGCTAGGACTCTAGTGAGTTCGATCAGCGTGCTATGAGTGCGTTCCACTTGACCGTTTGTTGTTGAATGGTATGTTGGCGTTAGCGTATGCTCAATATGTAGTTTTTCATAAACCTGTTTTACGCATATACTTGATAATGCTGCTTCGTTGTCAGTCATTATGAATCTAGCATTTGGATAGATTTGCGATAGTATTTCTTCGATGTATTTGTGTATGTTTTTCTTATTTGGAATTTCTCGTATATAGCAATATTTTGAGTACTTATCAGTTGTGGTGATGTATGTGTTTCCGTTCATATAAAATAAATCTAAGTGTATGTGTTCTCCCACGTGATTTGGAATCGGTGTTGCTCCAATTGGTTGTTTATTTGGTCTTCTTTCGTATTTGTTTGTAAGACAGATTTCACAGTCTTGTGCTTCTTTTTTACACATGGTGCGTATGGTTGGCCAAAAATACGTTGTCTGTATTTCTTGAGCGTTATTTTTGTAATTTCTGTGTGCTCGTCTATGTGCTAGTACTACGATTTCTTTTTGTCTATCTATGTTTTCTATATCTTCTGTCATTTTCTGAGCTACTACAATTTTTACATTTGGAAAAGAAGAAATGATATTATCTTCGACGTGGAATAGAGTTTCTTCCTCTATTTTTATAGCATTTGTTACTTTTGGGTTTATTATTTGTTTTAATCTGTCTAATAATTCGTCCTTGGTTGAATAGAAAAGTGTGTGTCGTGCATATGAGAAAATATTTTGTGAAGATATTTGCACTAAGTTATCTGTGTTATAGTGAATAATTATTTGATTCTTAAATGCATTTAATGGTTGTTTCACGCGTTTCAATTTTTCGATTGGCGAACTTTGTGCTGAATGTTGTGAACAACTCGAAGTATTATTAATCTGTTGACGTGACAATGCGTCAGCGACGACGTTTTGATTTCCTGGATTATATACTAATTTAGCGCCATATTCTTCGATGAAATTTTTCCATCGTTTCAATTTTGTGTTGGGATTTTTATCAGATATAGAAAAAATAAGTGACTGGTGGTCCGTGTAAATGGTTAAATCTGCTATACCGTAAAGGTAATTTCTTAATTTTTGAAGTGACCAAACGATCGCAAGAAGCTCTTTTTCGTTTGTGCTATAGTTTTGTTCGGTTTGGTTAAGGGTTCTAGATATAAATGAAATAGGTTTCTTATTCTGAGAAAGTACAGCTCCTATTGCAAAGTTGCTTGCATCAGTCGTTAGTTCGAAGGGCTTGTTGAAATCTGGTTGAAATAATTCGACTTGTGCTTGTAACATATCTTTAATTTTCTCTATCGCTTCGAGTGCTGGTTTATCTAGATTAATTAATACTTTTGTGCTTTGCTTTTTGTTTACACCGCCATTGTCTCCGCGTAAGAATGTAGTAAGAGGTTTCACTATTAAAGCGAAGTTTTGTACAAATTTCCTATAATAGCTAGCTAGTCCTAAAAATGACCTTAATTCTTTTAAATTTTTAGGTATTGGATAATCCTTTATTGTTTGGATCTTACTAGGATCTACAGTTATTTTATTGTGTTTGATTACGTGACCAAGATATTCTACTGAGTCTTGGAAAAAATGTGATTTCTCGTCAGAAATTTTCATATTTGCATTGTGTAATGCGTTTATTATTATTCGAATGTGCTCCATGTGTTCTTCAGGCGAAGAAGAATATATAAGCACGTCGTCGATATAAACGTAAGCGAACTTACCAATATATGGACGCAGAATATCATCTATACATCGCTGAAATATAGAAGGTGCGTTCTTTAAGCCGAATGGCATTCTAAGAAATTCGTATTTTGCTCCATTCACACTGAATGCAGTCTTTTCTCTGTCTGATTTTTTATCAAGATTTGGTGAAATCCTGACTCTAAGTCTAGTGTTGTAAAGACTTTTGCTTTACCTAAATTTTGAATAGTCATTGCTACATCTGGGATAGGGTACCTGTCAGTTATAGTCTGAGCATTAAGCTTTTGAAAATCTATTACCATACGTTTTTTTGGTTTCCCTTCCTCATCTGTGCCTTTTTTCGCAACGGTCCATACTGGGGAGTTGTATGGGCTTTTGCTAGGTTGTATTATTTGGTTGTCTAATAATGTTTGAATTTCTTTATTTATAAATTCATTGTCTGCTATTGGATACGGGTACTGTTTCACCCAAATAGGATCTTCTGATTTTGTCCTAATTGTAGCTTGTACAGTGGTTGTAAAGGGCAGAATTTTGTTGGTTTTGTCATTTATTCTCATTATATTTTCAATTCATTTTTATATTTGTCATTATTGACTGTGTAATTCACTTTTTGTTCGCTAATTTCTTCTTTTCTTTTAAATTTATACGTGATTTTATACTCAAATAAGTTAATTTCTGCTTTTATGGCTCTGAGAACATGTTCCCCGAGAAGCATATCGAACTCTTCTAAGGCTTCAGTTTCGAAAAATACTAAATTATGGCCTAATAGTGTAATAATTTTTTTTGCTTTCGTTAAAGAGTATCCGTGAAGCGTTTTTACCTTAACTGGTTTTATTAGAATAGATTTTCCTATGTTGCACTTAGAACTAATATAATTGTTTGTCGCACCTGTGTCGATTAATATATTACCGGATTTACCTGTTGTTTGGCAGTGCCTCTGTAGACATGGCAATCCGTTTATTCGCCTAAAAAAGCGCTGCCGGTTTCGTAAGTATCTTCGGTGTGTGGTACAAGTGATTGTATATCTTCATCTCTCGTCTGGTTTACTCGTTGAACTTTGTTCGGATTATAATTTTTTGATGAAGGCATTCTATCCCTTTTTGTTGGTTGTTGCTCCCTTCTGAATGGGTTGTATTGCTGCTGTGGAGAATATTGTGTTGAACGTCTAAATTGTTGCGAACTATCCACTTCCATGGGTTCCTGCCGTGGTTGATGATTAAATTGAGCTTGTACATTGGGATTGTACCTCCTTCTATCTTCGCATCGTTGTGGTACAAAGTTTGGTTTTTGGTTGTATAGTTGTGTTGTGGCCAGTGTGTCGAACTGCATATTTGCGTTGTCGTGGTATATAGTGCTTGCGATTGCAAATGCAGTTTCTAGGTCCTTTGGATGATGGCTATATAATGTACCGCTTGTATATTTGCTGTTGAGTCCTGTGATGAATGTACGGACTGCTTCCTGATTTGCATATTCCGCCATGGATGATCCCTTATCACCTGACATCTCTATCTTCGAAAGTGCGAGGTTCAGTGCTTTGCTGATTTTGCTGTGGAATTCTGAGAGTGTTTGTCTTCCCTGTTTATGTTTCTTCATTTCCTCGAGAAGTACGTATAATGGTCGTTGATCTGCGTAAGTGTAGTCAAGCCTGTTAATTATAGAATAAAAGTTCATCTTGGTATTGTGGTTGATGAGGATGTCTGCTGCTTCTCCAACAATTTTTGAATGCAGTATCGTGAATGCTGTGTAGTAATTTGGGTGGTTGGAAAATTGTTTGATATTTTCCATGAATGTCCATGCCCTTTTCCGCCAGGATCTATATTGGTTTTTATCCCCACTGAAGCACGGTATGGCTTCGAATGTTTTTAAATTTATCTGAGTTGCATCAGTTATATTTGGTGTGAAGTCACTATGTTGTTCCTGCGTAATGATTGTGTGGGGAGATCGTTCCGCCTCCAGTGTATTTACCTTCAATTGAGTATTCTGTAGAGTTTGTGTGAGTACCTCTATTTGTGCTCGTAAAGCTGCGATATCTTGATTCATTGTGTCGTTGTCTTTTCCCATAGATCGTAGGGAATTGAATATTTTCTGCCGTTTCTGACGTTGGTCCAGCGTGGTAATTTCTCACTTTTTCAGAGATTGGTTTGCTTTTCTTCAAAGCCGTGGAATTTTTATTTAAATATCTTGAATGTCAAGAATATTTGGCTGTGGTCAAGAGTTTAGACCGGCTTGAGCCCCCAGTTAATTTCCAATTTATAGGAAATGAGTAAAAAAATATATTTTCTTTTTTTCTGCACCGAAATGTGCGTTTCTTTATTAAATATATTCTTAAGACTAACTATCGTATTTTTCTTAGCATCTATTTATAATAATAATTATGTTTAATGTTTCTTTGTTCTAACTCAAAATATGTTTTTCTTTGTTTAGGTTACTAGTACCTTTTTTATCAGTAAAACATGTTTTGAGTTATTTGTATTAAGTTAGAAAAGAGAAAATGTGTTTCTTATCGTTACAATAGTTGTATTTATGATGTTTGTCTTATCTCTAGCTTAGAATAGTTACATTTGAGTTTATGGATTTGTTATCATCTTTTATTACTATCTTAGTTATATTTGAATTTATGGATTTGTTATTACTATCTTAAAATAAGAGATGTTAACTCGCGTAGGACGCATGACGCGTAGAACGCGTGGTGTGGACCAGCGTTGCCATTGTTGGTCTTTTCCGACCAAATTTGGTCGGATGGTCGGCTAAACCTTATTTTGGTCTTTTTGTGAAAATTTAACTCAATACATTATAGGAAACTCCGAACACTGGTCACCTCAAAAATTTTAAGCTGCCAGCACCCTATTTATTTCTGAGCATGAAAAGCAAATGTCAAAGATTTCTTTGTAAAAATATAAAAAAAAAATACGGTGAGCATAACAGCCACATGAACAAAATAAATTTTTTTTTTATTTTTTTCTTGAGACGTTTGTGTGATCCCATCACTCTTGTATAAGTTAATGTGTGTGATCTATAGGTGTAAGCAAATCAATTATAAATATTCTCAACAAAGAATTCCAGTCAGAAAGTTCTCGTTTATATATATATTTATATTCCAGTTTAAAGTCCAATTTTTTACTTATTTTGAGTAATTTTATCAAAAAAGATTTGATACATCCATATAATGCTAAAGTCGATTCCAATAATAAAACTAATCATATTGATGTTTTAAATATTTTTATTGGCACAAAAGCTTAAATGTACATACATACATATGTACATACATTGAAAAACATATTGGTTCGAACGACATTTTAGAACTTAAACAACACACACTGAAATTTTATATTGAGCTTCTAAATCAAATAAAATCTAGATTTGGCTTTAATCGTGAAGACATTAAAATGTTACAAATAATTACTCCTTCTAAAGTGTTGTCTAAAGAAGACTTGCCTATCTATATTGCCCCTAATTTTAAAATTTTCCAACCTTGTTTATTGTGACCCTGATATCATTATTACACAGTGAAACTTGCTGCGCTTAACAGAAATGAATCTTTCCGCAGACTTAAATATTGATTTATTTTGGGACCAAATTAATTCAATTAAAAACGGACTACATCAGAAAAGCTTTGGAGATCTTGCTAGCTTTATATTTAATTTACTTTCCCTCCCACATAGTTCTGCAGCTGATAAACGTAAGTTTTCAACACTTTTTAATTGAAACAAAGTTGAGGAATAAACTTGAAATAAATAAAATTAACAGTAAAGAACTTATGAAAAATAATGCTGCACGCATTGCGTGGTAAGCAAAAAGAGATTTTTCTAAAAGGTGAAAATTGTATGTAAATATTTATACACACATACATATGATAATTGAGTAATTAACCAAATAATTATTTATGTATATACATATGTACATACGAGTTTTTCAAGTTGGCCGCTTTTTCTTGCGCCTTAACATGCGGTCTACACCTAACATAAAATGACTAACTTTAACATTAACTTCAAGTTAATGTTGAGTGTAGACCGCTCATGTTAAAGTTTTAACATGGTTGTTAAAACATTTCTCTTGAGAGCTCTTTTATAACTTAAATTGACATCTAAGTTTGACAGCCCGCTGTTTTTAGCCATTTTTATTTAATTTATCTGCACACTTGGCTTTTTGTGAAAAATATAAGCGGGAATGTTTTAATATTAAAAAATAACATATAAAATAATCACTTAAGTTCAAAACAAATTATTTTCGACAAGCTTTAAAAAACTCACTGTAGCTAATTGACGCGACAACGAACTGAAAATAATGAAAAGTTATAACTTTAACATCACTACGTGTACACCACCATAGAGAAATAGGTATTTCAACAGAAAGTCTTAACTTCATGTTTTAACTGCATTTCATGTTAGGTGTAGACGTAGAGTAAGATAGAATTAGCGGAGCGCAACCGTAGTTGCAACGTACCAATCTGTATAAAATATAAATTGCCAATGCCGGCCATACACTACACAAGTTCAGTGCTCAAGTCTGGCATTGCGTAAACAAAACTTGTAACACAAACTATACAAGTAAACTGTGCAGTTTTTTTATTTTAAAGCTAAATGTGAAGAAGACAACATGTTTAAATACTGCGTTATTTTATTGCTTTCAATAGCAATAAAAAGAAAGAAACGAAAACAAAGGCGCGTTTGGTGTAAAAAGAAAATATTATTGAAAGAATTACAATTTTCTTCTGAAAGTGATTTCAAAAACTATGTTCGAATGAGCAGAGATTCGTTTGAAGAACTGTTGGACAAAGTGGAGCCGCTAATAAAAAAGCAAAATACTCTGCTGAGAAAATCAATTCCAGCACATCATCGTTTGACCTTGTCGTTGCGGTATTTGGCAAGCGGCAACAGTTTTAAGACTTAAAAATTTTTCAACAGTTGCTTCGCAAACCATTGGAAAAATTGTTCTCGAAACTTGTGAGGCCATAATTTAAGTTCTCAAAGATTATATTATGGTAAGTATTCAAAAAACATTATTTAGAAATCTGGATACACTTAGTTTTTGTTTGACGTTTTTCAGTTTCCAGAAAGCGAAGAAGATTGGAAAAAGCAAGCTGATTCTTTTTATAATAGATGGAACTTTCCTAATTGTATAGGGGCTATAGATGGCAAACATGTTGCTATTACGAAACCCCCTGGAAGTGGATCTTTATATTTCAACCATAAAGAATACTTGTCCATAGTTTTAATTGGAGTTGTAAATGCCAATTACGAATTTCTGATGGTGGATATTGGTACAAACGGACGGGTTTCAGATGCCGGAAAATTTAATGATATTTTTTTTAAATTAAAGAAGAACGAACTCAAAATTCCGGAACAAGAGTCTTCTCTAGGTTGCGAAACTGCATTGCCTTACGTTTTTGTTGCAGATGACAAATATACTGAAACCCATCAACCATAAGTCGATGATTAAACATGAAATAATATTTAATTACCGACTCTCACGTGCGCGAGGAGTAGTTGAAAACGCATTTGGGATTCTGACGTCAATATTTCGAGTTTTGTTAAAAACCATTAATTTGTCACCTGAAAAAACGACAACAGTAGCCCTAACTTGCTGCTATCTACATAATTTTTTAAGAAAAAAAAGTGATCAAACATACTCCAGCGGCGGTAATCTTGCAACAAATACAGATATGGAAGTTATAACAGAATCAGCCTTCATAGCACCATTAAATCCCTCTATTATAAGAAATGCTTCAAATAATGCAAAGATATTAGAAAGCAATTTTGCGCATTCTTTAATTCTGAGGGATCTGTACCATGGCAAAACAATATTTATGAAAAACAAACAAAAATGTGAATGACTCAACCAATTAAAAACCACAGGTCAACGATTAAAAAACACCAATAGATGTATGACGTAATTACCTTCAACTATGTAAAATTATTTTTTTTTATCTGATCAACGCTTTCCGAGTTTCAAAACGATCGTTTTCAATCACATACCTGAATATTTATTAATTTTGCAGGAAAATATGAAAAATTAAAATATTTGGCAGGCCTATTTTAAAACCTGTTTTTATTGGCCTGCGTAATATATAATATATTAACTCATTAAAATAAACAACTTTATTTAAAAAAATTTACAATGTATTTTATTTTTAGTTTTTGGTAGCTTAAAAAAGGCTATTTAAAATTACAAAAGTATTTCTAAAGTGATTGCTCTGGTTCCGATGTTATTCTTGTGGGAGTATTTGTGAACTCTGGAGTACGAGTAGATACGTAAGAAATTGCTTTATTAAAAAAATGTACAATGTGTTTACATTCTGGTTATGGGTAATTAAAAAAAGTTATTTAAATTTACAAAAGTATTCCTGAAGTGATTCCTCTGATTCCGACGTTAGTCTTACGGGAAATCGAGAATTTGTGAACTCTACTGGCGATGGAGTAGATACGTAAGAAATTGTTGAGCTCGGTGTCAATTGGAAAAAATTTTGGAACTTTTGTACGTGCGATTTACCCAAATTTTCAATATATCCTTGATATGAAACATCCGAAATTAATTTACGCGCCAATACCTTTTGTTCAGGTTTCATTTCTCTTAATTGCGCTGCCCAAGCTTTGCCAACTGCATCATCTGGATCATTGTTGTTTACATTGACGTTCATATTTTGAGCTTGCAGGTGTTCACACGCTATTTTAATTAAATTATCTTCGTCGGTAATTTTTCTCCTTTTTGGTCTACGTGGTGTTGCTGACATTTTTGGTGAAGTCTAGAATTCCAAAGAATCAGTATTATATACAATGTACTTACATATATAAAAATTATAATAAAGACATAAAACTAATATTTAGTACCTCTTCTTTAGTCTCATATCCCATTGTGCATGTGCTTGCGGCACTGTTCTCTTGATCCTCCAGAATAGAAATTATATGGTAATACCATAAGGTTGGCTCATATACGTCCTCAGTTCCAGCTCCTGACTTTTCACTTGCTTGAACTTTTTTTAACTCCTTTCTGTACGTTGTCCTAAATGTGTTAATTTTTTTAACAGCCAATTCTGTGTTTGCATCAGGGTATTTTTCCTTTAGTTTATTAATTAATTTTTCGTAGGCTTCTATTTTCATTACTCTATTGCTGTAATCGCTGCTTTTAATGCCCCATAATGCAGGCGATTCTTTGTACAATTCTAGGAACTCTGTCCAGAATATTTTTTCTGCGCTCATTTCTTGTTGTTTACTATTAAAAAACTGCGACACAACTGAGTGTTTACAACATACACTACACAAGTTCACTGTACAGTTTGACAAACATGAGCAAATATCAAAATCTTTTTGATTTTTACTCAGTTCACTGCGTAAATAGCACAAACACCGCCATACACTACACAAACGCACTGTGCAGTGCCAGACTTGTGCAGTGAACTTGTGTAGTGTATGGCCGGAATAACGTTACGTGACATTTGTAAGCCAGTGATGGGCTGTTTCTTTGGTACAGGTTAAGGGGGTATTTCCGCTATTATTTCTTGGTACTTTTTAATAATAATATTTGTGTAGTTTTGACAAACTAACTTAAAATAATGTATATTTGCATATATATGTAAATACATATCGTCATATAAAATGCAAAACGGTCTATCTATTTTTTTTAATTTTCAGGAGAGACAAAAAGCTTAATAAGAAGCAAACTATTGTGATAATAAAAACTATTTTTTTAGGTAGTATCATGAATAAAATCGGAATTAATGATACTATACTGAAAAAGACAATATATGTTATCACAATAGTTTCCACGTATATACTTACATATATAATAATTTAAATGATATCACTTTTTTTTGTACGCACATATGAACACTAATTTGTTGTTTATATTTTATATTATAATTTTATAATAGAAATGTGAAATAATATATAATTTTTATATACATACATACACAAAATAAAGTTCTGACATCATTTAAATATCTCAGGTACTTTTTCTGCACAAGTCGCCAATTGAAAATTTTTAATACCCATCACTGTGTTGTAAGCAGCTGTTCCTTTTTCCTGGCAATAAAACAAACAATATAAAGCAAACGTAGGTTTTTAAATGTTCTATAAGTGGACCAACGTGCTAACAGTACGGTACGGGTACAGCAACGCTCGGCTAATGCGTTCGAAATCGCTGCAACAACACTGCTTTTAGGTTCGAAGCTGTCAACAAGTACAAAAGAAAAATGGCAAAATGGTTTGTTTTCTGTTCTATAAAGAATTTTGTTTCTTTTCCTTTTCTTATTTGCATTTGAAACAAGTGATAAAGTGTGCTCTTTTAGCAGTGTGGGTGTGTGTTAGTAATACATAATCAAATTTTGACAGACTCAAACACAAAAAAGTCCCTTAACGCTTCGACACTACCTGTATTATTCTGCCATGCTTCTGCTTCTACTCATTAGAGTTACCTAAATCATCACGTAAATAAATTTATAGGGCAATAGTTGCGAATAAATATTATTGTTAATATTTTAATGAGATTACTGCTATAAAAGGGCATGTCTTATTTATATATATTTAAAGAAAAAATATAATAATTCTGCAAATATACTTACAAAATAAGTTAAATTTGTAATTAAAATTTTGCCAACATCCTGTTGATTGGTATAAGTCTTATATGACGGTAACAGTGTATCAGTATTTGCCATTGTCAAAAAATTACTTTCTTGAAAATATCGTTTAAAGCTTAGTGGAAAGTAAAAAACTTTAAGTGGGTTAGTGAAAAAGTGTAAGTGTATTACGACTTTCATGCATACAATTACTTTCATTTATTAATGCTTTGTAATCTGGGATTAGTGATTAGCAGGGACAGGGGTTTCAAATGCAAATGCATGTTTTTTTTCACATGCCTGATAATTGTAAAACCAAAGTAGCTTTTCGAAACAGTGAATTTGCTTAAAAATTGCATCGTTTTGTTACAGCATATTTTTGCATATTTTGATGAAAATGCATATATTTTTATATTTTTGCTATAAATGCATATTTTGATAAAAATTCGAATTAAAAATAAATAGTTATTTTTAATTATTAATATTTTCTTATTTTTATTAAGTTTGTCTCTACAATTTTTTTCTTGTCTACACGAAGCCTAATATAAACGCCATACAAGTGCGCAGCTACCCGACTTGAAATAAATTGTTATTTCAACGATTTTAAGAAGAAAGTTTTTAAAGTTGACGATTTTTGCGTAAATTACGACTTTGAATTTAGTCTGGCATTATTCAATCCATACGCAGGCATACTTATGACCAGTTTATGACTTCATATTTAAATACGCATTTAGTTAATTTTCATTTAAATTTAAGTTGCATTTAAATACAGTTTCAGTGTTAAATAATTGATTGTATTTAATTATGATAAAAATGTGGCAGCATCACGAAATTCTCTCAATTTTTTTGGAGAAACAGCTGTTAAACAAAATTAAAGAAAAATTTCTAATGTGAATTCTTTTTCAGGCTGAAAATAACAACAATAATAGGTTGCTGCAATGTTTTAAAAGTGTAAAACAATTAATAAAGAAGATATAATCGAATAATATTAATAAAAGAAGTCCAAATTGCACCCCAAAAGATGCTGGTTTTTCAATGGCCGCAAATTTTTTTGTTTACTTTGTTGCGCGAAACAACAAAAAGGTAGCAAAACCATATGTTTATGTATGTATGTGTGCACAACTTAAATAGAACTTAAATCAGCAAGGTTGGTCATTTAAATATTATTTAAGTTTCATTTAAGTTTGTACTGCAAAACTTAATTTTGTATTTAAATAGAACTTAAATATAAATACCATTTAAATACGAAGTCATAAACAGGCCCTTACAAACTTATAAATAAATTTAGTTTTTAATATATCATCGTCACATTGCTTGTGTATGTGTTCTTAACGGCTTTCAATTTCAACTGAAGACAGAGTACAAAGCGAATTCATGTACCAGGTGGTGTCAAGTCTGCAACAACAAAATCTGCCTAGTTAGTACATACCTTATTGAAATGATATTTGGCAAGTCAGACTTCATAAAAATTTTATTTCAATGAAATTTGACAACTCAAACTTCCTAAAATAATGACCTTGTGATGATGCGATTAAAGAAAAATATTCTATAAAAGATCTGAAATCATTTAAATATGCTCCAATCACATCGGCAGATGTTGAAAGGTCTTCTTCAATGTGCAAATTTTATTTTGCCTTGTAAATAAATAAACAAATTTTGTAATATATATATATATATATATATATATATATATATATATATATATATATATATATATATATATATATATATCTTTTTTGTATTTTTGACTACTTTACATGCATATCCAATGAGACTGAATTAAAATGTTAAGTTTTTTATTTTTTTATATAAATAAAAATTTTAACATTAGTGCATTTTTTTTCTTTTTAATTCATATTTTGCTTCTTTTATGGCATATTTTAGGCGCCTAAAACCCCTTTTTTTATTGCATGAAATCCCTGCTCCTGGTGATTAGTAATCTGTGGTATTGTTTTCACTAGCTAATTGTCAAAATCTCAAACGAAATAATCAATGTTGCTTAATAGAAATTTGAACAGAGAACCAAGCTTATACATGGTGCAAGTGAACACACACTGCATGTGTGATGCACACGGCTGATTTCGCTTGCGTGGATATTTACTAAAATTTACTTGGCAGCACGGTGATATTTATTTATTATAATTGGTAGCACTGTGTTGCCGACGTTTCTAAGAACTACGTGTAAAAATAAAAATCATCTTGCGATAACTTACTTGATATGAATCGCTCAATAATTAATAGAAAAACTGCCGGTTATAGTAGCTTAATAACTTTTTCGGTATTGTTAATAGCTTGGGTTGCTGGATTTTCTTCTAGGCTGTTTGCCGTTATCCGGTTTGAATCAATTATTCATGAATTTGATCCTTGGTTTAATTATCGTGCTACTGCATATATGGTGCAACATGGATTTTACAAGTTTTTGAACTGGTTTGATGAAAGTGCTTGGTACCCTTTGGGACGTATAGTTGGAGGCACTGTTTATCCTGGTTTAATGATTACTTCAGGAGGAATTCATTATATATTACATGCATTAAACATACCCGTTCATATCCGTGATATATGTGTGTTCTTAGCACCAGTGTTTAGCGGTCTTACTGCAGTTTCAACATATCTGCTTACAAAAGAGCTGTGGTCATCAGGAGCTGGTCTTTTTGCTGCAGGATTTATAGCAATAGTTCCTGGATATATAAGTCGATCCGTAGCTGGTTCCTATGATAATGAAGGCATTGCAATATTTGCACTACAGTTTACATATTTTCTTTGGGTACGTGCTGTAAAAAATGGATCGATGTTTTGGGCCGCTTCGGCCGCTTTGTCATATTTTTATATGGTGTCTGCATGGGGTGGATATGTCTTTATTATAAATTTGGTCCCTCTCCATGCTTTTGTACTTTTATTGATGGGCAGATACTCATTACGTCTTTTGACCAGCTACAGCACATTTTTTATATTGGGACTACTGCTGTCAATGCAAATACCTTTCGTAGGCTTTCAACCTATACGAACAAGTGAACACATGGCAGCTCTTGGGGTTTTTGTTCTTTTGATCTCTGTTGCATTCTTGCGATATCTTCAAACTGTTCTCTCAAGAAATGAATTTAAAAAAATATTCTTTTTTGGAGGATTGTTGGCTGCCGGGTTTGTATTTTTATCAGTTGTTGTATTTACACTTATGGGTGTGGTAGCTCCTTGGAGTGGAAGATTTTATTCGTTATGGGACACAGGCTACGCTAAAATACATATACCTATCATTGCATCTGTATCGGAACATCAGCCCACTACTTGGTTTTCTTTTTTTTTTGATCTTCATATATTGATATGCGCATTTCCTGTGGGTGTTTGGTATTGTATTAAAAAAATAGATGATGAACTTGTTTTTGTCATATTATACGCTATAAGTGCTGTGTATTTTGCTGGTGTAATGGTCCGGTTGATGCTTACGTTGACTCCTGTCGTTTGTATGTTAGCTGGAATAGCCTTTTCTAGTCTTTTAGACGTCTATTTAAGGGAAGATAATATAACTAAAATACTAGCAACGACTCCAACACGTATAGATGATGCAGAAGATTCAACCAATGAAAAAAAAATGTTTTATGACAAGGTAATTATATTTTTATAATTTATTTACATACTAAACAAGATTCTTATCATCTAAAAATTAACATATGTACTTTCCTGTTTCATGTTTGCTTCCTCAGAACTTCCCGGTTTTCATATGAATAAATTAAAAATATATCTATATTTGAAGGTCTTACTTCCAGATAGGTTCTGTCCGTCTCTGATTTCGAGTGGGTAATTTATTGTAAGAATTATTCGTAATTAAGTCCAACCGAACGAGGAATTCCAAATCTCGAGATATTTAGGATTTGTCGAATCCCCTTTTTATTAATAATACAGTGTCAAACAAGTTAAAATAACCAAGTTCATACATTAAGCCAAAAAACTTCACAAGTCAGAAAATCAAAAAAATTAATTGGTTTTTCACCGTATATAATACCAGCTCGCTCATCTTGCGTAGATATCAGAGAATAATAAAAGTATCGGCTTAAAATTTACCAACGCACCTATAAATAATAAAAAATACGCAGGGTGATAGAAAATATAAAAATAACTAGAGTAATGGACATCTGAAGTTTTCCTATATGTATATGTATGCGATTTTCCACTTCATTTTTGAACTTGTATGGCCAATATTGGTATCATTTGAATGGTTTTGAATATATCTTTCTGGATATCCAAAATTTATTTAAATCATTAAGAAGTGACAAAAAGTTTGTGAAAACAAATGTTTTTCGTAAGCATAAAAACAAAATAATTTTAGTTTTTACATGTTTAATCGCACTTTTTCCCAAAATTAATATTTTAATGGCCTTATTTACAAACGATTAATAAAGTTAATGTGTGCATTAAAACCGGTATTTTAATACAAAAATCCAACACTAAACCTACAATAACTTTATTAATCGTTTGTGAATAAGGCCATAAATATTAAGTAAAATTGTAATAGTTTTATTAAAAACAAATTGAAATTTATTATTGCATTTAACTCTTGCTAATGCAGATCATCAGGGAACTTTAACCAAATATTTCTTAGAACTAAAGATATATTAAACCTTCATTAAAACAAAAAGTTTAAACAATATCAAAGTTGCAACAGAATTCAATAATCATTCAATTTATTTTTACTTTTTTACTGTTTCGATGTATATCCGAGTAAAGTTGCAAATTAATAAAAACACAAGAAATATGCTAGTTTTAATTCATATGGGAGAACAAATTCTATATTTTTATTTCCAGAAATAAAGGCGTATAAGGCTAGGAAAATATAGAGTGTTGCACAATGTGATTTTTATCGCGTCCAAAGATGCATGAAAAACTCTAGCTACATTTTCTTACATATTTGTGGCCAAGAATAAGTAAACACCGTTACGGGTTATATATATGTATATGTATTGACAAACTATTATTTTAAGCCAAGAGATTTTACAAATTTCACATGTTTAAATTTAAGCAAATTTTTAGTTAATATGTCTGCAGCCATTTCATCGGATGATACATAGCGTATTTCAATCTGGTTTGCTTTAACCACCTCCCTGACATGCTGGTATTTATCGCCTAAGTGTTTGCATCTTCCATGTAGTACGGGATTTTTAGCGAAATGTTGAGCTCCAAGATTGTCGCCGACAATTACTAAAGGTCTCTCACATGGATAGCAACCATTTTCGCTCAATAAGAGTTTAAGGTATACCGGTTCTTTAGCTGCAGTTGACAACGCCACAAATTCTGCCTCTGTGCTACTGAGAGCTATGTTTGACTTTTTCTTGCTCTCCCACAGAGTCTAAACGAAGTCCAAAATATCCTGTCTGGTACTAATTGCCAAATACATCAATGTTCCACTTATTGATTGGTACTGATCAAGGTTTACACGTTGGCAGTTTTCTTTGTGGCATGCTATCTGAAAGCCCGGTACATATACTGGACCACAATTCTCCATTCCATATTGTAGCAGAATCCTTTTTATATACTGTTTATTACCTATTTTGATTTTGCCAGTGTCGCCCTCCCGTCCAATTTCCAAACCTAGGAAATGTTTTACATTACCATTATCATTTATATTTTCTACATTTCTTTTTTCAGTATGTCGTCGACATATACTGCAATTATATTAAATTTGCCGGTTTCGTATATGCTATATAAGCAAGGCTCACTATCAAAAGGCCTACAACCAATATTTCTGATCGCTGCATCCAGTGTTGTATTCCATGCACAACCTGATTGTTTGAATCCATAAATAGCTCTTTTTAAACGTAAAACTCGACCAGGATTTTCTTCATCTACAAATCCATCAGCCTATTTAAAATAAATTTCCTCCTCTAGCCTGCTATTTAAATAAGCTGTTAATACGTCTACACAATGTAAAAAAAGTTCTCTTTCAGCAGCAAGAGCAAAAATAATGCGTATAGTTGAATGTCTTAAAACCGGTGAAAACGTTTCGGTATAATTTATACCATATTCTTGGCTACACGCTTTTGCAACCAGTCGGGCCTTGAACCGATCTATGTTTCTTTTTTCGTCTTTTTTAATGCTAAACACCCATTTGCTGCCAATAACCTTCTTGCCAGATGTCAAGTCAACTAACGACCACTTATCATTTTCTCTGAGCGAAAAATGTTTTTCTTCATTGTCAGTTTAAACGTTTAGTTGCATTAATTTAAAGAGAAAAAACTACCTAATATATATAAGAAATAAAATTGCATACAAACACGCATATTTATAAAAAATTGTATTACTCATGTACATATGTGTGTATGTACATTAGGGGGTTTTTTTTCCAAAGATGTGTTACATATGACTTTGACAGATACAGCAGTGTTAGGCAAAAAATCTGGAAAAATATATTGTCGAACTATTTGATGTTTCCCAGTAAAATGTATTGGAAATGAGTAGCATTTTACAAGAAGACAAAGACAATATGACAAGCAAGTACTTCGTTTATAGCAACTGCAAAGAGTCTTGTCCACGATGTTTCAAACATATCTGTATCCACATCTACTCTTGGCTGAGCTCGGCCAATCAATAGGAGTAAAATGGCAAAAAAATCTAAGATTCCATTTTTAAAAATCCTCCCTATTTGGTCTTGCATTGGAATAGTAAGCTATTCCCTGAAGTTGTTCAAGGTATTGTCAAAACTTTGGAAGATAGAGTTGCATTTCTGGTGACTAGAACAGATTTTGAACATATCCTTGGCGTACCTGTTGCCCTAAAAGCCACTGGTGAACAGATAGCTCTAGTAATTCTTCAAGAAGTGGAACGATTTGGCTTACGTGATAATATTATCGGCATATCTTTTGATACTACAGCATGTAATCAGGGTTGATACGAGGAGCATGTGCCAGAATTGAAACGGAACTTGTTCGAAAATTGCTGTGGTTGGCTTGACGTCATCACACCCATGAACTAATATTAAAAGGAGTGTTCGATGAGTGTAGCATGCCATTGCAAGGTCAAAAAATTTCTATATTTCAAAAGTTCCAAAGCTTGTGGACTTCATTAGATAAGACGGGGTATACGACAATGCAAGATGAAGAAAATAACGTTGAAAGCTAAGTCGAAGAACAACGTATGAGTATGGCAAATTACATTCAGGGTGTCCTAAGAGAGGGAAATCATCCAAAAAAGACTACAAGGAGTTACTGAAACTATCTCTCCTCTACATAGGAGTTGATTAATACATAGCATGTAATAAATTTCTTCTGCCATATTTTAGTTTCTACATCATTTACATACATATATGGAAGTTTTTCTAATAGAAGTTTAAAAAATTATATTTGGTTTATTTCTACAAATACGGTCAAAGTGTGCAACCTCTAAGTATTATCCAATCTTCTTAAAATTTGGTACATATAACTTTTATATTACTGAGACTCGGGGCGTAAACAAAGTCATATGAAAAACACACCTTTTGAAAAATTGAAACGCCCTAATGTACATACATATGTTTAACACTCATTGCTTTGCTTGTTTTTACTTGAACCAATACTTACGTAAGTAAATGTGCGTACGTGTGTATTTTTAGCTTTATGTGCCTTTAATACTAAACCGATTCAAATATTATATAGTTGGGTCACTTAAGCTCAACAAAGTTTACCATTTGGTAAAAGAATGAAGAAAATTGTATGGAAAATAAAGGAGAAAAAGTGATCTAAAAATTTGTCTTTGCCTATGTATATATAGAATATTTACTGGCAACGACATCTTGATAAGATTATGGTGTATCTATTTCACTACCACCGCCATCTGCAAAGTTTAGTTCATTGTAAACTTTTTTAGGACTAGTATTGTGAAACGAATGACTGAATGCCATCGCCATGTCTTTATTTTCTTAACGAAACTATATCAATATAAGAAAGATGCCAGATTGCATATAACTGGGAACAGTATTAACATCTCTGCTGTATAACACTATGTGCCAGTTACATACTATTACAACATCTTCCTTGTATAATAAAAATATATTATATTATAATAAGAGACTACAATTTTTCGATAATCATCTAGTTACTATTTTTTTGTCTGTGAACAATATTATAAAAGAAATAAATCTAAATTTTAATATAAGATTTTCCTGGTATAAAAATAAAAAGTGTATTATAACAAAAAACTAAACAATACTATAAAATAAAGAAATCCACGTTTTAATATAATACATCTAGATATTATAAGGAATATATATAAGTTGTAATTATAAATTCAACCTGTCAGGTTTCTTAATTGTTCTACCTGTTTTTGTAACATAGTCTTCTAACTTTTTATTAGTATTTTCTATTGGGAATTCAGCTTATTGTTTACTACGTTCTTGACTTTCACAATTCTCATTTTTTTCAATAAGTTTGTTCTCTGGCGATGTTCTAATATGTTCTTGACTTCTCCTGTAAAGAGTGCTTCGATTATGAAGGATCTTGGTACATGGTTCTATTATACGACCGGAAAACCAACAACTAGTGGGTGTCCTTTTAAACATTACACTATCCCTTTTATTTACTGGTTTTAAATTATTAGTCGTTCTATTGTACCTATTAGCGTATTTCTGAATTTTTAAGTTCAAATTTCCTTTGTAATTTCTTGCATCAATGACTTTTGGTTCAAAATTATTGACAATAGAAGGAATTTTTGTCCGCAATTAATTAATGCATTAAAGCTACATAGGGATCGGACTGACTATCTTGTGATTTTAACAATAAATGTTTTATGGTCTGAATAGAACGTTCTGCTTAACAATTAGACCTTGGTAGATATGGGCTTGATGTTTCGTGATCAATTCACCAATTTTGACAGAATTCACTGAATTCCATAGAATTAAACGGTGGTCCATTGTCCGTAATCAAAGTAAAAGGTATACCTTGTCTAGCAAAAATGGATTTGAATTTCAAGATTACCAGCGAACTTTCATATCCTAAATTAAGCATTTCTAGTTCGATGTATTTCCTTTATATTCAAACAAATAAGCACCTATTTTAAACCGTGGGATGTCTGCTATTTGATGTGGAAGCATCTTAGTTTTGGCGTTGGAGTTCTGATATAGCATACATATCTCACAATATAAAATCAAGTTTTCAATATCATTATTGATATTACCAATAAATAAATTGTCTTGCCAAATATCTACATCTTTCTATTCCCTATGACCTTCAGGAAGTTTTCCCAAAATATTGCCTCTCAAACTTTTTGGAATTATTATTTGATGGTCTTTTATCAAAATATCATTTAATATGGAAATGTTAATTCTAATTTTATAATAAGGAATAACCTCTAACTCTACGTCTTTCTTATATCTTGGCCACCCTTTCTTAACGTATTTATATATTTTCGACAATGTTTTGTCATCCTTAGTATTTATTTTTAGGTTTTCAATATTCGCAAACGGCATTTCTAAGTGCGATGCCACAAAACTGCAATGTAAGAGATATCTCCTCATCCATTTCAGTAAACGCAGTGTCTTGCAAAGGAGCTCTTGACGACGTGTCCGCCACCTGCAAATATTTTCCTGGCTTATATTCAACCAAAAAGTCATAGCTCTGTAGCCTTAGCATAAACCGCTGTAGTCTTGGTGGAATCCTGTAAAGTGGCGTTTTGAATAAGCTAACTAAAGGTTAATGGTCAGTTTCCACCGATATTCTTGACCCATATATATACTGGTGAAACTTTGTACAGCCGAAAAGTATGGCAAAAAGTTCTTTTTTATCTGTGCATAATTTATTTGCGCCTCCGCACAGTGGCTGAAAATCGTTTTTCATTGGCCAAAACTCTGTAACTTTTGAACCGATCAAAATATTGAAGTAATTTTTTTTTTATTGGATAGATATTTAGTTCAGCTTGACTCAGTTTAAATTTTATTAAAATTGATTGAGGACTTTTTAAGGAATTCTAGGTCAAAGTTGAACTTTTGAATTTTTTTTAACTTTTAGAGTGAAATATGGAATTATTATTTTTTTATTTATTAAAAAATTTGAATATTTGGAAATTAATAATAATTATAAATAATTTTTGTAATAATGGAATTTTTTTTATGTTACACTTAAAAAAATTGTACACTGAAAAAAATAGTAAAATCAACTGGAGATTTTGCTATTACTGAAAAATTTAAAATTTTTTGCTGACAAATTTGCAAATTTGTTTACACTCAAAGAATAGTTACACTTAAAAAAAACGTTAATAATATTATCTAAAAATATTGCTATTACTACAGAAAAATTTATTATTTTTTGCTGTCAAATTTGATAATTTTAAAAACATTTTAAAATAAAAACTGCAATAAATTTTAATAGCATTTGTAACAATGGTAGGTTCGTTTATTATTATTTTTTACTAATACTATGTTTTTCGTACTTAAATAACAATGAAAGGCAATTATAATTATTATTCATTTGACTCAAATATTGATTGCAAATATTCCATATTTTGTTCTGTGCTATCTCTGTTCTTTAGTAGTTTTTTGGCTTCTTCATCTAAATCCCGATGTTCCACTTTCCATTGATTTCGAATACTGGAGATAAACGGATCTGACGTTGCCAATAATATATTAAATAGATCTTCATTTGTTGAATTTCTTGAAATTTTTCTAGTATTGTACTCTCTATAAAATCTGTAATCCTTGTTCCTTTTTTCCTGAGCCTCCTCTGATAGATCTCCAAGTGGCACCAAATGATATTTAATGACATCTTCTCCATGATAAAGGATTTTGTGAACTGTTGCAGACATATTTCTCCATGGGTAGTTGGTTGTATATATTTTTGCAGTTTCCTTAGCATAATCTCCAAATTTTCTAGAGTCAATTTCTTCATTGCACGCAAGTACTTCTAGGATTATTTTAAATCTGAAAATGAGGTTTAAATCCACTCCTGTTATTTCAGATGCTGTTTCTGGATCTGAAAAGAATCTTCTTGCGGTATTGCCATCATTTGTATTGCCTGACCCTTGTTTTGGCTGATCTATAATCAATCCTAATTTGCGATATTCATCTTGAACATGTTTCTTTTTTGAACTTCTTAACTCTTTGTTGGTTTCGTTGTTTCTTATTGATCCTGAAGACCCGAAATCCAAATCATAATTGATTTTTAGTATGTGTTCCACGAATTTAAGTTTAATTTTATTTTAACGTAGCTAAGAACATCTTCCTGGTTTTTGTTTCTAAAATACTCTTCGGCCAGTTCTTTATAACTGAAGCTCTCCATATTTTTCTGAATATTTTTATTTGCGTCTGTTATGTTTTATCCGTACACTTAGAGGATTAACTGAGTAATCCCTTATCGAATCCGTAGTTTTATACATTTTTAGATACATGTTATTCACACATTGATCTTTAATTTCATAGCAGGTAGTGCTTAAATTGCACAAAACTGCACATGTTGTCCAGACCTTAATATCAGGTAAAACTGATTAGTATCTCGCCAATATTTGTTGTTGTTGTTGGGTTATTTTTTTTCTTTAGTGCTTTAATGTCGCGATTATTGTTATAAAATTGCTTATGACTTTGGTTGACCCTAACATTTGATAACAGGTAAATTTAGTAACAGATCATATGTTTACTGTAGAATTTTGTGATAATTTGTGATAATTTTATTACCAATTTTTGGCTGATCAAAACAAAGCCATTAAACCCTTTCGCAGGTATTATATTTAATTTTTTTAGTTTTACGTAGTCTAAAGTAAAAAACATAAACTTTTAGGCAAAAAAGTGAAAATTATATACACCATTGTATACGAGTACTTTGGAGTAATTTCATTAAAATGAAAAAAGTGTTCTACAGGCGGCTCGTGGCGGGTGCAAAAGTATATATAGCGTTAAAGAGGACACTTTCACCTTTCTCCGGGTGGTATACATTTCTTGTTCCCTTTTGTTCCCTAGAAGTTCTATTCCACTAAAGTTTAAATTTGAGAAAAATATAGTAGTTTCATAAATATTCCGTAACGCCCTTAATATTAAACGCTACAGCTCTGACCACTTACAAAAACTAAAGACTATAATCCTACCAACATTATAAAAAAGACCGCAGGCCATTATCGATGATAACTTGCGAGTAGTAACCATTTATTTTTTATAAAAAACAAAAGAAAAACACCTTTTTCTGAAATTAAAAAAACCGTTGAGTTTGACAGCATGCGACGCTCACAATTATCAATAGTTTAACCTAATTTTTTGGCTACCTTAATCTGGATATATTAGCTGCAAAAGGGCGTAAAAATTTTAAAAATCGGTGACAAAAAAAAATTTGAGTTTTGGCCAATGAAAAACGATTTTCAGCCACAGTGCTCCGTCAATGAAACTGATGCATATGCTATAGGATGTTTATCGTGCATAATTGCAGGACCAAGTGCAAATTTAGACGCATCAGTAGTTAACGTAAGTTTTTTATTTGGGTCAAAATAAGTCAGTACTGGATATTTGGTTATCTCACGTTTAAGATTTTCAAACTCCTGTTCGTGTTGCAAAGACCAATGCCTTTGAATGTCCTTTTTTAATAATTCCCTTAAATTTATATTTTTTGCCGCCAAATTTTCAATAAACGAACCTAAATAGTTTACCATTCCTAAGAACCTCTGTAATTCTTTAACATTACTAGGTTTGGGCATGTTAACTATAGATTGTATCTATTCCAGATCAGGACCTACTCCAGACTGACTAAAGACATGACCTAAAAATTTTATTTCAGTCTTTAATACTTTACATTTCGATTTATTGAATTTCAACTCTACTTCCTTTGCCCTCTGAAAAACAGTCTCTAAGATTGCAACATGTTCCTTCATGGAAGACGAGGGAATCAAAAAGTCATCTATATAGATAATTAATCCCGAAATGTCACCAAATAATTTAATTATTTCGGAATGGAAAATTTCCGATGCCGCATTTATACTGAACGGCAATCGTAAGAACCTATACCGACCAAATGCTGTGTTGAACGTGCAAAGCTTAGACGATTTTTCAACTAAGGGTATCATCCAAAACCCACTGTTGGCATCCAAAGATGTAAAATATCTAGAACCTTGTAGTCTTGCATTACAGTCCTCAATATTTGGAAATGGAAAGTGAGGTCTCAATATTGCCCTATTCAAATTTCTAGGATCTAAACATAATCGTAAATTTCCGTTGGTTTTTGTGATAAGAAATATGGAATTTACCCACTCCGTTGGTTCACTAACTTTTTAATGACATTTAAATCAATCATTCTGTTCAACTCAGTTTTAAATTTTTCATACAATTTAAAAGGAATTTTTCTCGGTGGTTATATAATCGGATCAATATTTTCCTTCATTTTAAAACTACATTTACCACGTAAGAAACCAAGTCAATAATAGTATATTTTTAAGAATTTACTGTAAAGTATTTTAATACTACTAAATTACCCAATAAAAAAAATCGGCAATTTACATTTTCGGCGGGATACCGACTTTTGTGAATTTGGCCACACCGACTACAATTTCCTTGCTGCTTGTTATTGTTGGCAGTTTTAAAATTTCTTCTTTTAATAACATTAATCACTGGTTCAACTTCCCGAATCTCTTCTAATTTTGTTGCATTTTCCCTTGCAACCGTTATACTTTTTGCTATACTTATAGCTTTACTTAAAGAAATCGCACCCTCAGGTAGTAATCTTTCACGAATCCCCGATATAAGCCGCAGATAAATATGTCTCTTACTAGTTATTCACGTACTACTCCAAATTCATAGTTTAAGCTCATGTTTTGTAAAGTCGTGATATATGCATCAATGCTTTGGTTATGCATCTGTTTGCAGGTGAAGAACAAATGACGCTCCATAACAATGTAAGTTTTTGGAGTGAAATACTGTTCAAATTTTGCAACCAGTGCATTGTACGTTATTTTGTCTACGTCCTTGTTGAACGCGTTGAAAATTTTAAGGGTTTCACTGCCCATGTGATGCAGCAGCAAAGCTACTTTTCGTTGATCAGCTTGACTTTCTAAATTTGAGGCTGTTAAAAATACCTTAAATTGTGTAAACCACAATTTCCAATTTTTGGCCATGTTTGTTGACCTTAAATTAATAGTCGCCACGTTTGTTGCGAAAAACTGCCCAGTTTAAGCATTATCATGCGGTTTGGCTTCGTCTGGTATTTTCATTCCATATATGTATTCGTAAATTTTTTATAATTCTTTTGTCTGTTTAATTTATGCTCTAGCAATGACTAAACACTTCTGACACCATGCAGTATTGTGAAACGAATGACTTTCAATGCCATGTCTTTAGGCCCAACCATAATATGCATAAGCTAGCTTAAAGGCCCAACCATAATTTGCATAAGCTAGGTTAAGCCAGCTAAGCAATTGTGCGATTACATATAAAATGTATGGGACAAACTATAACGTGCTTAAGGAAACTTTTTGTAAAGTTGTACAAACTGTCATTTGCTTAAGCAAAGTGCGAAACTGAACGCATATTCCTTACGGAATCAGCTGATTTTAGAATGTGTGTGTGTCTGCATGTACATAAAAACTATTCATTTATAAAAATGGAATGCGCGGCCAAGAATACGTTTATATTAAATATAATAAAAAACGGTGAATTATTTTTTTGTCCATTTTTAATTTAAAATCAGAATTAAACAATTTTAATGTTTTTATCTTTTAGTTTGAAATGATTGCTTACAATCAGTGTTGCCAAAAATGGAAAATGGTAGAATGCTATATACGAGTATGTGGGTAAAGAAGTTATGCAAAAATGTTCTATAAAAGAAAAATTTAATGTTAAATTAAATTTTAAAAACTATTAGCCAATTCACAAATTGTTCTATTGTGTCATAATTGTACTATGGGGTAAAATGTTATGTTGATATTATTTTCATACAAAAATATTATATGCTACAATTTTGCTATCTATGTTTTTTCAGTGTGCTATTTTTTATTTTCTTCTGAATTCGCGCAAAACTTTTACTATCAATATAATTTTACTTTCAAAAATTCATATAATTCTTATGAAAAAACTTTAAGAATTTGCTGTATATAAAAATATAAAAGCAATGACTGGAATGGAAACAGAAGGAAATAATGTGGTTAGTGTGTGCATTTAAAATTTACTTAGTAATAATTTTTGAAATAAGTGTTTGCCTGTTTTGTGGACATTGTTTTCCTTTAATAATAATTTCTATGTTTTTTCTGTCATTTGAATTTAACTTTTATGACAGTTTTTACATAGCAATACAACCGGCCGTTCGCAATACTTTGAACTGGCTACATGACTGTGAATTGGTTACATGATTTATTTTAAGTTTCAAATGAGAGAAAGTTATTTGTAAAATTATGAAATTGTTTGCGGATGAAAAATAATTTTAATTAATTAAAATATCTTCGAGATTTTTCCATCTTAATCAGACGATCGAATTTTTCTGGTATTTTGTGAGTGTAGCAGCAAGTTTCTTTACAAATTTCGCTTTTATTTCTGTGGAACTATATTAGAGTTCAAGTTTAAATTCATATCGAATTTTGTCTTAAGAATATTATGTAAACACTGATATATAATTTTGCAGTAGTACTCTGAAGTAATTTTAAAGAAACTGTTTTTTTAATATTTGAAATTTGAAATTCGATCATATGAATATATAATCTGTTTTTTTATCTTGAAGGTTTTCTAATCCTTGTTTAATGTAAATTACAAAAAAGTAAAACAAATATTACTCCCAAAACTATTACAATTTGTTTTCAAACAAATTATGTTAATATAGCATATTTTCTAAAAATGTTAATGCATCAAGTTCAAGCTAAAATGGTAACGATGTTCAAAATTCAATAATGAACACTGCTGCAAGTTTTAGTCTTTTCAATATGAATTACTCACAAAAAATACAAATAATGCTTAAATTCGCAACAATGGGTAAATTATCCTTAAGTTCGCTTAAGTAAATTATGGCTAGAAGGCCCAACCATAATATGCATATGCTAACTTCTACTGTCAAAATTGAACGAAAAGCCATAATGTACTTAAGTGAACTTAAGGAAAATTTACCCATTGTTGCGAATTTTAGCATTATTTATATTTTTTATGCACATACTTGTATATAGCATTAAACCATTTTCCATTTTTGGCAACACTGATTGTAAGCAATCATTTCAAACTAAAAGATAAAAACATTAAAATTGTTTAATTCTAATGATTTTAAATTATGCGTTCAGTTTCGCACTTTGCTTAAGCAAATGACAGTTTGTAAAACTTAACGAAAAGTTTCCCTAAGCACGTTATAGTTTGTCCCATACATTATATATGTACAGTTGCTTAAACAGGCTTAAGCTAGCTTATGCATATTATGGTTGGGCCTTGAGCTTTATCATGCGGTTTGTCTTCGTCTGGCATTTTCATTCCATATATGTATTCGTAAATTTTTTATAATTCTTTTGTATGTTTAATTTATGCTCTAGCAATGACTAAACACTTCTGACACCATGTAGTATTGTGAAACGAATGACTTTCAATGCCATCGCCATGTCTTTATTTTCTAAACGAAACTATATCAATATAAGCAAGATGCCAGATTGCATATAACTGGGAACAGTGTTAACATCTCTGCTGTATAACACTGGGCCAGTTACATACTACTACAACAAGGACGACCTACATTACCTGAACGTGTCTTCCTTGGTCTACCACGACCCTGGCTTGAGCAACGCTACACTGAGATTGGTGAAATTCATTTCTATTTTCTTCTTCAAAGCCCATGAAACCAACTTCGGAAGTCGACTCATATTTATTAAGTGTTGTGTTTTTCTTCCGACGGGGTTTGATGCAATTTACAAAGAAAATGCACCTCGTCAGAGTGATAAAGATAAATATGAGTTTGGAATGAATTTCCGTCATCCCACGTCAAATTTGGTTGATAAACAGACCGGTTTCGGCTATGTGCCATCTTCAGTGTTCTCTCAGTCTGTTTATCAACCAAATTTGACGTGGGATGACGGAAATTCATTCCAAACTCATATTTATCTTTATCACTCTGACGAGGTGCATTTTCTTTGTAATCGTCAACATTTGACGTGTTGTCCAAAATTGGAATATTTGAAAAATTAACAGCTTCTGTTTTGAATTCGTTCTGAATATCATCTTCACAAAAATTTACATCTCGTTTTTCAATGATTTTCTTATCATTAATATCGTATAGCCTATAAGCTTTAGCAGTTGAAGAATATCCGACAAACGTACATATACTCCCTGCCTTTTGCTGCAAACTTTTTTGATTGTGTTTTATCCAGATGCTCATCTATGTCGGAATGTACAATCATACTGCAAGCCATTTCTACTATCGTCCTGTTTGCTCGCTCGGCTATACCATTTTGCTGCGGAGTGTACGAAATGGTAAGCTGCCTTTTTATGCCATTTTCTTCTAAGAACCGTTCAAACTGATTATTTATGTTCTCTCTACTATCGCTTCTAATGGCTTCAATTTTCCTTTCAGTTTCATTTTCTACCATATACTTAAACATTTTAAATTTTTTAAACACTTCGCTCTTGTTCTTCAAAGAATAAACGAAAATTTTTCTTGAGTGATCATCAATAAACGTAATAAAGTAACGTGAGCCTCCAAGTGATGGTTTGTTTATTGGGCCACACACGTCAGTGTGTACTAAGTTTAACAAGTTGTCAGCTCTTTTGCTTGTACCAGTTGGAAACAGTTGTGAATTTATTTTTGCTTTCATACACGTCTTACAATCAAAAACTCGTGGTATTGTTTTTATTTTCAGGCCATTTACAGCATTCTATGATACCAAATAATTTTCTAAAGTTAAGATGCCCATAACGATTGTGCCAACGAACAGCATCATTGTTAGATAAATTAAAATTCTTGTGGGTTTGTTCTGAAAATACAAATAAATTAATTTTATTTCTTGCCAGCAAAATAATATCACCAAATTCATCCATTATTTTCACTGTATTATTTTCAAACTTTACAACAAATCCATTTTCCGTTGCTTTTCCATCTGATATAAAGTTGCCTATAATTCCAGGAACATAAAGAACATTACGCAAAATAACTTCGCCGCTTTCTGTTCGTATTTTAATATCCCCTTTACCCTCTGCTTGTATATGGTTATCATATGCTAGTGTAATTGTGTATTTTTCTTCTATACGTAAGTTGAAAAAAGTTCACGTTTTCAAAACATATGTGCGGTCGCACCACTGTCGACGCACCGAGAATTTCTATTAAAACTACTACTATTGCAGGCTGCAAGCATTGCGAATGAGCGATATTACTGTTCCCCTTTTTCTGCGTTGTTTCTTGTACTTTTGCAGTTTTTTGCGAAATGCCCACGCTTACCACAGTTGTAACATTTAAATTTTTTACCGCCACTGCCGCCATTTTGGCTATAATTGCTGCTCCTATTTTTATTTTGGTAACTAGATCTTGCCACAAAAGCTTGTTGACTTACAACACAAGCCTCTTCATTTTCATTTTGATGTGTTCTTCGGTCGCCTTCCTCTACTAATTTCAGCTTCAGAAGATCAATAGCCGGTAATTCATCTCGAGTTTCTATTGCTATCACGAAATTCCCCCACTCTTTCGGCAAACTTGATAATAAAATTATAACCAAAAGCTCCTCACTTAGCACAATACCAACCTCAGCCAATTTATCCGAACTCAATAACTTTTTATAAAGACTCACTTTACGTAGAGGGCCGGTAGGCTTATAAATATTAGTAAGCTTTTTCCATGCATCAAACGCCGTTGCACAGTTTTTTACATAGTTCATCTGGGACGGCTTTACCGATAACATTATGGTAGCAAGCGCCTTTTCATCTGATCTGTCCTATGCTTCTGCTTGCTTCTGTTCAACTGGCTTAGTTAATTGTCCACATGCAATCGACCATAATTCCGAGTGCACCAGTATACTTTTAACCTGTATACACCGTGTGTCGTAGTTTGCATTATCTAACTTATCTATTTGATACATTGAAGGACTCATCTTCCCTCTGTTAGATCAGAACTCTTAAAAAAACTTGAATTTAACTTTTAAATTTTAATCTTTTTCTTCAATTTTTCAAAAAATTTTGAAAGGGGATATATAGGTTTGTCATTCCGTATGTAATTTCTTCATTATTCATTTAAGACCCCACAAAGTATATATATTCTCGATCCTTATAGATAGAGAAGTCGAATGTGCGATGTCCGTCTGCTATATTTTGGTGTAAGTAGAATTAAGTCCTCACACAACATAGAGACATAAATTTTATACCATTCTCTTGGAATTTTTCATAAAATTGTTCGGTTTTAAAATAACAAAACTCGGCCCAATAATTAATTATTATTTTTTTTATTATTTTATTTATTTAGTAGTAGTATTTTAAATACTTTTGTACAATTAATTTTTCATTTTACAAAATTTTTATAAGCTCTGTGCTATTACATAATTTTTAACTACCAATACACTATTTCTTTTAAATACATTAAAATTTCTTTCATTTGTAACATCATTTGGAAGCATATTTTATAGCTGCAGTCCTTTGTAGAAAAGTGATCTTTGCATTGCACTAGTGTTTACCCTCTGCGGCCTGAAATTCTGTGCATTCCTTAGACCGTATGGTTGCATTTCTCCGACATATCTCAGTTGTTCCACCAGGTAATTCGGTGCATTACCCACCTTCATTTTTTAAATATAAGCGTATTTAACTCAAGTCTTTGCTGGACATTTAACCATTTTAATGTGTTAAGTAAAAATTGTATGGACGTATACCTATTCCATTTTAACATCGAACGCATTGCTTTGTTTTGTAGTTTTTGGAGGCTTTCTATTTGTTGTTTTGTACAGCACGTATGTATATAAAATTTCAGAACCGAATTCAAATGTGGTTTGATTGTAGTATTATAAATGTTTATAGCCTATAGCCGTCATAACCGATATTTTATTTCTAATTCTTTTAAAGAAACCAATTTTTTACCAATCTTTTTACATATAAAATTAATATGTTCTTTAAATTTTAAATGTTTGTCTATTATAAAACCCATTTATTTTATATGGGTGGCGTTGGCTCAGGTAGTAAGCACGTTGACTACAAACCGAAGGACCTGGGTTCAAACCCAGTGTCAGACAGAGTCATGAAATAAAAACACCACGCATTTCTCTGATGTGCATTGGTGTGCCTTTGTGTCAGTTGTTGGCGGAAGATTTCAGTGGTGAAGGCATGGTCACTGGTCACTGAACAGTACCAACTTCAGCTGATACTAATCCCAATGTAACATCAGAGCGCCCTCCTTCGTTGGTACTGAGTAGCACAATCAACGGCGAAGTAAAATAAAATTAATAAAAAGAAGTGGCTACTAAACTAAACACAGCTTCAAACCTCGTAATGTCCTCCTCGCCACCAGAGGCGCTGCAACACTGCTCTACGAATAAACGTGCAAAAAAAAAAAAGCAGAGTTGTAAAGAACGAATGAAGCTTCACCTCCTTTCATATCTATCACTATCCCTTTCCACTAGTTCCAGCACAATGCATTGCATGTGTAGGGGTCATCCCCTGAGTGCTGGTCCAAGATAAAAAAAAAAAAAAAAAAAAATATTTTCTACTTTTCCTATTACTTCGTTATTTATTGTAAATATCGTGTCATTGATCATATTTATTTCCATTAATTTTGTTTTACTCTCATTAAGTTTCAATTTATTCGTTTTTAACCATATATTTACGTTCATCAAGTCGTGCATCAAATTATACTGACATTTTTCATCATTATCTGCTTCCGTGAAGATCAATGTGTCATCTGTTAAGCCAGCTAAGCAATTGTGCGATTACATATAAAATGTATGGGACAAACTATAACGTGCTTAAGGAAACTTTTTGTAAAGTTGTACAAACTGTCATTTGCTTAAGCAAAGTGCGAAACTGAACGCATATTCCTTACGGAATCAGCTGATTTTAGAATGTGTGTGTGTCTGCATGTACATAAAAACTATTCATTTATAAAAATGGAATGCGCGGCCAAGAATACGTTTATATTAAATATAATAAAAAACGGTGAATTATTTTTTTGTCCATTTTTAATTTAAAATCAGAATTAAACAATTTTAATGTTTTTATCTTTTAGTTTGAAATGATTGCTTACAATCAGTGTTGCCAAAAATGGAAAATGGTAGAATGCTATATACGAGTATGTGGGTAAAGAAGTTATGCAAAAATGTTCTATAAAAGAAAAATTTAATGTTAAATTAAATTTTAAAAACTATTAGCCAATTCACAAATTGTTCTATTGTGTCATAATTGTACTATGGGGTAAAATGTTATGTTGATATTATTTTCATACAAAAATATTATATGCTACAATTTTGCTATCTATGTTTTTTCAGTGTGCTATTTTTTATTTTCTTCTGAATTCGCGCAAAACTTTTACTATCAATATAATTTTACTTTCAAAAATTCATATAATTCTTATGAAAAAACTTTAAGAATTTGCTGTATATAAAAATATAAAAGCAATGACTGGAATGGAAACAGAAGGAAATAATGTGGTTAGTGTGTGCATTTAAAATTTACTTAGTAATAATTTTTGAAATAAGTGTTTGCCTGTTTTGTGGACATTGTTTTCCTTTAATAATAATTTCTATGTTTTTCTATCATTTGAATTTAACTTTTATGACAGTTTTTACATAGCAATACAACCGGCCGTTCGCAATACTTTGAACTGGCTACATGACTGTGAATTGGTTACATGATTTATTTTAAGTTTCAAATGAGAGAAAGTTATTTGTAAAATTATGAAATTGTTTGCGGATGAAAAATAATTTTAATTAATTAAAATATCTTCGAGATTTTTCCATCTTAATCAGACGATCGAATTTTTCTGGTATTTTGTGAGTGTAGCAGCAAGTTTCTTTACAAATTTCGCTTTTATTTCTGTGGAACTATATTAGAGTTCAAGTTTAAATTCATATCGAATTTTGTCTTAAGAATATTATGTAAACGCTGATATATAATTTTGCAGTAGTACTCTGAAGTAATTTTAAAGAAACTGTTTTTTTAATATTTGAAATTTGAAATTCGATCATATGAATATATAATCTGTTTTTTTATCTTGAAGGTTTTCTAATCCTTGTTTAATGTAAATTACAAAAAAGTAAAACAAATATTACTCCCAAAACTATTACAATTTGTTTTCAAACAAATTATGTTAATATAGCATATTTTCTAAAAATGTTAATGCATCAAGTTCAAGCTAAAATGGTAACGATGTTCAAAATTCAATAATGAACACTGCTGCAAGTTTTAGTCTTTTCAATATGAATTACTCACAAAAAATACAAATAATGCTTAAATTCGCAACAATGGGTAAATTATCCTTAAGTTCGCTTAAGTAAATTATGGCTAGAAGGCCCAACCATAATATGCATATGCTAACTTAAGCTACTGTCAAAATTGAACGAAAAGCCATAATGTACTTAAGTGAACTTAAGGAAAATTTACCCATTGTTGCGAATTTTAGCATTATTTATATTTTTTACCCACATACTTGTATATAGCATTAAACCATTTTCCATTTTTGGCAACACTGATTGTAAGCAATCATTTCAAACTAAAAGATAAAAACATTAAAATTGTTTAATTCTAATGATTTTAAATTATGCGTTCAGTTTCGCACTTTGCTTAAGCAAATGACAGTTTGTAAAACTTAACGAAAAGTTTCCCTAAGCACGTTATAGTTTGTCCCATACATTATATATGTACAGTTGCTTAAACAGGCTTAAGCTAGCTTATGCATGTTATGGTTGGGCCTTGAGCTTTATCATGCGGTTTGTCTTCGTCTGGCATTTTCATTCCATATATGTATTCGTAAATTTTTTATAATTCTTTTGTATGTTTAATTTATGCTCTAGCAATGACTAAACACTTCTGACACCATGTAGTATTGTGAAACGAATGACTTTCAATGCCATCGCCATGTCTTTATTTTCTAAACGAAACTATATCAATATAAGCAAGATGCCAGATTGCATATAACTGGGAACAGTGTTAACATCTCTGCTGTATAACACTGGGCCAGTTACATACTACTACAACAAGGACGACCTACATTACCTGAACGTGTCTTCCTTGGTCTACCACGACCCTGGCTTGAGCAACGCTACACTGAGATTGGTGAAATTCATTTCTATTTTCTTCTTCAAAGCCCATGAAACCAACTTCGGAAGTCGACTCATATTTATTAAGTGTTGTGTTTTTCTTCCGACGGGGTTTGATGCAATTTACAAAGAAAATGCACCTCGTCAGAGTGATAAAGATAAATATGAGTTTAGAATGAATTTCCGTCATCCCACGTCAAATTTGGTTGATAAACAGACCGGTTTCGGCTATGTGTCATCTTCAGTGTTCTCTCAGTCTGTTTATCAACCAAATTTGACGTGGGATGACGGAAATTCATTCCAAACTCATATTTATCTTTATCACTCTGACGAGGTGCATTTTCTTTGTAATCGTCAACATTTGACGTGTTGTCCAAAATTGGAATATTTGAAAAATTAACAGCTTCTGTTTTGAATTCGTTCTGAATATCATCTTCACAAAAATTTACATCTCGTTTTTCAATGATTTTCTTATCATTAATATCGTATAGCCTATAAGCTTTAGCAGTTGAAGAATATCCGACAAACGTACATATACTCCCTGCCTTTTGCTGCAAACTTTTTTGATTGTGTTTTATCCAGATGCTCATCTATGTCGGAATGTACAATCATACTGCAAGCCATTTCTACTATCGTCCTGTTTGCTCGCTCGGCTATACCATTTTGCTGCGGAGTGTACGAAATGGTAAGCTGCCTTTTTATGCCATTTTCTTCTAAGAACCGTTCAAACTGATTATTTATGTTCTCTCTACTATCGCTTCTAATGGCTTCAATTTTCCTTTCAGTTTCATTTTCTACCATATACTTAAACATTTTAAATTTTTTAAACACTTCGCTCTTGTTCTTCAAAGAATAAACGAAAATTTTTCTTGAGTGATCATCAATAAACGTAATAAAGTAACGTGAGCCTCCAAGTGATGGTTTGTTTATTGCGCCACACACGTCAGTGTGTACTAAGTTTAACAAGTTGTCAGCTCTTTTGCTTGTACCAGTTGGAAACAGTTGTGAATTTATTTTTGCTTTCATACACGTCTTACAATCAAAAACTCGTGGTATTGTTTTTATTTTCAGGCCATTTACAGCATTCTATGATACCAAATAATTTTCTAAAGTTAAGATGCCCATAACGATTGTGCCAACGAACAGCATCATTGTTAGATAAATTAAAATTCTTGTGGGTTTGTTCTGAAAATACAAATAAATTAATTTTATTTCTTGCCAGCAAAATAATATCACCAAATTCATCCATTATTTTCACTGTATTATTTTCAAACTTTACAACAAATCCATTTTCCGTTGCTTTTCCATCTGATATAAAGTTGCCTATAATTCCAGGAACATAAAGAACATTACGCAAAATAACTTCGCCGCTTTCTGTTCGTATTTTAATATCCCCTTTACCCTCTGCTTGTATATGGTTATCATATGCTAGTGTAATTGTGTATTTTTCTTCTATACGTAAGTTGAAAAAAGTTCACGTTTTCAAAACATATGTGCGGTCGCACCACTGTCGACGCACCGAGAATTTCTATTAAAACTACTACTATTGCAGGCTGCAAGCATTGCGAATGAGCGATATTACTGTTCCCCTTTTTCTGCGTTGTTTCTTGTACTTTTGCAGTTTTTTGCGAAATGCCCACGCTTACCACAGTTGTAACATTTAAATTTTTTACCGCCACTGCCGCCATTTTGGCTATAATTGCTGCTCCTATTTTTATTTTGGTAACTAGATCTTGCCACAAAAGCTTGTTGACTTACAACACAAGCCTCTTCATTTTCATTTTGATGTGTTCTTCGGTCGCCTTCCTCTACTAATTTCAGCTTCAGAAGATCAATAGCCGGTAATTCATCTCGAGTTTCTATTGCTATCACGAAATTCCCCCACTCTTTCGGCAAACTTGATAATAAAATTATAACCAAAAGCTCCTCACTTAGCACAATACCAACCTCAGCCAATTTATCCGAACTCAATAACTTTTTATAAAGACTCACTTTACGTAGAGGGCCGGTAGGCTTATAAATATTAGTAAGCTTTTTCCATGCATCAAACGCCGTTGCACAGTTTTTTACATAGTTCATCTGGGACGGCTTTACCGATAACATTATGGTAGCAAGCGCCTTTTCATCTGATCTGTCCTATGCTTCTGCTTGCTTCTGTTCAACTGGCTTAGTTAATTGTCCACATGCAATCGACCATAATTCCGAGTGCACCAGTATACTTTTAACCTGTATACACCGTGTGTCGTAGTTTGCATTATCTAACTTATCTATTTGATACATTGAAGGACTCATCTTCCCTCTGTTAGATCAGAACTCTTAAAAAAACTTGAATTTAACTTTTAAATTTTAATCTTTTTCTTCAATTTTTCAAAAAATTTTGAAAGGGGATATATAGGTTTGTCATTCCGTATGTAATTTCTTCATTATTCATTTAAGACCCCACAAAGTATATATATTCTGGATCCTTATAGATAGAGAAGTCGAATGTGCGACTTTTTATAAGCTCTGTGCTATTACATAATTTTTAACTACCAATACACTATTTCTTTTAAATACATTAAAATTTCTTTCATTTGTAACATCATTTGGAAGCATATTTTATAGCTGCAGTCCTTTGTAGAAAAGTGATCTTTGCATTGCACTAGTGTTTACCCTCTGCGGCCTGAAATTCTGTGCATTCCTTAGACTGTATGGTTGCATTTCTCCGACATATCTCAGTTGTTCCACCAGGTAATTCGGTGCATTACCCACCTTCATTTTGTAAATATAAGCGTATTTAACTCAAGTCTTTGCTGGACATTTAACCATTTTAATGTGTTAAGTAAAAATTGTATGGACGTATACCTATTCCATTTTAACATCGAACGCATTGCTTTGTTTTGTAGTTTTTGGAGGCTTTCTATTTGTTGTTTTGTACAGCACGTATGTATATAAAATTTCAGAACCGAATTCAAATGTGGTTTGATTGTAGTATTATAAATGTTTATAGCCTATAGCCGTCATAACCGATATTTTATTTCTAATTCTTTTAAAGAAACCAATTTTTTACCAATCTTTTTACATATAAAATTAATATGTTCTTTAAATTTTAAATGTTTGTCTATTATAAAACCCAATTATTTTATATTTTCTACTTTTCCTATTACTTCGTTATTTATTGTAAATATCGTGTCATTGATCATATTTATTTCCATTAATTTTGTTTTACTCTCATTAAGTTTCAATTTATTCGTTTTTAACCATATATTTACGTTCATCAAGTCGTGCATCAAATTATACTGACATTTTTCATCATTATCTGCTTCCGTGAAGATCAATGTGTCATCTGCATATAAAACAATTTCGCATTTATTTAAGATGTTTGGCATATCATTTATGTATATAATAAACAATAGCGCTCCCAGAATTGAACCTTGGGGTACTGCGAATTCATTATCGATTGTGTTTAATTTTACATTATTAACTTTTGTTATTTGTTTTCTTCCTGTTAAGTATGATTTAAACCATTTTAGTTCATTGTCTTGGACACCATACTTATATAGTTTCTGAATCATTATATATCTATCGATCGTCTCAAATGCTCTTTTAAAATCCAAGAATATAGCCAGTATTTTCTTATTTTTTTCTATGTTTTTCAACCGATTAACCACATAGTTGACTGTTCACATGAGCATTTTTTGCGAAAGCCTAATTGGTATTTTGATAATATATTCTTTTTTTCCACATAATTTTCCAATTGCTCTTTTCAATAATTTTTTCGCACGTTTTTAGTGTATTAATTGGGCGGTATTCCTCACATTTTTTTATTTTCGCGATTTTTTTCAATAGGTGATTCTTTCCAGCTTTCTTGGAAAGTTCCACTTTTAAGAGATTCGTTTACTATGTTAAGCAAGATATTACCTATTATGTTCCAATTATCCAAAATAATTTTATAAGATGATTTATTAAATAAATCAAATTTTATATTGCTGAATCTTCAATTGTTTTAATTAGTTTTGTATTGCTTCTTATGATTCACTTAAATGAAAAAACCTGTGTAATTTTTTTCAATCTATATATTTCAAACCATTTGGTTCATCATCAGGATCTATAAAAATTACACATTATGTTTTTTATTTTACAATATATAAAAATTAATTTAAAATAAATTTATAAATACCTATTTTGTTTGACTGTTTATGTTAAACAATGAAAAATTTTTTTTAATTTCTAAAAACTCAAAAATAACTTATGAATCAAATTAATATGAATACTATGATCAATCAATCAGTATTAGATATTAAATTACAAAAAATAATAATAAAATACTTAAAACTGAACAGAACAAATTTAAATTGCTAGTACATGAAGTTAATCAAATTGTCAAGTATGAAAAATGTACATGCATGTACTTATTGTAAATTAATGTCTAATACTGATTGATCATAGTATTATTTTTATTATTATATTATATTATTTTAGTATTATATAAATTTTTCATTGTTTAACATAAACAGTCAAATAAAATAGGTATTTATAAATTTATTTTAAATTAATTTTTATATATTGTAAAATAAAAAACATAATGTGTAATTTTTATAGATCCTGATGATGAACCAAATGGTTTGAAATATATAGATTGAAAAAAATTACACAGGTTTTTTCATTTAAGTGAATCATAAGAAGCAATACAAAACTAATTAAAATAATTTTAATTGATACTTTATTATAGTCAGGTTTATTTTTAAGATTCTTACAAATATTATGGATTTCTTTTGTTGGAATATGCACTTAATTGGCAATGTGAACGTTGTTATGATATATTCTCCTGATATTCCTTTTTTACTATTCATTCTCTTTTTTAACTTGAACAAGTAAAGATCTCCCTTTTATAATAATTCAACTTTTAATTTATTCAATAAAATAACCACACTTATTAAATAAAATAAACAGGTTATGGGCCCAGAACAAAGTTCTGATTATTTGAAGGATAATTAAAAGTGAAAAAAAGGAAACAAAAAGTAAATTCAAAGAATTTTATTCAACGTTGTGAAAATAAGATGGCGTCGTTATACCAGATAGAAAAGTTAGATGGGACAAAAGCAGGAGTGTACACATGCGAATTGTATTAATACACAATGGTTTGTGGAAGCACGTCAGTGGGGCTATTAAGAAAGAGGATGCTAAGACTGAAAAAGATAAGTTGATGCTAAGGCTCTCGCTACGATAACACTTTGCTTAAAACCATCGCAGTTAAATTTTGTTAAGAGCAGCAAGACATCATATGATGCTTGGAAAAATTTAGAGGAAACTTATAAACCAAGTGGCCCACAGCAAAAGGTATCGCTGTATTTTTTTTTTTTTTTTTTTTCTCCATTACCCCTCTTGGGAGCATATGGCTTCCACAAAGCATCTCCATCTGACACGATTCGCCGCTGATGTTTTTGCGTCTTCCCATGTCAGGTCATTAAGCCTTAGTTCTTGTAGGACCGTGCGCCTCCAGGTGTTTTTTGGTCGTCCACGGTTTCTTGAGCCCTGAGGATTCCACTCTAGCGCCATTCTTGTGATACTGTCGGGCTTTTTTCTCAGTGTATGGCCGATCCACCCCCATTTTTTCTTTTTGATCTGCTTCTGTATGGGTTCCTCCTCTGTAAGACTCCAGAGATCTGCGTTACTGATGGTATTGGGCCAGAATATTCTACATATTATCCTCAGGCATTTGTTAATGAATACCTGAAGTTTTTGTGTGATGGTGTTAGAAACAAGCCAAGTTTCGCTACCATAAAGTAACGTTGACTTTACACATGCGTTGAATATTCTTAGCTTGGTACGCCTAGATATGTATGAGCTTCTCCATACTGAATGCAGTCGCCCGAATGCTGCTCTCGCTCTATTGAGTCTGTTATCTACGTCTGTTTCTGCGCCGCCGTTTGTTGTCATAGTACTGCCTAGATAGCAAAAGCTTTCAACGTACTCGACTTGTTGGCCTTGTAGCATGATGTTTTCTGTGCTAGTGTTGTTTATTCTCATGGCTTTGGTTTTCTTGATATTTATCTCCAGTCCAACATTGCGAGCCAATCTTTCTAGGTGTTGGAGTTTTGACTGCATGTTGGTGACCTTATGCGAGAGTAGACAAATATCATCTGCATAATCCAAATCCTCGAGTTGGCGTGAGAGACTCCAAGTGATTCCTCTTCTCTCTAAACAGACTTCGCTCGTGATTTCATCCAGCACGATGGTGAATAATAGGGGTGACAGTGGGCATCCTTGCTTGACTCCTGCGTTTGTTTGAAATGGTAGACTGATGTTGCCGTTATGAAGAACTGAGAGATCTGCGTCCTCGTACATAGCTCTAATTATTCTGACTATTTTTTGGGGTACTCCTTTTCTACTCAATGCTTTCCATATAGCTGTTCGTTTGATGGTATCGAAGGCTTTCTTGAAGTCGACAAACAGTACATACAGGGGAGTACGCCATTCCAAAGATTGTTCAATAATAATGCGCAAGGTGTTTGCCTGATCTACGCAACTTCTGTTTGGCCGGAAACCTGCCTGTTCGTCTCGCAATTGGTCTTCAATTTTATCTCTGAGCCTTCCCTGTATTATTATTGCTAAGATTTTATATATGGTATTAAGTAGAGTTATTCCTCTCCAGTTGTTGCAGTCTTTTAAGTCGCCGCTTTTTGGTAACTTTACAATGATGCCTTTTTTCCAAGTTGGAGGCAGCCTTTCTTCCTCCCAGGCCGTTGCGATGTGGGGCTGTAGAAGTCTTGCTGTGGTTTCGATGTCAACCTGCAGAATTTCTGCGGGTATTCCATCTTCTCCTGCTGCTTTATACCTTCTGAGTTGTTTAATGGCCTGTTGTATCACGTTTAGACTGGGAGGGTTGCACGCTATTCTCAGGTTGTTTGTGTCTGCATGGCCGTTATTTGTTTCGATGTCATCAGTATCATCCATGGCGACGTTACTGATTTCTTCGAAATGTTCTCTCCACCTTTGAGTCTGTGCTTCATTGCTTGTTAATAGTGCGCCATTACGATCAGCAACTGCTTGGCTACTATTACATTTCCGATTGGTCAGGCAGTCAATCGTCTGATGTAGCTTTCTCACGTTATTTTGACTAGCTGCTTCTTCTGCTGTACTTGCTAGCCGTTCCAGGAACTTCCGCTTATATCTTATTGCAGCTTTCTTTACCCGATTCGCCAGCTGTTGGTATTGCTGTCTAAAAGTATCTGTGTTGTTATTTATCAGCTGCAATTTGAGCTCCCTTCTCTGAGAAATCAGGTTCCAGGTGTCGTCTGATATCCATGTTTTCCGCTGTGGCCGCACTATACCCAATGATTCTTCAGCGGCTTGATTATAAACTGCAACGATATCTTCCCATGGGTGTTGTTCGTCTATTGGCAGCCTTTCGCGAATTGCCATTGCTAACGCGCTACTACTTGAGGTGTTTTGTAGTTGCTGAATGTGAAGCCGTTTTCGCCTTGTGTGCCCGGTGGTTCTTCTCTGACATTTCAACTTGATTTTAATATCGCCTGTGATGAGCTCATGATCACTTCCAATGTCAGCGCCTCTTCTATTCCTGACATCGGATAAAGAGCACCTCCATCTTCTACTCAAGCATATATGATCGATTTGGTTGCGAGTATTACCGCTCGGTGATGTCCAAGTATATTTGTGTATCTCCTTATGCGGGAAGATAGAGCCACCTATGACGAGTTGGAATGTCTGACACAGTTCTATTAGTCGGTCCCCATTGTTGTTCCGCACTCCACACCCATGCGTTCCAATGGTTGAGCGTATGTTGGTATTATCGCTTCCTATTTTCGCGTTAAAGTCACCCATGAGTATTACGATATCTCATTTTCTAGTCTCGTTGAGCGTTGATGTTACTTGCGCGTAGAACTCATCTTTCTTAGTATCTTCTGCGTCCTCTGTTGGGGCATAGCACTGAATAATGGTGATGTGTCTTATCTTGCTCTTGAAGCGAGCCATGATTACCCGATCTGATATGGGTTTCCATGTTTGAAGGGAGTTTCTGATTTTCTTAGATACTATAAATCCTACTCCACTTTCGCTGCCACTTTCTTTTCCGCTGTAGAGCACAGTATTGCCATTTCCAGTGATTAGCTCTCCGTTGCCATTCCATCTCATTTCGCTTATGCCTAAGACTTCGATGTTATACGATTTTATTTGTTGTTCTAATTGTGCAAGCCTTGATGCTTCACGAAGAGTTCGTACATTCCATTGCGCAATGCGCGTCCTGTTTCGTGTGCTGAAGGTCGTTGCCATAAAATCCAATCTGTTTATATGCTCTGTGTTCGTTTCTATAATCGGTTGTTTCCAGGCTAAGCGGATGATTGGTCCACTGTAGCCCGTTCCAGGATGATGGGGCTGCCATCTATCGTTGCCTAGAAACAACGCCCTCTGCAAGGTGTTTTCTGCATTATTGGGTTCAGTTTTGGGTCGCAGTTTTGTTTTCCTTTTTTTTCCGCCTGCAACCATAAGGCACTTATTAACAGCCGCCCCTAACATGAGGTACAGACGCTGACCCGATAGCCGCTCGCTCCGAGGCAGACGCTACCAGGATTCACATAGGGTCCGCGGGGTCGTTAAGCCCGTCATTCCTTGCCTTGGAATGCCCCTGCGGCTGTATAAGCGTTTAATAAATCTCAGAATGCCTGAAGGTGGAGAAGTCAGCCAACATATAATTGAATTTACACAATTGTCGGAAAGGCTAGCAGAAACTGAAATTATAATACAAGACGAGCTTTTGGTGATTATGCTTTTCTCCAGTTTGCCGCAAGAGTACGAGCATTTTGTAGTGGCTATGGAAACGCGTGACGCTTTGCCGAAATTGGCCCTTATTAAACAGAAAATTCTCGAAGAAGGAGATAGGCATAAACGAAAAAATTAAAAAAAAAACAACAACAAAAGCCCACCTAGCATTTACAATGAAAACATCGCCTAGTGACAACAAGCTTAACAAATTTAGGAAGCAAAACAAATACAAGCAAGGCAAAATGAAAGGCAAGTGTTATTATTGTGCCGAATTCGGACACTCTGCAAACAAATGTCCAGGACCACCGAATAAACAACAACACACAACAACAACATTTATTACATGTTATACAAGTAAAAGAAAAACAAGGCAAAGAAAATACAAAGTGGTGTGTTGATAGTGGTGCAACTTCACACATGTGCTGTGAACGTAGTTTATTTACGAATTTTGTTGAACACGAAGAAGAAATTCGATTTGAGGCGGATAAATATATATTGTCAAGATGAAAAGGTGACGTGGAATTTGAAATCAATAGGAAAAAATTAAATTCCAAAACGTTTTATATTCTCCTGAACTGAACATTTGTTTCCGTTGGCCGTATTGTTGATAACCGCTACACTGTAGTGTTCAATAAAACTTCTGCTGATGTAAAAAGTGCTAAAGGCAAAGTAATATTAAAGGCCTTAAAGTATGGTAACTTGTTTTTGTTTTAAAATAAAGTTGAAAGATTGTTTACAGCTACCAACATGAATCAACTGTGGCATAACAGACTTGGTCACTTAAATTATAGCTCGTTGTGCGATATGTTCAGGAAACAAATGGTAAAAGGTTTGGTATTAAAGGATAGCAGTCAAGTAGCTCAATGCAAAACTTGTATGTATTCTAAAATTCATGTTGCTCCATTTCCTCAAGAAACAACGAGAACAAGTCAGCTGTTAGAATTTATACACAGCGATTTATGTAGTCCCTTTAGTGTTAACTCTCTTGGAGGTGCGCGCTACTTTGTTACATTTGTTGACGACTATTCGCGCCGCATTTTCATATATTTTTCAAAAGCTGTGAAGTTTTTGAAACTTAAAATATTTAAACAACATGCTGAAACACAGACCGGTTGCAGAATCAAGGCTTTGCGGAACGATAATAGTCGCGAGTATATAAATAAAGATTTTGATAGTTTCTTGGAAGCCAACGGTATTATACGACAACTTACTGTGCCACATACTCCACAACAAAACGGCACAGCCGAACGGGCCAACCGTACCCTTGTGGAGATGGCTTGCTCTATGATGTTACATAGTAATGTTCAACCGAGTTTATGGGCAGAAGCTGTAAATACTGCCACTTACCTCCGCAACAGATGCCCTACAAAGATACTCAAAGATATAAAACCATATGAAATCTGGTTCAACAGAAAACCCAATCTTCAACACCTAAAAACATTTGGCTCATACGCAGTGCCTTTAAATAAAAATAGAAGTGGTGGAAAATTTGAGGCCAAGGGTGAAGAATTTATTATGGTTGGAAAGTTGCAAAAGCATACAGATTATACAACAAAAATAGTCGCAGCATAGTTAAACGCCGTGATGATTTGTTCAACGAAAGTGATTTTAATAACAGCACAAATGGACCAACAGCGCAAAAAGACTACTTAACAATAAATATTAATAATACCAACAAAAAGACGAAAATGATCAAGTAAGTAATATAGAATCTCTTCCTACAGTAGACAACAATGACGTATCAGATGACGAAACCGATGATTTTATCGGGTTTGAAAATGACGAAGATAGTGTTGGTGTCGTAGAGGTCGATAAACAGAAGGAGAGCGGCTGCAAGTCAAAAACAATCAGAACTGGTAAACGTGGTAGACCCCGTAAAACTCAGCTTAATAACATTACAAACGAAAGTGTTCCTAATACTGTTGAGGAAGCTCTTGAAGGTGCTGACCGGGAAAAATGGTACGAGGCAATGAAAAGCAAGATGACATCTTTAGAAAAGAATGAAACGTGGTCTTTGGTGAATCTACCAGCTGGTGCTAAGGTTATTAATACAAAATGGGTGTTTGCGTTAAAAAGGGGCGAGCACGGAAAAATAGAGCGTTTTAAGGAGCGCCTCGTAGCTAAGGGATGCAGCCAAAGGTTTGGTGTTGATTACGGTGAAACATTCTCACCGGTTGCTCGTTACTCTACCATTCGCTTAGTAATGGAGCTTGCTGTACAATGGAAGATGCACATGCACCATGTTGACATAAGTTCAGCATATTTGAACAGTGATATACAACATGAGATTTATGTGCGCCAACCGCAAGGGTTTGTTGACGAGGAGAGACCTGACAAAGTATTAAAGCTGCATAAGTCCATTTATGGATTAAAACAGTCCGGTAAAGAATGGAATTCAAAATTGGATCTCGTTCTTAAAAGTTTTGGCTTTGAGCAATGTGCAAACGAACATTACCTCTATAAGGCTACTCGTGAAGACTTGATTCTAGTTACAGTTTATGTCGATGATTTAATAATTGCATCTAAAAACAAAGATCATGTATTAACAGTAAAAGCATTATTAGCCGAAAAGTTCCCCATCACAGGTAAGGGAAAATTACATCATTACCTGGGTTTTGAAATGGAGCGAGATGGTGAAATTGGTACAGTATCCATTTGTCAATCGCAGTACATTAAAAATCTACTCAGGGAAAATGGAATGCAGGACTACAAAACGGTATCAACACCGCTCGAAACAAATTTTCAAGTGAAATGCGATGACAATAACTGCAAAGAAATATCACAGAAGGATTACCAATCCATCATTGGAGCGCTCATGTATCTTGCTATTACGTCTAGGCCAGATATTCTTCACTCGGCATCTAAACTGGCACAACGAAACGTGAATCCACACCTCGAACACATGCAAGCCGTAAAAAGACTTGCGTTACCTTCAAGGTACTATGAATTGGAAAATGGTGTTTGAAGCTGGTAAGAAATTAATTGAGGGTTATGTTGACGCGGATTGGGGAGGTAATTCTCTTGACCGTAAATCCTACACGGGCTTTATATTTTATGTTGGAGGCTGTCCTGTCTCATAGTTTTCATCGAAGCAGTCATGCGTCTGGCGAAGCGGTTCTCCTAAATGTAGATAACCAGGGTGCGTAAAAACTGGCATCTAATCCAGTCTTTCACAAGAGGACAAAGCACATCGATGTCAGATTTCATCATGTCCGTGAGGTTGTACGAAATAAGGACGTACTTCTCAAATATTGCCCAACAAATGAGATGATTGCTAACATTTAACTAAAAACTTGGCAAAGACTGAACACAATTATTTTTCTAAATTAATGAAATTTGAACAAATTGATTTTTATATGTATGAATATGCACTTAATTGGCATCACTTTTTTATTTTTGCAATGTGAATGTTGTCATGATATATTCTCCAGATATTCTTTTTTTACTATTCATTCTCTTTTTTAACTTGAACAAGTAAAAATCTCCCTTTTATAATAATTCAACTTTTAATCGTATTCAATAAAATAACGACACTTATTAAATAAAATAAACATCTTGTATATGTAGATATTGCACGAAATTTAAATATACAGTTTATCACGGATATTTGGTTTATTGCACATTTTCTATATTATCTCTTAATTTAATTAATACTATCGACAAAATATTTAATAAATTGATTAGCTATTTGGTAATTGTCTTTGCATTCTCTTTGGTTAAATATCGCAGTTTGTATCACAGATTGGGGATTCTTAAGCTCTAAGTTTTTTATATGACACCACATTTGCTTTTGGTCTTTGGTATTATTTACTTTATTGTTAACGTACTTATTTTTTCCTGTTCTATTTTTAGTTTATATAAATTTCTTATATTTTTATAATAATTCCAAGATTCATTAGTATTTTCCGTCTTGGCTTTTTGGTATTTTATAATTTTTTCTCTCTTAAGTGTTCTTAGTTCATTATTAAAGAATTTGTTTACATTATTTCTTTCTTTTATAGTTTTTTTATTAGTAAATTTCTTAATGGTATTCTCTATACATGAGTCAAAAGATGACACTCTATTATTTAAATCGCCATTTTTAGTTATGTTAACTCTTTCGCTAAGTTCTCTTTTAAATAAATTTTTATTATACTTGAATATATTTATTTCTTTGTTTTGTTCATTGCTTTAGTTCTCGTTTTCACATTCGATCATTATATCAATTGATTCGTAGTCCGATATTTTATTTGTATTGTTGTTTTTAGCTGATACATTCTTTCCGTTCGTTATGATGTAATCAATTATTGTTTTCGAATTTTCCGTGACCCTTGTATATACATCCACTATTTGTTTAAGACCATTGTCCTTTAGTCTATTCTCAATTTTGTTTTTGTAGAATCCATGTTTTGACCAGTCTATATCAAAATATCCTGCTACTATTATATCACAGTTTTCTCACACATTTCTTCTATAGCTTCTTCGAACACATCACAAAATTCTGCTTCATTACTATTTGGCTATCTGTATACGGCTGTTATTATAAAAAAACGTCTTTTATATTTAGCTGTACAATATTTTGAGTCGCACACTTTTTCGTATATTTTCGTAACATTCCATACTTTTTTGAAATAGATGATCACTCCCCCAGTTCATGTTGAGTTTGAATAAGTAATTATATGGTCATAGCCTTTCAATGATATTTCCTGTTCATCTATATTTTCTGTTAAATGAGTTTCAGAGAGTACCATAAAGTCTGGGTTTTCTACTGTAGCATTAATTTGAACTTGATTATAATTGCTTATAAGACCTTGCACATTTGTATATATACCACGTATTTGCTTTGATTGTTATACATTTAACCCAATTCTTTTTTTAATGTTCAGTTTATTTTGATAAAATGGACACTGCCTATTCATCGTGAAATGATTTTCATCTAGACCCAAATTTAAGTTTTTTGTTTATTCGCACACAATTTATATATTTTTCTAACGACCCTTTATTGCACTCATTATTTTTGTGATTTCCATGACATTTAATACAGATTTCTTCATTTCTACATTCACTTGATTTATGGTTGTATCCTTTACATTTATAACATTGGATTATTTCAGTTCCATCAAAAACTCTGCATTTCTCCCATTCAATATTAATTTTTTGTGCTGCCATCACTTTTTATACGATTCGTTATCAATTTTTAGTGTCACATTATATATTGTTTTATTATTTCGTTTGAAATCATATATTTTTATAGTATTTACTTCACTCTCTTGTAACATGGGATTCTGCTTTTTAATTTTTTCCAGCAATTCATCTTCAGGGTACTTAAATGTCATTTCCGTTATTTTTATTGACATTCCTATTGGGTTGAGTATTTTTATCTCGAATCCATCACTCATTTCATTTTCAATTGCATTTCTAACCTTTTCTCGCTCTTCATCATTTTCAGTTTGGATTACTATTGTTCCATTTTTCCTATTTTCCACATTTGTTATTTTCAAATTTACGGGATTTACTTTTTTATTTAATTCTTCCTTTGGTTTTTCAACACTTTTGTATTTTGGTTTCATAACTACAGGCATTTGTTTTTTTACATCCGGCATCACTATATCTTTTTTCGCGGTTTGAGCGTATGATATTTTGTATCTTTGATAGCTTTTTTTATTTCAGTGCACCGTTCAGCATTATTTTCTTCTATCAAGTTGTACATTTCTTTGTTTTTATTTTCAAACTGATCGACATTGCCGCATACATAGGCTTTTCTTGCACATTCCTTTAAATTTTGTTTGCTTTTGTAAACGCCATCTTGTATCTCCCTTAACACCAGGTCTACATTTTGTATATATTGTGGACAATCGTCACACATGAAACGCACAAAGTTATCTCCTTTCAGAATTCTTGATGCATATTGGTCTAAACCTGCTCATTTGGTCGTACGATGGTAAACTATATCGCATACTACACTACATCTTATGCCTGTTTCTCCTTTTATTGCTGTTTTGCATTTACTACATTCAGGCCCCAACTGTCCTACGGTCAATTTTATGAAGCAGATCAGATAATTTTACTTTTAAAAAATGAAAGTTTCGTTGGGATTCATACCAACAACCTACTGATTGGTAGTCACAAGCGCTTCTTATACACCATAGAGCAGTTGCATTTTTCATAGTAGTTTACGGGTTTAAGTACATAATATATCTTATTTATTATAAAATACTAAAACTTCAAATTGTTAATGGAAATTGGTGTGGTTGTTGTAAATTCGCCTTTTTTTGTCACACATACATCGATACTGAAATGCGTTCATGGGCACATGTACACATTGTGTGTATACATGTGCAATCGAAAAGCAAAGATTTCTTGTCTTTTTTTGTTTGTTTCTTTAAACTTATTTTTGTACGTTTATTAGTATAATATTATGCATTTTAGTTATTTTTATTACTTTTACCTTTTATTTGAAGTTTGTTTTTTTAAAGGATTTTTGATAGCTTTAAATTATTTTCAATATGAAGATAATATTGGAACATTTTAATTATTAGACTAACAGATTTATGTAATAGTTGGCGATATTTTTTTTATCAATTTTGGGAGAATTTCTTTATTATTAATTTTTTTCTTACGTTTCAAATCTTTTCTTTGTTTAGTCGATGTGTGAAAAATTATATAAGTGCTAATAAGGGGATGTGAATATTTTTATAATGTAAGAAAGCGTTACAAATTTGTTACGGAATTCATAATTTATGGCTGACTTCATAAACGCAGTTTGCAAAGCAACACTAGAATGCCTTGTAAACTCATGCTTCTAGTGTTGCTTTGCAAGCTGTGTTTATGAAATAGAGATTAGAACCAATAATGCGTGATCGTGATTAATTTTTTGTTTCCATCATGGGACCATAACCTTTAGATGTTAATTCCGTGAGGAAAGGTAATAATTCCTAAGCATACCAGATTGTCCTTCATATTAAACCCGCCGCCTATTCCCTTTGCAAGAGCACATATGTCAGGTTCCACTCCTATATGTTCGTATGCGAATAATTTTCCTGACCTAGCGGCACCGCATTGCACTCAATCAAAAAATAACAATGGGCCTAATTACGGTTGTCGAATTTTCGCCTTCGACTTCGACAAGTTGTACTAGATTAAAGAACCACACAGTATTATACTTTAATCTTGTCCACACTGTCGAAGTCGAAGACGAAAATTCGACAACCGTAATAAGGCAGAATATGTCATTTTCACCGCACAGCTTTCTTAGTTCTTTCATAAAGACTTCATTCATTACTTTGATACAAAGGTTCAGAAAATACGCACATCATACATACATAACTGTACTGTTCAAAAGCAACCAACATATATTTTTATTTACATAACATTTATGTGTGTCTAAATTTTGTACGGTGGCGAACTCGCACATAAATGTGTTTTATTTTAATATTTGGTTGCGTACACGAACATGAGTCGTACACGTACAGTTCGATCCGAACACACTTGAACTGCACATGGTCGCGTGTATTTTATTTTAAGTTCGTGTACAGAAAAAGTACATGTACGATACACAAGTTTGAATGTAGCCGTACACGAAGTTCGTGTACGTGTGCTCAAAAAAAAGTACATACATGTACGATACACGAGATAGCGTATTACATATTTATTGCTTGTGTTGTGGATGTATGTTAATGCATATTTTATTATTGTACGAATAGAACTGCATTAATTGTGATCGAATCTATGCACCTTTCTTAATGAAATTTTTATTGTACATTTAAGTTTTAATGAATTGAGATAATTTCGATACAATAAAACTAATAAAGTCGAAAACACTTTTTAAGCATTTGAAATTCATTTGCGGTATCTTAAAATTTTTATCTACATATCGATGGCTTAATATAAAAAAGGTGTAACTCGATTTTTTGTTACTTTATAGGGGAAGGAAAAAACTTAAAAAAATCCGTAAAATTTTAGATTCAAAAAAAGTGTTAATGCAATTTTTAATAAAAAGGCAACACATTTTATTTTTCATTAATAAAGTTTAATTAATAATTGATGTGAGCTCCTGGTCCTTTCTTGTTTAAAATTAATTTTTTTATTAAAATATTTATCGATATTTTGCCAACAATTTGTTGGCCTCGCCAGGTATATTATTGTCCTGCACGTCATTGCAACTGTCGGGAACAAGTATTAATTTTGTGATAAAAGGAAAGGACACTTTGGCTTTCATTTATTTCATTCCTTAGCATACAGCTTATTAGAACGACGCTTAGATTTATATTTACCAATATGCATAGCTCTAACTTTTATTTGTTATACTATCGAAGAAAAAGAAAGAAGACTTCCTGCCAGGCCCACAATGTCATACGTATTCGTTTTTTCGTACAACTTACATTTAAAACAAAAACAAATTCTAAAATTTCGTTTTTGTTTTAAATGTAATTGTGCGAAAGAACGAATACCTGTGACATCGTGGGCCTGGCAGTTAATAAAAAAATAATTAAGTACCTGTGGCCTGTACAAGAACTATTTGACCATTTGTTAAAAAAAACCTACTACAATAAATGTGTAAAAAAAACGGAAGTCGTTTGACTTGGGACGTTGTAAAAAAATTTTAGCCCATTTAAGTCAGGTAGAATCATTTTGTATTGATGTTGTATTATATGACTTATTTTGTAAAGGCTGGGCGGCTTCTTATTAAAAAAACACAGGACAATATTAATATTAACCTTGAAAGAATTTTTTAAGGAACTGTAAACAATTTAAGACACACTTTTATTGTTGTTGCATCATATAATGTCTGAAAAATAGCGATATCCCTATTAGAATTTTGTGGAATTGAGCCAATAAAAATATCGTGAACGAAGTTATAACGATACAACCCGCCATAAGAAATTATACATGATGCACCTTCTATATAATTTATATTCTTTGGTGTGACTGTACTTTAAGTTCGTGAACGGCTAAAAATTAAAACATTAGCTATTGAAAAAATCTCATACATGTAAATGAAAACGACAATAATTATTTAAACCAAATTTATTTTAAAATATTAAAATAATTCATTAGCAGCTATAGGGAATAAATAAAAACAAAAAAATCGCTCTGTGTGCTCAAAATTAATTTTTTAATTTAACTTTAGAGTTAATTACAAATCTTAGAAATTGTAAAAATAAGTCGGATCAGTTCGAGGTTATCACTAATCTTGCATGCAAATTCTTAGCATAATCGAACACAATGGAATCAATATAATAACTTGGAATGCAAGAGGCATTCGAAATAAATATTTAAAATTATTTGAATTTTTAACTAGTCGTAGTATACATATTTGTTTAGTATCCGAAACTGGTCATAATTCCAACTTATCTATCAGAAACAATGAATTTAAAATTTATAGAAACGATAGGATAAATGCACGAGGGGGTGGTGTAGCAATAATTATAAGAAAAAATATTCCGTGTCAATTACTACCTATTATTAACACATCTGTTATTGAGAACATTGGCATCAAACTATTCACCAATTTAGGTTCAATTGATATTTACTCGTTCTACTACCCTGGCGGTTCAGCAGGTTCAGATGGTGTAAGAAAACAACAATGCGCATCTTACAATCATAAACTCACTAGTAACGAAAGATATATAATAGGCGGTGATTTTAATAGTAGACATCGATCTTGGGGATGCATTAGAGCAAATTGCTGGGGAAATATTTTACATGAATGATTACAATCATACAATATTGATATTATATATCCTTGTGATAATACCTACATACCTTCAAGCGCTAATAGAAAAGGTTCAACACTGGACGTATTCCTGACAAACGATCCGCTTATAATGTCTCCAGCGCAAGTCGTAAACGACATGAGTTCGGACCATTTGCATGTAAAATTGTCACTAAATAGTAATTACAATAGCACAAATTATTTTAGATATCATTTTCACAATGCAAATTGGAACAGGTTCTTAAATAAAAACATAAATCTACCTGACATCAACAATATCTTGAATATAATAAATTGCGAAAATGTTTTAAATGATTCAATCGCTTTTAGTGTGCCTAAAATATATCCCTCATAAAGAGGAAAATCATTGCCCTAACATATTAAGAATATGATACAACGGAGAAATAGTTATCAGCGGAATTGGCAAAGATACAGGAATCTAAATGACTTTTATCAGATGAAGATATTTAATCTGAGAATTCGTGACTAAATTGATTCATTTAGAAATAAATCTTGGGACTATTTATTATCAACACTTGATAAAGGCTCGCCAACCTTCTGGAACTTGATCAACATTTTAAGAAAGTATTTGTTCTTTCTTTCAGACTCTAGGTCATATCAATTATTTAAATAAAACTCTTTTTATGTTTTCTTAAATTTGTTGTATAAATTTAGTCAATTTATTTTTATTTTTTTATAAAATTTATTTTTTCGATATTTCGAGCACCTTCGGTGCTCTTCTTCAGGAAAAAACTATAATAAAACAAAAATACAAAAAACAAACAATTGTTAATATTTTTGTAAATAAAAATGTTTTTTTTAAACAATAACAAAAAACGTAAACATTAAAAATAAAAGCACAAAGAATCTTACTTTAAAGAATGTTCAAAATATACTAAAAGCTTCTTTTTTGTTTATATTTTGATATTATGTGTTTATATGCATGCGCGCAATTTTCTGTGTCTGTTTTAAAATTCATTCGTATGTTCGCGGGAGTATTAATTATGTGTAACATCTCAATTGTATACCTTTTTTTGTAATTGTTTTCTTGTTGTAATATTGCTGTATTACTAAAATTGGGAGAGGGTCTATTATTTGCACAGTAGGCTGCTAACGCCCTTTTTTGTTCTGTTGTGCCTTTTTTTGTTTTGTAGTCCGACTTATGTGCTGCTAATCTTGTTCGTAGTTTAGACTTTGTCGTTCCTACATATACTTTATTACAATTACTAAGCCCATCTCCGTTGCAAGGTATTTGATAAATTACATTGGATTTATCTAATAAATCCAACTTTGTTTTTGTGTTCGCGAATAACATATTAAGTGTTCTGTCAGTCTTAAAAGTAATATTAACGTTTTGCTTATCGAAAATATCCGAGTACGAAATTCTTTCAGAAAACCCAGGAACGTAAGTCATTGATTTAAAAATCTTTTCCGTTTTCTCAGTAGGCACTTGGTTGATATTTTCAGTAGCGTGTTTGATAATGTCGTTTGTCATGTTAAACGAAAAACTATTCATTTGTAATATTTCCCTTATTCCCTTATTAAAATTTTTAATTTTATGTGGCAGTTCTAAAACCACTTTCCGAAGGTATAAAACTTCTGAGAGTTCAGAAAAACACAAAGAATAAGTGACGACTTTAATCTCCTAGAAATATTTGCAAACATTTTAAGCTGATTTATTAGCTGACTTGTAAGGAGCAGGCCCAAGTTGCGGCCACTAACTTTTGGTAAAATTTTCTTAATTCCGAGTGAATAATTGTTGAGACAATTATTTAATTTTATAAATAGTGGAAAAAATTGAAATTTATTTAGAGTAAATAAATAATTCTTTATGTGGTAAAAATTGAAGTTATTTAGAGTAAATCAAATTATTCCAAGCTTGGTTGTATACGATGTGTACTGACGGCGAGTTCAAAGGTAAGTAAGTTGTTCTCACTGAAATGCAGATCTTGAGTCGGCTTTGGCTTTGCCTTAAGCTTAATAAAAATCTCGGTAACAAACCCGAAGTCAAACGGTTTGACCGGTTGGCATCTGCATTGCGGTGAGAGCCGCTTTACACAACATATGGATAAATACAGTGAAGTCAGGGCAAGTATAATTTGAGGTAAGTACTTCATATATATAGTATAAATAAATTTAACATTAGATTTAGAGTACAATTTTAGTATTAGATTTACAATTTATATATATAATTTTAGATTTATAATTCAATTTTAATTCTAGATTTACAATTCATGTGTTAGTTATATGATTCAATTTAAAATTTACAAAAAATTCAGACTTACAACTAATTTATATTATTGTCCAAACTAGTTTGGACACCGAGAAATTCCGATGAGTCAAGAAAGTGCCTGAGCATAAAATATTTCATAAAAATGTGTATGGTGTAGAAATTTTTACATTCTTTTCCGCTGTCTGTTTCAACGCGCAACGCCGAAAAACTTCTAAATGGATTTTGATGAAATTTGGTGTGGATATATTAATACCTCAGTTAACATATAGGATACTTTTTATAGAAAGTATATTTTTTCAAAGGGGAAATAGAGGAAAAAGCGAAAGTACGCAATTTTACTGAAAATTATATTGCAAACCTAGGAGCTGCATTTTATTTTTATATTATGTTAAATCAGTCAAGGTTGTCTTTTTGTTTGGCTAAACTAATTTTCAGTTTAAACAAAACAGTAGTAAATCACTGATTCGTGTATTACTTATTTCTCAATAAAAAATAATATTGTATGTTACACGATTACTAAAATCATCCCATCTGGTGAAAAAATTAATTGTTTATTTTATTTTACGCACAAACTATTTAAAGTGCTAAATATATTTCTTACGGTAAGATTACAGTTCTCAAAATCACTAAATTTTATGGGTTTAAATATGGTGACTTAAATAAAAATAAAAAGATCAACTTTTCAATCCAATTCAATTCCTCTATTTACCTATAATATTTACATTTTTATTTTTATTTAAATTATATATTTAAGTGTTCAAGAATTTTTCTTTTTCAGCTTAATAATAGATCTATATTTACAAAATTTCTATAAACATACGAGGGCGGATTGATATTGACAAACGTCAGCTGTTAAAATTTCACCCAAATTCATCGACAAATAGTGTTAGTCGTTTGAAGTAAGCAACTTTTGTGTTTCTTGAAAAATGGAAAAAAGTGAATTTCGTGCAGTGATTAAACACTATTATTTGATGTGGAAAACGGCGAAAGAGAGAAAAGAAAAGCTCGATAAACATTACGGTGAGTCTGCTCCGACAGATTACATGGTAAATATTGAATTGTTAAATTTAAACGCTGCCGAACAAGTACTGCAACAATACCATCAACAGGAAGGCCAAAAGAGGTGGTTACTGAAGACAATATCAAGAAAATCCTCGATATCGTTGTGGATGATCGCCGAGTCAAGTTACGTGAGATTGTTGAAATGGTAAACATATCATATGAACACGTGTGTTCAACATTTTGCATGAACATTTGTATATGAAAAAGCTTTCTTCAAGATGGGGCCGCATTTGCTCTCAATTGACCATAAACGTAAACGTGTGCAGTCTCAATGGCAAAGATCTATGAATTGGGCTACGAATTGGAACCTCATCCGCCATATTCTCCGGATTAAGCCCTAGTGACTACTTCCTATTTCAAACCTAAAGAAATGGCTCGTTGGAAAGAGATTTAGCTCTAACGATAAAAATATTGACCAAACAAATGCCTATTTTAAGGACCTCGAAAAATCCCTTTTTTTTTGGAAGGGATACAAAAACTGGAGAATTCAGACATCTGGTATTAAAATTTTGTGTAAGCCTATTGATCTTATGTGGAAATATCTCCAAGCCCGCAATATCATGGAGGCGTATGGTGGAAAAAACCACGGGAGGTTATATACAAGTTTTAATAACTTATTTTGAGCTATTTGAAATTCTTTAATATGGCAAGATGCGCTAGTTGACCAAACGGGGACTGCATTGAAAATTACAGCGTGCAAAATGGACTTCAGAATAAGTTTTTTATTATTAATGTTAAGGATACGGTTCAATATGTTAATTTTTTCATTACATAAGGTATATGACCTTTAAACTTCATTTTGGGATCGAGCATAATACCCAGATATTTTACTTTTTGTTCCCATTGAACAGAATTATTATTTAGCATTGTTTTCGTTTCCTAGTAATAGATAAAATGTCAGATAATGCTCTCTATGTAGATTAGTTATAATATCAACAGCCAATATTTCAGAGCTTAGGATTGCTGTGTCATCAGCGAATATTGGCAAAGTGCAGTATTCCAATTGAGGGAAATCAGATGTATATAAATTATAAAGGACGGGAGATAAACATGACCCTTGGGGACAACCTGCCGTTAAAGAATGACTTTCAGAATGATGTGAGCCAATGTGAACTTTAAAAGAACGAGAGGCGAGAAAACTGTAAATTATTTTTGTCAATGCTGTTGGGAAATTAAAAATTTATCATTTTAAAGACAAGACCTTCGTACCAGACTGAATCAAAGGCAGCTTTGACATCTAATAGAACCGTTCCCGTTGACTTTTGATGGTTAAAGTTTGTTTGTACTAAATTTCTTATTCTTATCAGCGGGTGAGCTGTGTTATGTCCTCTGCGGAATCCAAATTGTTGAGGTGGAATAATATTATTGTCTTCCATAAAATCAGTTAATTTAATTTTAATAACTTTTTCTAAGATTTTGCTTACGTTCGACAATAAGCTGATAGGACGGTATGACAATGGACTATGTCCTCTGCGGAATCCAAATTGTTGAGGTGGAATATTATTGTCTTCCATAAAATCAGTTAATTTAATTTTAATAACTTTTTCTAAGATTTTGCTCACGTTCGACAATAAGCTGATAGGACGGTATGACAATGGACTATCAGATTGTTTACCAGGTTTTTTGATTGGGATAACTTTAGCCTCCTTAAACTTTTGGGGAAAATAGCAGAGCTTTAAACAAGAATTAATTATGATTGTTAAGAATTTAATGCTTTTGTTGGGAAGTGCTTTCAGGCATCTATTATTAATACTGTCGACACCAGGTGATTTTTTATTTTTTTAAGTTTTTAGTATTTCGGAAATTTCTGAACTATTTATTAAACATACATCCAATGGATTAATGGATTATTTTGTTTTAAAATAAGGATATTGTTTGTCTTCTTTCTTAAAATATGTTAATTATTTTCTTCGACCTTAGAATTTGTAAATATTTGTTCTTTCTTTCAGGCTCTAGGTCATACCAATTATTTAAATAAAACTCTTTTTATGTTTTATTAAATTTGTTGTATAAATTTAGTCAATTTATTTTTATTTTTTTATAAAAATTTTTTTCCGATATTTCGAGCACCTTCGGTGCTCTTCTGTAGGAAAAAACTATAATAAAACAAAAATACAAAAAACAAACAATTGTTAATATTTTTGTAAATAAAAATGTTTTTTTTAAACAATAACAAAAAACGTAAACATTAAAAATAAAAGCACAAAGAATCTTACTTTAAAGAATGTTCAAAATATACTAAAAGCTTCTTTTTTGTTTATATTTTGATATTATGTGTTTATATGCATGCGCGCAATTTTCTGTGTCTGTTTTAAAATTCATTCGTATGTTCGCGGGAGTATTAATTATGTGTAACATCTCAATTGTATACCTTTTTTTGTAATTGTTTTCTTGTTGTAATATTGCTGTATTACTAAAATTGGGAGAGTGTCTATTATTTGCACAGTGGGCTGCTAACGCCCTTTTTTGTTCTGTTGTGCCTTTTTTGTTTTGTAGTCCGACTTATGTGCTGCTAATCTTGTTCGTAGTTTAGACTTTGTCGTTCCTACATATACTTTATTACAATTACTAAGCCCATCTCCGTTGCAAGGTATTTGATAAATTACATTGGATTTATCTAATAAATCCAACTTTGTTTTTGTGTTCGCGAATAACATATTAAGTGTTCTGTCAGTCTTAAAAGCAATATTAACGTTTTGCTTATCGAAAATATCCGAGTACGAAATTCTTTCAGAAAACCCAGGAACGTAAGTCATTGATTTAAAAATCTTTTCCGTTTTCTCAGTAGGCATTTGGTTGATATTTTCAGTAGCGTGTTTGATAATGTCGTTTGTCATGTTAAACGAAAAACTATTCATTTGTAATATTTCCCTTATTCTACTGATATTTTTTTTATGGTATATGGTGTCACTAATCTGCAACACTCTTTTCGTAAAATTCTGTGCTGTGTTAATTTTCACGTGTTTACCATTTCAACAATCTCACGTAACTTGACTCGGCGATCATCCACAACGATATCGAGGATTTTCTTGATATTGTCTTCAGTAACCACCTCTTTTGGCCTTCCTGTTGATGGTATTGTTGCAGTACTTGTTCGGCAGCGTTTAAATTTAACAATTCAATATTTACCATGTAATCTGTCGGAGCAGACTCACCGTAATGTTTATCGAGCTTTTCTTTTCTCTCTTTCGCCGTTTTCCACATCAAATAATAGTGTTTAATCACTGCACGAAATTCACTTTTTTCCATTTTTTAAGAAACACAAAAGTTGCTTACTTCAAACGACTAACACTATTTGTCGATGAATTTGGGTGAAATTTTAACAGCTGACGTTTGTCAATATCAATCCGCCCTCGTATGTTTATAGAAATTTTGTAAATATAGATCTATTATTAAGCTGAAATAGAAAAATTCTTGAACACTTAAATATATAATTTAAATTAAAATAAAAATGTAAATATTATAGGTAAATAGAGGAATTGAATTGGATTGAAAAGTTGATCTTTTTATTTTTATTTAAGTCACCATATTTAAACCCATAAAATTTAGTGATTTTGAGAACTGTAATCTTACCGTAAGAAATATATTTAGCACTTTAAATAGTTTGTGCGTAAAATAAAATAAACAATTAATTTTTTCACCAGATGGGATGATTTTAGTAATCGTGTAACATACAATATTATTTTTTATTGAGAAATAAGTAATACACGAATCAGTGATTTACTACTGTTTTGTTTAAACTGAAAATTAGTTTAGCCAAACAAAAAGGCAACCTTGACTGATTTAACATAATATAAAAATAAAATGCAGCTCCTAGGTTTGCAATATAATTTTCAGTAAAATTGCGTACTTTCGCTTTTTCCTCTATTTCCCCTTTGAAAAAATATACTTTCTATAAAAAGTATCCTATATGTTAACTGAGGTATTAATATATCCACACCAAATTTCATCAAAATCCATTTAGAAGTTTTTCGGCGTTGCGCGTTGAAACAGACAGCGGAAAAGAATGTAAAAATTTCTACACCATACACATTTTTATGAAATATTTTATGCTCAGGCACTTTCTTGACTCATCGGAATTTCTCGGAATTAAGAAAATTTTACCAAAAGTTAGTGGCCGCAACTTGGGCCTGCTCCTTACAAGTCAGCTAATGAATCAGCTTAAAATGTTTGCAAATATTTCTAGGAGATTAAAGTCGTCACTTATTCTTTGTGTTTTTCTGAACTCTCAGAAGTTTTATACCTTCGGAAAGTGGTTTTAGAACTGCCACATAAAATTAAAAATTTTAATGAAGACTGGTAATTATTATAGTTATTTGTGCAACATTTTAAAATTTTTACATATGTGATTCCTTTGATATGTTAACTTATAAAAAAATCATTGAATCCACCGTCCAATATATGTAATAATGTATTGTGTAAAAGATTCACGTATTTTGATAAAAATAATTTACGTGAAACGAAAGGGGCCTCAAAACTGTTCTTGTTTTATTTTTGTTCTACATCCTAGATAATAGAATAAACATTAACCACACACATGTTTTCGTTTTAAGGCTGGTAAATTAAAGCATCGTCCCAAATATGAAGCTCAAGTTAATGAAAATTGCAGTGGAATTGGATCGAACTTAAGAAGCGTTGTTATATTAGCTATTTTAATGATATTGATGATGTTTGCTGTTCACTGTACATGGGTTACGAGCAATGCTTACTCCAGCCCTTCAATTGTTCTAGCATTTCATAACAGTCAAGATGGGTATTTTTTCAATTTCATTTTTATATTGCAGCTTAATAAACATATTTTCCATTAGATCTCGAAATATTTTGGACGATTTTAGAGAAGCATATTATTGGCTTTCACAAAATACTGAAGATAATTCTAGAATAATGTCTTGGTGGGATTATGGCTATCAAATTGCGGGTATGGCAAACAGAACTACACTTGTCGATAACAACACATGGAATAATAGCCACATCGCCCTCGTTGGAAAAGCAATGTCATCTACGGAAGAAAAGTCTTACGAAATAATGGCATCACTAGACGTGGATTATGTTCTTGTAATATTTGGAGGTGTGATAGGTTATTCTGGAGATGATATAAATAAATTTTTGTGGATGGTTCGAATTGCAGAAGGCGAACACCCAAAAGATATAAAGGAAAGCGATTATTTTACGGAACGCGGCGAGTTTCGAGTAGATTCCGAAGGTGCTCCTGCGCTTCTAAACTGTCTGATGTACAAACTAAGTTATTACAGATTTGGTGAATTGAAGCTAGATTACAGGTAAATAAATCAAATATAATTACTTCTATGCTGATTCTTCTTATTTTTGTCCAGAATGCCAACTATATAAATAAAATGTTTCTTATAATTTCGAATTTTCTATGAAAGCCATATCTACTGAAATATTTTAAAATATTTTCACCAAATTTGCATATCCGTGAATTCGTATATGCTTAATTCTAATCAAATTATAGTATGTATTAAGGTTTTTTGTTATGTTTTTCTTAATTGGCGTTCATATTTCTTAATCAAAGAGTCCTTTTTATTTTGATTTTTGTAATTTTGTGGCAAAAATTATGTTTATGGGCTAACAGATTTTCTAGAAGGGTTCTCATAATGGTTAGTAAAAACTACTAAATATGAACAAAATTCATAATTTTTATCGAAAATTTCTGCCCACATTGCATTAACATAGTTAGGTTAGGTAAAAAGCCTGGTGAGGAGTAAATTTCACACCCTCGCCTAGAGATCAATATGGTCCATTAATTTTTAGCTATTGAAAAGAAGAAAAATGAAGAATAGAGAGAAAGAGAACATCAATGCTGGGACAGTGACACAGAATGTGTTCCACTTTCTCTAGCTCCTCCGGGTCCTCACACAAACCCGCAAATATCCGACAATTCGGATCCCATTCTCATTGCAATTCTGCCTCTCAGGCAGTGGCTCGAGATAAAACCTATCATGCCCCTAACGCAGAACTTACTTCTGCCCAGCAGCGAATCCGAACCGGTCCTCCTAACTACCGGCCATAGCGCACGTGATTCCCGGCAGAGTGTTCGATTCCTCCAGATCCTATTTGTTCCGCTCAGAACCCATCCCCTGATCCTTACAAAATAGATGCCCATCGGAGGCCTAACCTCCTCGTGGACAGACCTGATTCTCCATTGCTGAGCCCAGTCTTGCCAACTTATCGGCCACCTCATTGCCGGTGATGTCGCAGTGACCCCCTACTAGCTTGGAGTTCACATGACTGCCCTTTAAGTTCTTAAGAGCCGCCTGGCTGTGCACATATATAGTGAACTCAGAGCCCCTAGCAATGTTTCTTTTGACCAATTCTACGGCTCTCAAGATCCCTAGAACCTCCGCCCGAAAGACACTGCGGTCGTCAGGTAGCCCATCTGATAGCCAGATCCTTAATGTAGACCCCCGCGCCCGTGCTGCTCATTGAGCCATCAGTGAATATAGCAAATCCCCTATACAATCCGTCATTATATGATCAGCTCTCCCTACACGGCAATATTACCCCCGGCAAACGCCCAAAATCTACCTTAATGCCTACACAATCCGTAGAGCCGCGCGAGCCTTTATAATAACCATCATCGCCAATTTCAGCCTGCATGAAATTTCCTGACAATCCTAACTTCTTCAGTCTAAGAACTTTCCATCACATACTGCTCAATAGGCAGATGATGTAGAATAACATCCAGTGCCGCTTGAGCAGTACTTCTCATAGCTCCCATCATGCCGATCGGCGCACGCTTCTGAGCCTTAGACAGAAGGTTTCTTCGACTAACAAGTCCCAATGCCTTCCGCCAAACAGCATCCATACGTTAGAATGGGTCTTATCACCGAAGTGTACTGCCATCCCATTATTTACGGCCGGTGTCCTCTACCTATCGATGATTGCAAGGATAGTAGGCATTGAGACTCCTTTTAAGTCTCTCCGGAGTGTTCCCTCTCCAGATCAGATTACTGTCCTGAAAGCCTCCTAGATACTTAGCACTATCAGATAGCCTAAGCTCTACTCCACCTACATAGTAGCGGTAACCTAAAATTCTTCACCTTGTACCTCCTAGTAAATAGAACCAACTCTGTCTCAACCGGATTGACTCCCAGACCCTTATCAGTAGGTCATGCCGACAGTTCGCCAAGCGACTGCATGACTTCGCTAATTGTCAGCAGAATCTTGTCCGATACCAATATCATCCGCATATGTCACGACCTTTTGTCCTATTCAATTGTACTAACATGAACTTGACAGTCAAGAGCTATAATAAGGGAGAGAGAACTCCCCCCTCTGTGGTTACGCTAGTCACCAGATTCCTGAAGAGTTCCCTTCCTCAAACCTAGTGAACAACTCTGCTGCTAAGCATCACACTCGACCAAAAATAACGGAACCTCTAGATCACCCGGTACCTGTCTAATGGCCTATATCATCAAATTGTGGAAGGTGCAGACTATATCTAGGAAGGCCTTCAGCGTGTACTCCCTGCTTTGAAATCCCCGCTCTATATAACCCACCACAACACGAAGCAGAAAATAAGGCCAAGTTCCTATCCAAAACTTTCAGCCGTAAAAAGTTCTTGATATGTACAATACCATCTCATTTCTAGGCAACCTGTAAGCTTGACAATATTTTTCCCATAATTCTTTCCCATACTAGAAAGGAAAAAATATTGCCAAGCTAACAGGTTGCCTAGGAATGAGATGGTATTGTGCCTATCAAAAACTTGGTCTTTATTTTGACCTCAGTACTTTTTACGGCTGAAATTTTTGGATATCAACTTGGCCGTATTTTCACATTTATGTCAATAATTAAGTATAATATTGTTTTATTTATGAATAATTATTTCTGTTTATAAATAATTATTCAAGATTAGAGCATGCAAATCGTAACGAAAGATTCATATTACAACTGGATACTTAGTCATCACAATGACGTTGGGTAAAACTTATGCATGTATCAAGTATGGAACATATACTGTCAATTTTCAGATCCCCAGATTATGTGGTTCAAATGTTACTTTTTTAAACATATCTAAAGTTTTCTAGATACTTTAAACATATGTGTTATATTTTTTTAACTTTCCATAAAACTTAGTAACTTTAATTTTAGAAAAGAAATAATCACATCTATTTAAACTATTTTATATATCAATTACAGAGGTCCTGCAGGGTACGATAGAACTAGGAATGCGGTAATCGGGAACAAAGACTTTGATCTGACTTACCTCGAAGAAGCCTATACGACAGAACATTGGTTGGTGCGAATTTATCGTGTGAGGAAACCAGACGAGTTCAATAGGCCTTCAATTAAACTTAATCGGCGTACTGTTACTTCTTCAAATTTTATTTCCAGAAAGGTAAGTGAATAACCTTCGAAATACTAGGTGTGGAGCTTTTCTGACATTCTTTATATAAATATCACATACATATTCAGTTATACTGCAACTAATTAGCGACTCCTATTCATATCCATAGTCGCCATGTTGCTTTGGTATTCCAATGATTCTTCGTGGTATTGGTTTTCTTCTGTCAAGGACTCTTCTTCTAACCGGTAGCTGCTGTTTTCTGTTGGATAATCTGTATGTTCTGTTTCTATGGTAGTTGCGTTGAATTTTATGCGGTGGCCCGTACTGATTCGATTGCTACATATGTTGAGGTATTTTCCATTTTCTATTTTCGACCGGCCTGTTCATGTAATTCATGTGTCTTGTTCTCATACGGCAGTCCATAGGTGCCGGGAGTGTCATTGATTTTGGTGGAGGCAATACGTGACCGTGTTGCTGATAATTTTCTTGGTTAGAGGACATTTGCTGTTGTTTGAAATTTGGTTTCTGTGGGTATTGAGTAGAGTATGCTAGATGAGGTGCAAAGTATTTTTGTGCTTGTTATATTGTGTGTCTTAGGTGCTGGCATTGGCGGTGGTACTTGACCTTTTACGTGACTTCCAGATAAGAAATTCCAGTTTATTTGGTTGTCCAGTTTTTGGCAGAAATACAATGCGTGAGGGAGATCCTTGGGTTCTCGAACACCAAGTAATCTTTAAGACCCCTAAAAAATGTATCTAGAGCCTTGTCTCTGTACGTTTGCGTCAATAATTTTATTGATTTATTGCTCGCTTCCATGCATGAAATCTTATTGAGGATTCGAGTCAGGTAGAAGTCGTAGCTTTTTATGAGAATTACTAAAATTTTTTAGTTTTTAAATTTGTTAATCGGACTATTTAGTAAAATATTAATAGCTTTATTAAAAACAAAACACTTGTATAGCATAACTATATAATAAATGTATAGCTGTTGCTGTTTTTACATTTTCTACAAACCTCGAAACGCTGGAAGCATGCTGTAGTATGTGTGCTATAATTTGGTACGTTACTATGTGCTAAATTTGTGCACACTGCTGTTTGTAAAATGAGCTTTTTAATAAAGTAAACAAAACTGAAAATTAAAAAGAATAAATTACTTTATGTACTGTCAGTAAATTCCACGGAGTTCATTCGTTATGAATTGAACTATTAAACAAAAATTGATTTCGTGGGACTATGTTAATATAATCAATGATCTAGAGTAAAATTTAGTATATAAGCTGGAATAAAATTAAATGAAGATCAGAGTTAAGCATAACTTTAAACAAAGCGGTTTTAATTCTCAAAGAAAAAAGGGCATTTTGATGCTTGTAGAATATCGGCAGTAGTGCTAAGAAAATACTCAAACCTACACTAACGCACGCATCACCACATGGCGATCCTGCGCAATCTAATTTACAAAAAGATCCTGCCTAATCTAATTTATAAAAAGGCCCTGCACAACTTGATTCAAAGAAAAAGGTCATACCGAATTTGATTTAAATCCCTGCCAGGATTGAAATAAACTTTTTTAGGCAAAAATCCTTTCAAACAAATTTTAACTTACCTAGACGATACAGACCTTACTTGTAAATTTTGATGAGATCCCGCAATACTAATCATTTTTCAATGTCAACGCAAGAAGAAACAAATAATATATTCGATACATCGGGCCAGACAGGAGAAACATAAAAGGGAACTTGAGATCTTAAAAAAAATATCGACTCCGAAGAAAAGAGGAGGAAGAAAAAGGAAGCTCCAGAGCGAATTCAAAGAATTATTGACATAAGTGTAGGAAAGCAAAAAAAAAAAAGAACTCATAAGAAAACTAAACAAATTAAGAAATAAAGGTTGGAAAAAATGATAAATGAACAACTATTTTATCATAACATTAAAAGACAGAATTGAATTTAATTTTCAAAACATAAACATGGGCATTGCAGATATAAAATTAGAAGGACATGCGAATGCATACGCCTTAAATGAAAATAGGATAACTATAAGTCAAAAGATATTAATAATTCTATTAATGATTTTTGTACTTGTCGCTATATTTAAATTTTTAAAACATATAAAAAAAGATAGTAAGAAATAATGTCCAAAATGTATAGAACACTTTTTATAAAAAGTTATTTTAAAAAAAGATAGACCACATGGAACAAATTATTGAAGAACTAGAGAAATTAATAATAAATGCTAAAAAAATCTATAACAAAAAATATACAAAAGACACAATACAAGAAAAACAAAAGTTAATAGAACAACTAAGTGAAAGTTTTGGAAAACTTGTAGGGCATTTGACAAATCCATTAAGAGAAGAAAAATAATCCAACTTAGAAATCTGAAAAAGACAGCAACCCAGTTATTAATGGAACATAAGGGAGAAAAATTAGAAAATGCGAAAGAAATTGAAAAATCTAGTAATCATGTCGAATTCCGATAGTAAAACGGCTTCTTTGACGGAAAACCAAAACATCATACTGATCTTAATGAATAAGCAAAAAAATAACCTAATAAAATATGTAGTAGCAATGAAATTGACAGACAAGGTCAGGGACATTTTAATGATAGAAAATATACCTGAAACTTTTGAAGAACTAAAAACATCCCCAACTAAGAATTTTAAATTAACAAGAACAGCAAGTACCATTTATTTAGAATTAAAGAATACCAAACAAAAGTGTAACGTACAAAATTACAAAGATAAAATAACACATTAATTGCAGACATGACATTAGTAAAAATTTTAGAACTAGAAGAAAATTCAAATGTGGTAGCTCGCTCTACAATTAGGAATACGAATGAAAATTTGGGACTAGAAATTTTTCAGGAAGGTTTATATAGAGACATAAGAACAGCTGTAATAGCTGCACAACCAAAAACCTTATCACAGGCTTATGCCATTGCGAGTGCACAGGAAAGGTCGCTACAACTAGCTGATAAATTTACAACCTTACAAATAAATAATAATAAAAGAAGCTATTATAATAACACAAATGGAAACAGTTCAGGATTTAGGAATAACAGAAATAGAAATTATTTTAATCCACAGATAAAGAAAAACTTTAGCGACAATAGGAATAACAGAAACTATAACAATAATAACAATAACTATAACAATAATTACAATACCTATAACAAAAATAATACAAACAATAGAGGTAACAGATACACTTACCACAATAATAATGCAAGAGGAAAAGGCGAACGTACGAACCCGGGAGACTCTCCAAACAGGGAAAACTAAGGGTATATACAATAAATATTGAAGCACAAAATTTTCTTTTCTTATCAGTAAGAAACATTGATTATAAATTAATAGCCTATTTCTGATTTAAGAAAGAACACCTTCATTCGCATTCTATGAGAAAGAACATTGATTTCGATTTCTCTACATTATTTCTTAACGAAAAGTGACTCGAAAGACAACTCGAATGAAAACGTAAATGTTTTCATATAAAATCCGATTTCTGTGCTACGAATGTGTCGTTAACATTGAGAATGAAATGTTAAAACCAGTCACTTGTGGTTTTGCTTTCGTAACAAAATTTTAGGATTTAATAAAAATAAATATACATAAGTTAAAAATTAGTTGGAAAAAGCAGTCCAACGAGTTCAATTCGCTTGGGCCTCCCACTCGTACTATTTGTGAATGGAAAAAGATTAGTACGTTTGTATGCTATAGAAGAAACCTATTGAACATTTTGTCTATAAAGTAAGTTCAGCTCTTGTGGTATAGGCGGGTAATGTGACATAGTAAGTTTTCTCGAAAACTAAAAACTAGAAGCTGACAAAAGCAAGCTTGATGATTTCTAGATCTCAGAACATTAATAAATTTTACAAGCTATGCGAAGAGGTGGTAATAAAAAATTTACTTGTCTTGTGATTGACTTTTTTTACTTTTAATATTTTGATTAAAAATCATCATCACGCACGCTAATGTACCACATTAACAGAACAAAGTATTACCCGCCAATTTTTTTAATGGCTAGTTTACGGATTTTTTCACTTTCTCTCAAATTTCTCTGAAACTTAGGCTCCAAAACACTTTCACTTTCCTGAATGTAAGCCTAAGATATGTAGCAGAATACCAGCTGAGATCTGTTCTAATCGAAATAAGATTCAAAGCATTATATGAAAAAGCATTATGAAAAATGGGTATACCACATTACCCGAACTTGCTCTAGACATGAGCAGATTTAAAGTCACGGACTAAAAAAATAGGGAAAACCAAAAGAGCCTTAGACAAACGGGCTTATACAAGCCGCTATTACTATCGTCAGCTGTAGCACCTGGTGGTAAAGTATTTGGTGTAAAGCCCCAATCAATTGATTGGTTTTTTGCGCTGGTGCAGTCACCAGCTAGGTGCATTAAAGCTGTTGCAGTGGTTACACCAAATACAAGCCCGGAAACTTTCCAGCACCAAAATAAATTACATACATACATACGAGTACATATGTATGTATGTACATATGTATGTTACAATGATTGCTTTTCAGCTACAGAAAAAGCTAATTCTTTAAAAAATGACTGATGCTACTGATGTGCAAACTGAATCTGCAATAAGGATGGCTAACGTCCTTGAAACAACAGCAGCAGGTTTACATGTATTAGTTAAATCAACAACAAGGAAGAAAATATTAAAAAAAATTGTATTAATTTTTTTTTATTATTTTATTGACATATGTACTCGAACATACGTAAGCTAATGAGAATGAAAGTGAGTGCCAATGAGAAATCCAAATTGGTTCAAATTCGAGCGAGTGTCTTTCGTTCGCTTAGGTTTACTTTCTTAAATCACATAGACACAGGTTCAGAGATATCACTCTGTAAAGAAAATATAATATACAATTATTACAAAAACACTGACGACATTTGCCGATTGAGTGGCATTACAAATGAGTATAAAGAAACGCTAGGATCGACTGATTTGAACATAATATTAGGTGAATAGGTATTAACACACAGATTTCCATTAGTGGACGAGGGGTTTCCCATTATTACTGATAGAATTTTGGGAATAGATTTTTTCTATAGATACAATTGTCAAATTGACTATGAAACACTCACTTTAAATACTTGTGTGGAGGGAGAGAGATTAAAAATTCCAAGAGAAATTAGTACAAAAAGAATAAGTACTATAATCATACTACCAAGCACCGAAAAAATCGTACCAATAAACGTTGACACAAATAAAGACAGTGTTATCTGTAGTAAGGAAATAACAAATGGAATATTTTTGGCAAACACAATAATACCGAAAAATGGACAACGATATGTTAAGGTTTTAAATACATTATAGGAACCGGTGCGTCTAGAAAACTTGAGACTCAAAGCAGTACCTTAAAAAAATTATACAGTCTATAAAAATACGCATGTCAGTAACATCAAACATTTAGAGCAAAGATTCAAAAAAGTGCTAGAAAAAATAGATTTCAAAAGCCTTGAAGAAGAAAATAAAAGAGTTATATGTGATATACTGAGACGATATCAAGAAGTATTTTATCTCGAAGACGAACCATTAACAGTAAACAATTTTTATAAACACTCCCACTTACATCAAAAACTACAGACTGCCACACACACAATTAAATGAAATAAATAAACAAGTGCAAAACTTGTTAGACAATGATATAGTGGAGTCATCAATTAGTCCATATAATTCTCTATTACTGTTAGTACCAAAAAAAGGACAAAATGACGCAGAGAAATGGCGTTTGGTTGTAGATTTCGGACGTTTAAATGATAAGATAATAAATGACAAATTCCCTTTAACTAGACTTGAAGATGTATTGGACAGATTAGGCAGAGCCAAATACTTTTCCACTTTAGATATGATAAGCTCATTTCATCAAATGGAGCTTGATCAATTATAAAGACCACTTACAGCATTTTCGACACCCAATGGTCACTTTCAATATACAAGACTACCATTTGGATTAAAAATATCATCTAACTGCTTTCAAAGAATTTTGACAATAGGTTTATCAGGTTTGGAATCAGAGGCATTTTTGTACGTTGATTACACTATTGTTTTTTGATGCAGTTTTAAGCAACACAATGAAAACCTCATCAAAGTGTTGGAAAGACTAGGACAGTACAATTTGAAACTTAATCCAGTGAAATATTGTTTCTTGAAACCAGAAGTTTTGTATTTGGGGCATTTGATTACAAAAATGGTATAAAAACCGACCCAACAAAATACAAAGTGATTGAACACTATCCTGTTCCAAAAAACGCGGATGATGTGATACGACTTATAGCTTTCTGTAATTACTACAGAAGATTCATTCCAAACTTCGCCAGAACAGCAACTTGCCTTAACAATTTATTAAGAAAAAATGTAACTTTCGACTGGACAGAAGACTGCCAGATAGCATTTGATACTTTACGAGACAAATTAAAAAACGAATTTTGACGAGCCATTCATTTTAAGGACAGACGCCTCAAATGTTGCTCTGGGAGCAGTGCTTTCGCAAGGTGAAATCGGAAAGGATCTGCCTATATCATATGCAAGCAGAACGCTGAAAAGGCATGAAAAAAATAAGTCCGTGATTTAGAAGGAATTACTGGATATTCATTGGGGAATACAATTTTTTAGGTCATATCTATATATTAGGAAATTTACTGTCTTCACAGACCACAGACCATTTATTGCTCTATTTTCACATAAAAACCGGTCTTCAAAATTAACAAGAATAAGACTTGAACTGTCAGATTATGACTTTAATATAAAATATAAGAAAGGAGCCAATAATACAAACGCAAACGCTCTATCGCGCGTGAAAATAAATTCAAAAATATTAAGAGATATGATTCCAATATATATTGACGAAAAAGAAAAGAAAACTCTCGCAATAACTCGTAGTATGTTTAACAAAGAAAGGAAAGAAAATAATGAAAATATGAACGTTCATAGAGAAGAAAATAAGATGAAAGACTGCATATCTCGAAAAAAGACTGATCACCTCCATGTGTGGGAATTGCACGTCCATAAATAACATCAAGAAGTTTAAAAAAATTGAATTTATAGATGGTAAAAAGGCTGCAGCAAGAATTAAAGAAAAAACTTAGTAATATTACGCGTGATAGAAGTGAAAATCCAATGTTTTCAGAAATATTTGTGGAGAAACTTTTATTGAAATTAAATAAATTAAAATTTAAAATGTACGTACTATATGATAATGATGAAATATTTAAATATATAACGGCCGAAAAATTAAAGGAAAAATATAACAATGTAAAGGTAAATGATATCGATATAATTATATATAAAATACAAAAAAAGAGTGAACAATATCAAAAAAAATATAGATTGATAGAAGAATTTCATGACTCACCATACAGTAGACATTTTGGAGTTAGGAAAACACTTTCCAAATTGAAACAACAATACTTATAGAAGAATATGAACAAAATGGTTAAAGACTATATAAGAACATGTGATTCATGCCAAAGCCATAAACAAATTAAAAATACAAAAGAACCCTTTATAATAACTGACACGCCATCAAAAAGTTTCAACATCATAGTAATGGACACAGTTGAACCACTAAGACATCTAATAACTTCACGGTACATACTAACAACCCAATGCGAATTGACAAAATATATAATTGCATATCCCATTGAATCTAAAGATGCACAGAATTCACTAACGAACTAATAAAGGAGGTTTGTGAATTATTAAAAATAAAACATTTCTCCACCCCATATCATCACAAAACATTAGGTACATTAGAACGAAGTCATCGAGTACTGAATGAGTAATTGCTGAATTTCTTTGTGCTTTATATTAGGCCAAACCCTTGGACCGATCTTCCTGAAATTATCACAGCAGTTACTGTGACTCTCGAAGGAATAATAGGCTATATGAAGTTTTGATTGGAAAAAGCGGCGTGGCACCGCCCATATCACCCAAAAATTTAGATTGTCATATTTTGGGAATTTGTTTACCTACGTCGATGATGTTTGGTACATATGGTATTGGCATAATTAGGAATACGTACCAGGAGAAAAGTGGGCGGATCACACCCCTTTGTATGCGATATTCACAGCGTGCAGCTTTGACTCAGGAATAATTATTACATGATACTTTTTTACTACGTTTATTAACGGCTTTACCTCAAATTTAAAATACATAAGCAATAGGCAATTATTGGGGGAGCACTGATTTTGTTAGCCGGTGATTTTTGCCAACCACTACCGGTTATTCCAGGTGCAACCACAGCTGATGAGCTTAACGCATGTCTGAAAACGTCCATTCTTTGGAACCACGTTCGCACACTAAAATTAACGACAAATATGCATGTGCAACTACAACGCGATACATCAGCTTCCCGATTTTCAAAGCAGTTGCTGAATTTGGGAAACGAAAGAATGCCATCGGATCCAACAACAAACTGCATTACATTTTCACTCGACCCGTCTATTGAAGAATTAATCAATTGTGTATTTCCCAATATTGGACGCAATTTTAAAAACAAGGAATGGCTGTGTGAACGAGCATTACCTGCTGCCAAAAACATTGATGTTAATTCCATAAACAGTGCTATCTTGAACAAAATCGATGAAACTGCAGCAATATACAAGTCCATCGATACTGTATCGAGAGAAGAAGATGCCGTTATTATCCTGTTGAGTTCTTAAATTCACTCGATGTGCCAGGCTTTCCATCACATGTGCTACAACTTCAAATTGGATTGCCCATTATTTTACTACGTAATATCGATCCACCACGGCTTTGCAATGACGCTCGACTTGCAGCAAAAAACTGAGAACTAATTTAATAGAAGCAACCATTATAACAGGAAAATATAAAGGGACATATGTACTTTTACCACGTATTCCAATGATACCAACAGATTTACCATTCGATTTTAAACAATTGCAGTTTCCTGTTCGTTTAGCATTTGCGATGACTGTTAACAAAGCTCAATTTCTATCTCTGCAAGCTTGCGGTTTAAATTTAGCAAATCCATGTTTCTTGCATGGACAGCTTTATATTGCATGCGCGCGTGTAGGAAAACCCACCGATTTATATGTGTATGCTCCTGATGGGCACACTAAAAATATTGTATATCCTAAAGCATTGCAATAACTAAATTAAAATTAAATGAATAAATTTTTGTAAATATATAAATACTTTTAATTTTATTTCATAACGAGGGGGGTAGCGAAGCACACCGGGTTCAGCTAGTAAAAGATAAAGGGAGTCAAGAATCCAAATAGAAACAAAATAAAATAGACCTTAAAATAGGAGATTTAGATTTAGTTAAAGTTCTGAATAGAAGGAAGTTTGAACCTACATACAAAGGTCCATACAAAGTATTAGATATAGAAGATTTAAATGTACTTATAAAAATTGATAAACAAAAAACAAAACTAGTACATAAGAACCTGCTAAAAAATATATAAATTGACGAAATAAATAAGAAATATAAGAACTTAAAATTTATCTTTATTATAAATATACATACATAAGTATAATCATATATAAATAAGCAAAACACGAAAACATTTTTTTCAGATTTAGAAGGTTAAAATTAAATCAACAATTGTTTATTTTTTATAAAATTACAAAATTTTTTTAAATTAATACTTAAGACAACAGCACAGCCAAGGTGTTTGTTTTTGTTGTTTCATTTTTAATAATACCCTAAACCAATAAGGTGAGGGTGTAGTATGTGTAATATAATTTGGTATATTACTATGTGCAAAATTTGTGTGCACTGCTGTTTGTAATATGAGCTTTTTAAAAAAGTAAAGAAAATTGAAAATTAAAAAGAACTAAAGAATGAATGACATTGACTCAATAAATTACTTTATGTACTGTCGGCAAATTCCACGGAGTTCATTCGTTATGAATTGAACTATTAAACAAAAATTGATTTCGTGGGATTATGCTGATATAATCAAAAATCTAGAATAAAATTTAGTATATAAGCTGGAATAAAATTAAATAAAGATCAGAATTAAGCATAACTTTAAAGAAAGCGGTTTTAAGCAGTTAGCTTTGTATAATTATTGGTTGGATCTTTGTAATGAAATCGGGTCTTTAGCAGACTTATGATTTGTTTAAATAATATTAGAAATCTCCAGATTAAGCATTAGCCATTGGCAACCCTTTTATACGCAGAAAGTTTACTTTGCAAAGTTTTAATTAATCTTTGAGAACTACAAAGAGATTGCTTTCTCTCTCACTCTCTGTAATTTTACCAGCAGAGTTAATACTTTTTAAAGTAAACTTTCCGTGTCCAATAGTTAAATTCCAGTAGTAGGATTTGAAAATCAATAACTTATACTTATACATAAATGTTTCTTTAATGTGTATGGCTGTAGCGAAGCACACCGGGCGTGGCTAGTAATAAATAAAAAATTGACTACACAGCTCAAATACATATACTCAACTACTTGACACCAGGGGCGCTGTAACATTGATCTAAAAGTCAACATAACGCGCATCAGCAGGGTTGTAATAACAATTAAGCTTTCTGATTTCACCAACAAAATACAGACTTAGCTTTCCAATACCTCGTTCAAAATAACTATACATCTCTACAACACACTAAATACAGAAATACGAGTTTAGTTTTCAAATACTGAACTCACAATAATACTACGCCCCACACAAAAAAAGGGTAATTAATCTGTATCTTTGAAACATGCGATCCGATTACAAAACAATGTATGTAAGAATCATAGAAGAAGACCTAAGGTTTAAGGATATTTAAATTTGAAGCACCCTGTTGAAACACTACTTCGGGCATGTAGAACTTTGTTGGTTTCATAGTTTTACAAATATTGTTTTATATAAACAAACGAAACCATGTATGTATATAAGCGCTGGAAAAAGTATAGAACTACTGAGCTATATAATGTTTTCAAGTTCTGTAGAAGACTAGTCAATGTGGAAATTATAACTGGCAAAACAAGGTAGATACTATCAAAAAAATTTAAGACTGCTGCTTGCTCAAAAAAGAAATAGAAGGTAATTCGTGTTACAAGCAATAGTGAGCAATATTTTCCATGCTTTGATTTTATAAATATTGCTCAAAGTTATATTTTAAGTTCTTTTATGGGTATTAAATCTGCATCTGTGTTACGAGGTGTACCACAGGGGTCCATACTTGGCCCTCTACTATTTGCTATTTATGTTAATGATCTTCCCTCTCAAATCAAGAACTGCAATATACGCAGATGATGTGCAGCTTTACATAAGTTGTGACTTATCAGACATCTCCAGCTGCGTACATAAAGTAAACTTTGATCTTGATAATGTGCATAAGTGGGCAACTGCAAACGAACTCAGTTTAAATGCAAGCAAGTCTAAGGCAGTTATAATTGGAAAATCCATATCTCAAAATATCACGCCAATACTGGAAACAATCTTGTTATTACTTTCAATAAACATCTAAACTGGAATGATCATATAAATACCATATGTGGAAAGTCTCATGTCATGTTACGAAATTTATGGATGACACAATGTTATACGCTATTCCATGTTCACATGCTCCTTGCAAAAACGTACTTAATACCTTCCCTTCTATATGGTTGCGAGTTGTTCTCTAGTTGTGATTCAGTAAATAAACAAAAACTTAAAGTACGTTTAATAACGTAGCCAGGTATATTTATAGTCATAAGACCATATCCTTCGAAGACCTACTAAATTGCCGTTCTTTACTGTTCCTACGCAAGATAATTTACATGAAAGAACCAAATTACTTTTACAACCGAATATGCTTCTCAAGATCAAATAGAGGAAAAAAGATAAACACCATGAGATATCACAAACTTATTTCTGAAAGGCACTTTTTTATAAATTCAATAAGGCTATGGAACCAACTACCTACCCCCTAATGTTCAAAATTTAAGCAATGCGAAGCGTTTATAATCTGAAATATTTAAATATTTTCGTTAACAAATATTGTTTACCCTTTTAATTATTATAACTTAAATATTGTAAAATTAAATAAAAATGTAGAATCAATTATTAAATTTATTAATTCTTAGTTTTCTTAATACCTTATTCACAAACGATTAATAAAGTTATTGTAGGTTTAATGTGGGATTTTTATAAGTGAAAACCGGTGGTAATGTACACATTAACTTTATTAAGCGTTTGTGAATACGCCCATTAATGTTTTGCTTTTATTTTCATTTGTATAAGATTTAAACTATTTTTGCTATTTGTCAATGTTATCTTTTATATATTTTACACTGTCAAAATTGTTAACAACGTCTCCGCAGTGCTGTAATGTATAAGATTTAGTTCTTGTTGTACTAAATAAATAAATAAATAAATAAATAAATAAATAAATAAATAAATAAATAAATAAATAAATAAATAAATAAATAAATAAATAAACAAATAAATAAATAAATAAATAAATAAATAAATTTTTATATATTGAAACGATGAATTTTGGCTCAAGTTCAAACCCGAATTTACCCATTTATTTATTCTAATTTTTTTATTTTTAATTTTTATTAGAAAATTTTTTGGATAAATTCATTATTATTTTTTATTAAGAGAGTACTATATATAGAACAATTTTTATTATTCATCATACTAGCAGAACGGATCAGTACTGATTTCGAGGTCGCTACACCATCTCATCAGCGTTCTTTGTTCAATTTTACCACTTTTGACGGTGGATACTAGTGATCAGGAATATCAACTATTTAACCGTATTATTTAACAAATTAGGATACGAAAAGTACAAACTTATTCATTTTCACATGTCAAATCAATTTTCGGTTAGTACGAAATCCCATCTATGATGAATAACTACTCTATATATTTCAGTCTCTCTTGCTTATTCAGCGCCATTGGCTGCTGAGAAATAAGCGGTACTTAATCATGTTGTTAGGTTTCTGTCATTTGTAGTTGAATTTCTTTTTTAGTATTCAACCAACTATGACCAAGTAAACATGTAGATTTTGACGCGTGCCATCGTTATTTATAATTAATGTTTATAAGTAATTAGTCGAACTTTTATTAATATTTTTATATATTGAAACGATTAATTTTGGCTCAAGTTCAAACCCGAATTTACCCATTTATTTATTCTAATTTTTTTATTTTTAATTTTTATTAGAAAATTTTTTGGATAAATTCATTATTATTTTTTATTAAGAGAGTACTATATATAGAACAATTTTTATTATTCATCATACTAGCAGAACGGATCAGTACTGATTTCGAGGTCGCTACACCATCTCATCAGCGTTCTTTGTTCAATTTTACCACTTTTGACGGTGGATACTAGTGATCAGGAATATCAACTATTTAACCGTATTATTTAACAAATTAGGATACGAAAAGTACAAACTTATTCATTTTCACATGTCAAATCAATTTTCGGTTAGTACGAAATCCCATCTATGATGAATAACTTCTCTATATATTTCAGTCTCTCTTGCTTATTCAGCGCCATTGGCTGCTGAGAAATAAGCGGTACGTAATCATGTTGTTAGTTTTCTGTCATTTGTAGTTGAATTTCTTTTTTAGTATTCAACCAACTATGACCAAGTAAACATGTCGATTTTGACACAAAGCAGAGAGACTGAAATATATAGAGTAGTTATTCATCATAGATGGGATTTCGTACTAACCGAAAATTGATTTGACATGTGAAAATGAATAAGTTTGTACTTTTCGTATCCTAATTTGTTAAATAATACGGTTAAATAGTTGATATTCCTGATCACTAGTATCCACCGTCAAAAGTGGTAAAATTGAACAAAGAACGCTGATGAGATGGTGTAGCGACCTCGAAATCAGTACTGATCCGTTCTGCTAGTATGATGAATAATAAAAATTGTTCTATATATAGTACTCTCTTAATAAAAAATAATAATGAATTTATCCAAAAAAATTTTCTAATAAAAATTAAGAATAAAAAAATTAGAATAAAAAAATGGGTAAATTCGGGTTTGAACTTGAGCCAAAATTAATCGTTTCAATATATAAAAATATTAATAAAAGTTCGACTAATTACTTATAAACATTAATTATAAATAACGATGGCACGCGTCAAAATCTACATGTTTACTTGGTCATAGTTGGTTGAATACTAAAAAAGAAATTCAACTACAAATGACAGAAACCTAACAACATGATTAAGTACCGCTTATTTCTCAGCAGCCAATGGCGCTGAATAAGCAAGAGAGACTGAAATATATAGAGTAGTTATTCATCATAGATGGGATTTCGTACTAACCGAAAATTGATTTGACATGTGAAAATGAATAAGTTTGTACTTTTCGTATCCTAATTTGTTAAATAATACGGTTAAATAGTTGATATTCCTGATCACTAGTATCCACCGTCAAAAGTGGTAAAATTGAACAAAGAACGCTGATGAGATGGTGTAGCGACCTCGAAATCAGTACTGATCCGTTCTGCTAGTATGATGAATAATAAAAATTGTTCTATATATAGTACTCTCTTAATAAAAAATAATAATGAATTTATCCAAAAAATTTTCTAATAAAAATTAAAAATAAAAAAATTAGAATAAATAAATGGGTAAATTCGGGTTTGAACTTGAGCCAAAATTAATCGTTTCAATATATAAAAATATTAATAAAAGTTCGACTAATTACTTTAAACATTAATTATAAATAACGATGGCACGCGTCAAAATCTACATGTTTACTTGGTCATAGTTGGTTGAATACTAAAAAAGAAATTCAACTACAAATGACAGAAACCTAACAACATGATTAAGTACCGCTTATTTCTCAGCAGCCAATGGCGCTGAATAAGCAAGAGAGACTGAAATATATAGAGTAGTTATTCATCATAGATGGGATTTCGTACTAACCGAAAATTGATTTGACATGTGAAAATGAATAAGTTTGTACTTTTCGTATCCTAATTTGTTAAATAATACGGTTAAATAGTTGATATTCCTGATCACTAGTATCCACCGTCAAAAGTGGTAAAATTGAACAAAGAACGCTGATGAGATGGTGTAGCGACCTCGAAATCAGTACTGATCCGTTCTGCTAGTATGATGAATAATAAAAATTGTTCTATATATAGTACTCTCTTAATAAAAAATAATAATGAATTTATCCAAAAAATTTTCTAATAAAAATTAAAAATAAAAAAATTAGAATAAATAAATGGGTAAATTCGGGTTTGAACTTGAGCCAAAATTAATCGTTTCAATATATAAAAATATTAATAAAAGTTCGACTAATTACTTATAAACATTAATTATAAATAAATAAATAAATAAATCAATAAATAACTAAATAAATAAGTAAATAAATAAATACATAAATAAATATATAAATAAGTAAATAAATGAATAAATAAATAAATATATAAATAAATAAATAACTAAATAATCAAATAAATAAATAAATAAGTAAATAAATAAATACATAAATAAATATATAAATAAATAAATAAAGAAAATAATACTGAATTAAGATTTTATTTTCCGTTTTGCCTTATTAAATACTTTTATTGTCACCCAAAGGGAGTCTAATTGTATAAAGGTTGTAAAGAAAATAAAATATATTCATATCGAATAATATAATTTGTTTGTTGGGATTTTTGAATAAGTTTCAAAGCCAACTATGCTTATTTATACTTTTGTAATTTTTGAAATTCTCATTGGTTTTTTAAAAGTTTTTGTATAAGGTAAGAGGTTTGAAACATTTCAAAAATATGGTTTAAGGTCTACTCATGATTTGGCATTAGCACCAATGAAGTACATGTATATAGACTAGCTAAAAAACCCTCCACAAACAAAAGTTTTTGAAAATCTTATATATAAATAAAGAAATAAATTAGTAAATAAGTAAATAAATAAGTAAATAAAGAAATAAATAAATAAATATATAAATAAATAAATAAATTTATGCTTTTTGTAAAGCTTATTAATAGATAAAGAAAATACATTTTATTTCAAAAAAATTTCTTTAATATAATTAATATTTATTCGTAATTGTTGAACTGTTTAAGGTTTATATTGAAATTAAAATTTTTGGCTTAAGTTCAAATCTGATAAAAATTTTAAGATACCTCCAATGAAGTAAAATGCTTAAAAAGTGTTTTCGCCTTTATTAGTTTTATTGTATCGAAATTATCTCAATTCATTAAAACTTAAATGTAGATAAAAAAATTAATTAAGAAAGGTGCATAGATTCGATCACAATTGATGCAGTTCCATTCGTACAATAATAAAATATGCATTAACACACATCCATACATAAGCAATAAATATGTAACACTCTATCCCGTGTATCTTACATGTATGTACTTTTTTGAGCACACGTACACGAACTTCGTGTGTCCGTACATGTATGTACTGTTTTGAGAACACGAACACGAACTTAAAATAAAATACACGCGACCATGTGCAGTCCAAGTGTGTTCGGATCGAACAATACGTGTGCGACTCATGTTCGTGTGCGCAGCCAAATATTAAAATAAAACACATTTATGTGCGTGTTCGCCACCGTACAAAATTTAGACACACACATAAATGTTGTGTAAATAAAAATATTTGTTGGTTGCTTTTGAACAGTACATGTATGTATGATGTGCGTATTTTCTGAACCTTGTTATATTCATAAGATGTGCTGAGAGTCATATTGTCAAAATGTACTAAAAATTTATAGATATAGTTGTTTTTGTTATCAAATATTCTTGTCTGAACAATATTTTAAAAATAGTACAATATGGCAATAGGACCTAGCTTGACAATTATTCAAAAATTAAAAGATTGAAAAAAGAAATAAAAATATATATGTAAATTTATAATTAAAAAGAGGAAAAAATTAAAGAAATTCCTTAAATATACAGGCAGCATGCAAACCCACACTTAGCTATATATAAATATCTGCAAAAAACTTTTGATGTGTGTTACTGCTTTTGCTACAACTTTTCCTTCTGCTTCGAAAATACAAACAGTCGTAGTTGAAGTAAAGTTAAAAAAAATTAAATAGTCGTAGTCGTTATGGTATTAAAATACAAAAATTAAAAACGAAGCGCTTCAGAAGTTGGAATGTCCAACTGTGTTTCGTTTGACTGCGGCAGGCTCCGAAAGTTTTTACTTTCTGTTACTTTCTTGTTCCGTTCTGTTGAGTATGTTTAAAGCCTCTTTGGCCGACCGTAGAAATATGTAATGTATTGTAAATGTAAATGTACCGTAAATGTAAATGATTGTGTACTTATAGAATACTTAAAATCGTGTCATGTGTGTTGACATATACAAAAAAATTATTTATACATATAAAACATGGAAACAATGATAGGTGTTCAATATGTCCAAAGTATTTGTGTGGAAAAAGTACGAAAATTATTTGAATAGTACCAAAACATTATTTTATACTTATTAAATTACATTTTAGCTTTATTTTTATCATTATTGTTGTTGGTATTATTGCGGCCGTATCCGTAAAAAAGTAATTTAGTTTTGAAATGTATTTTAAAGAAAATTTGTATGAAAAATATGTCTTAAAATACATTTCAAATACAAATGATTTTTATACCCTTCACCAAAAAATTTGGAAAGAGAATATATGGTTTTGTCATTCCGTGTGTAGTTTCTTCATTATTCATAATAGTATAAAGTATATATATTCTGGATCCTTATAGATAGAAAAGTCGAATGAGCGATGTCCGTCTGTGCGTCTGCTAATGTAGAATATCGTGAAATAAGGCATCACACAACATAGGGACCTAAATTTTGGGACATTCTGCTGGAATTTGTCTCAGAATTTTTGAGTATAAAAATTTGAAAATTCGATCAAATAATTAACGAGATTTAACTAAAAGACTTTTTTGTTATGTGTTTTATTCTGTATTGTATGTAATGGTATTCGAAATAATTTTACTTTTAAATTTTTTTTTAAGTTGCGTTGGGATTCATACCTGCAACCTACTGGTTGGTAGTCACAAAATTGGTGTGGTTTTGTAATACGCCTTTTTTGGTCACACATACATTAATACTGAAATGCGTGCATGTGCACATGTATACATTGTGTGTCATGTGCATAACTAAACAGTCGAAAAGCAAAGATTTGTTGTTTTTTTGTTTCTTTAAACTTATTTTTGTACGTTTATTAGTATAATATTATGCATGCATATTACAGTATTTATCGCTTATATTTTCTTTTCGTATATAAATAACCATAATTATTTTTTATATTATTTATATTGAAGAAATGTAACTTTTTTACACGGTGCATATAAATCACATATCCCAAAAATTTAAATTTGTGCAGTAGATAATTTTTCAACCGCAAACAAATATCATAAAAACAACAGAAAATTGTTAGTGCTATTTTTCATTTCGACTTTGACCTTTGTCAACACAAATCGATGGGTCGTCAAGACACATATACAAAATCAATGAAATTGAATTTTGGTTTTGTTTTAAAAATGTCTTAACATTTAATTTTTTATGACTAGTTGTAATTTCAGAAGAAAGGCAAAATTGATGCTTATATCCTGTTTTATACTTGTGTGCAAAGAAAAATAATTTTAAATATTTTCTATATTCAGGTGCAGAGCGTATTTGCAATATATCAGAACAATGTGATAAAAAATCTCTTGACAATTAAAATGTTGTTTAGATACTTAGTTACACATAGCAAAGCAGAAAAATCTCTTCCCGGCTAGAATTTGATACCTGTTCCCAAATATTTTTTAATTGAAGCTTTCAGTATACATATTTACTTTGCTTTTTTCTAATTTTTGGATTTTATATTCACAACTTGGTATTTTACTGTTGCTTTCACTATAAACTCCCATAAGAAATGTTTCTTTTATTCTGTAACGACAGTGAGTTAGTCTAAAATAGCACTTCAATTAATTGCCTTTTCTATAAAATGAAAACAAAGTTTTATGTGAGAATTTAATTTGATCAAGTTTTAAAATGTAATTAGCAAAGAAACTAAAAAATTGAAAACCCCGCGAAAATAGCGCATATTCTGAAAATTGCAACTGAAATTTAAATTAAAATTATTCCCAAAATTTATTTAAAAAAATTTATATAATTACTTCGATTGTCAATTCTTGAAAAATTCTCTAAAATGGCGAAAATCCTTAAAAATATGCGAATATCAGATAGATTGCATGATTTAGTATTGATTAAAAAACAGCAAAATTATAGAGTAAAAAAACTTTTGGAATAGAAAATTTAAAATGCATTTGTATTTTGAATAAAAGATTTGCAAATACCCATTTTCCAGAAATTTAATAATTTAATGTGGGCTTAAAATGTATTCTAAGAATCGTTCGCAGTTCATCAAATATTTTTCAAACAATCAGTTCCTATCATATACATGCATATGAACTTTTGAACGACAGACTGACCGAAAAAAATATATATATTTGCCTGAATTTTAGATCGGAATGTTTGGGGGTAATTTCCAATATATTTGTAGGGCGTAGCGATAATAGTTCGCGGAGCTGTCTAAAAATGCTATATGCCATAGTGAAATAAACAGGTGGCATTACTACGCCATATGATAATTTGTTGCTCTAGCATTGTTTTTCCAATCTTATGCCAGTTTTGTTCATATTAGAGATGGCCACTGCTCACGTGATTAGCGTGAGTCATCTTAATTAATTCTTTGTTTCAGTTACGTGAGCGTGCATGAACGCGAGTACAAAGAAATTGAGCGTGCATAAGTAGATTTTTGTCGTGATTGCTTTGTGATTTTTTTTGCTATATTATTTTTTCGCATACTTTTGTAATTAATATTTCTACGTAATTACTTAAATTGTTTTAGTTTATGTTGAAAGGAATTGTTTGGCTCAACTTCAAATCTTACTTTACTCATTTCTTTATTAATTTTAAAAATTTTTTTGATAAACTAAAGTTATTTTTATTTAAAGTGATTATTTTTCGAACAAATTGGTTGTTAGTAGTTTTTAATCCAAAGGAACAAGGGGAAATTTTAACACTAATTAATTTCAACTTACACGGCAGAACAGAAACACTCATGAACACTGATGATGGGATTGTAGCGGCTCCCGAAAAACAACGTTGTTTCTGTTCTGCCGTGTAAGTTGAAATTAATTAGTGTTAAAATTTTCCCTTGTTCCTTTGAAATATTGTCTCCTGTCCAATTCTTTCTGACTAAAAACGTTACGAACATTAGCCAAAAAATAATAATCACTTTGGATTAAAAACTACTAACAACCAATTTGTTCGAAAAATAATCACTTAAATAGAAAACAATTAGCTACTGGCTTGAGCCTTGCAATGTTTGCTGTCACATAACTAGTTAAAATTTATCAAATAAATCAAAAAACTCAACTAGTTGACAAAAAACAAAAAGCAATAATACTTAAGTTTTAATTAAACCATAAAAGTTTGTCTTAAGTAAAAACAAAAATTTGAAAGAAAAATGGTACATGAGATAAAACCAACGTGCAACAATGGGTTAATTTAACGTTAATTAGTGATGGTAAAATTTGAATATTAATAGTGGTAAAGCAGTGTTTACTGTAAAAAACAACTAATAATACAAATAACTCTCGTATGCTTTTTCTAGACATTATTTGTATAAATTTGAAATCACATTCAACCGAGCCACCTAAACAGTGGCGGATACATGGAAACACACATGAACACTGATGATGGGAGTGTAGCGGCTCTCGAAAAACAACATTGTTTCTATTCTGCCGTGTAAGTTGAAATTATTTAGTGTTAATATTTTCTCTTGTTCATTTGGAATATTGTCTCATGTTCAATTCTTTCCGACTAAAAACGTTACGAACATTAGACAAAAATAATAATCACTTTGAATTAAAAATTACTAAAACTATTTTTATTAAGAAAGTGTTATTGGAACAGTCTATTAATCAGACTAGCAGAATGGAATAGTGATAATAATATTTTTTTAATTATTTAAAATTTTTTTTCCTGATTATTTCGTGATTGTGCGTAACCTTTTTGCCAAAAATATAAGGACGTGCATGAGTAAAATTTTTTATCGTGAGCGTGAGTGAGAAATCACTTACGATCCCATCTCTAGTTTATATTTACAAAATATCCAAAGCTTTTGTTTGTTCAATTTGTGTTTATTTTTTTATTAAAATTTTCGATAATTTCTTTTAGGTACTTTTACATTTGTGCTTGTTTTGAGCGCACCACTACTTTCTATAAGGACCGCAAATACTTCCAAAGTAATCCACACTTCCTTGTCTTGCTTATTTGTAGCGTCCAAAAAATTCAATAGTTTCTGTTAACTTATTTTATTTAATTTTTGTTTACAATAATTTTTGACAAGGGCTTAGACTTTACACAAACAAAAATTCGTTTTTTTTTGTATTGTTGTAGTTGTAGCCCTAATAATGCAACTTGTTTATTTCATCATGGTATATGCATACATACTTATATTTTGTTTGCATATTTTGCTATTTTCCCTAATTCAACATATACAAAATGATAAGTAAAGATCTTAGGAGATAAAAAATTCAGTTCATATTCATATAAAATGCACAGGTCTTAAATTCATTAAAATCAGAGTTTTGCTGAATATCGCATTGTCGATAGCAAGCACGCGGTTTAATGCAAAATATTACGAAAATAAGCCGAATCTATGGATAAGAGGAAAAAGATTTCTGTTTGCGATTTGATCGTAATTTTTCATATTTATTTCTCTGTCTTACACAGTAAATTTTTAAAAACGCAAAAGAAGATTTAACTAAAAAATGTTTTTAATTAAATACATCTGTTTTCTTAGCAGGCTGAATATGAATTACCGTATTTGTATTTTTTAAATCAATTGTGGTTGAATATACAGGTTATATTGAACCAAAACCTTTATCGTCTGGTCCAACCCCAATACAAATAAGTAAATGGAAAAGTTAAATTAATTTTAAAAAGATAACTAACAGTATACCACTACTTTACATAAATACGTACATCATTCAAGTTGCAAAGAGAAAATAAAATTTAAATATGTTATAATTTATGATTTAAAATTTTTTCTTACACCGTCAATTTATTTTAATTATTGGTATTATTATTATGTTATATCAAATAAAAACGTTGATAACTTACTGAATTCATTATATTATTTTATCACTGTACAAAATCCTATCTGATAACATATTGAGTATTTTTGAAAAACAAACCTTTTATCGTTCATAAAATTGGAAAAAACTCAAAAATTAAAAAAAATATATATATTATAAATGAGATTTGGCAGTGGCTTTTTAAATAAATTGTGGAACAAACTTTTTTCAATAAAAAATAAAAGTAATAAAAATAACTAAAATTTATCAAAAATTCTTAATACCGTTGGCACGGATTCAAATCGTGAACTTCAATATGTTGTTTTTTTAATTTTTGATACATTTTAGTTATTTTTATTAATTTTGCTTTTTATTTGAAAAAGTTTGTTATTTTTTTAAGAATTTTGAATTGAAAAATGTTGTGACTTCTTTCGTCACTCCATACTATGGTGAAGAGTATATAAGATTCGGCACAGCCGAATATATCACTCTTACCTGTTTTTGTATGTAATTGTAGATAATGTTGAAGCTGTGCATTGAGAACTCCACAAGAGTGGTGTAATTTGCGCATGCGTGTGAAATAAAACTTTTTGTTGTTGTATTTCGCATTGCTAAATCTTGTGGAGAACGCTCTATTGGCATTTTATTTGTTTTAGTAAAGAACTTTAGTATTAATTTTTTTTATTTATTTTTCTTTGATTAATGATTTAATATAAGGAATAATTTAAAGCTCCTTATCGCAATTTTTATCAATTAATAATCACTTAACTTAAAAACATTAGATTTTTTGTCGGATAGAATAAAAAAATATGTCCGCACAGGTTTAGATTTACATAAGATAATAGGATGTATTCGGCTTTAGGTTGAATTCGCCTTGATAATTAAGAAATAAGTAATAAAATATATTTCTACCATTTTAATAAAACTTTTACTTTTTCAGAATGTCAAGCGCAAGAAAGGATACATCAAAAATAGGCCGATCGTTATGAAAGGGAAGAGGAATCCTAAATAGAACGAATTCTACAAATGTTTAACCAATAAATCTATTACTTTATAAACTTATTTATGTATATGAATATGTACAGTTTGTGTATTTAACACCCGTCTTGACTATAAATAAATATATAAGCAATGAGGCAAAAGCGCCGGCAGAAGAAATATAACTTATTGCATTATGACAAAATGTAGGTATGTAAACTCACAATTAAGAAAAGTCATGTAAAAAGGATAAAAATACTCGTAAATAGCATGGCTATCTTTTGCATTTTATACAAACACAATAATTTGAGTTTTTTCAAACTTATAAAGTAATGTTAACCACGAAAAGCGATTTTCCACAATTTAATAAATTTTTTCATATTTTTCTT